>CAWUFW010015355.1:0-365388 GCA_963921515.1 Calotriton arnoldi | reverse complement strand
ATGATCCACTACCACCAGGATAAACCTGTGCCCAGAGGCTGTTTGGGGATCCATGGGACCAACAATGTCAATCCATACCCTTTCAAAGGGCACCCCCACCACAGGTAGTGGTATCAGGGGGGCCTTTGTAGTGCCACCTGCTTTGCCACTGGCTTGGCAGGTTACACAGGAGCGACAAAACTCCTTACTGTCTTCAGACATGTGGGGCCAGTGAAAGTGAGGGACAATTCTGTCCCAAGTCTTGTTCTGGCCCAGGTGACCTGCTAAGGGAATATCATGGGCTAGGGTCAATAGGAAGCCCCTGAACTTCAAAGGTATTACCAACCTCCTGGTAGCACCAGGCTTGGGGTCTCTACTCTCTGAGTACAGGAGTCCATCATCCCAATACACTGTATGGGGACCACTAGCTTTCCCAGCAGCCTCAGCAGCAGCTTGCTGTCTGAGGGGTTCAAGGGAGGGGCAGCTCTGCTGCTCCTGGCTCAGATCTGCCCTAGAAGGTCCCCCTGTCCCCAAGAACTCAACCTGGTCAGGTTCAAGTTCCTCTGGGACAGTTCCTTCTTCAGGGCTGAGATCATCCCCCTCAAGGGACTGATCTTCCTCCTGAGCCAAGGGGGAAGGCACTGCCTTAACCCTACTACTCCTCCTCTTGGAAGGCACTTGGTCCATTCTTCCAGAATCCAAGGCCTGTTCAGTGCTAGACATTTTGGCTTGTGACCTGGTCACAGCAAACACATCTGCAGGGATCCCCAGCATTTCTGCATGGGTCCTGAGCTCCACTTCTGCCCAAGCAGAAGTCTCAAGTCATTGCCAAGCAAGCATTTGACTGGTAGGTTTGCACTTACCACAACCTTCTTAAGGCCAGTTACCCCTCCCCAGGAGAAGTTAACAACTGCCAGAGTATGGTCTGTTCTGACATTGCTAGCATTGGTCACTTGGTACATCTCACCAAGCATAACTTTCACAGGTAGCACAAGGTCTTGTGTCACCATTGTGACACTTGCCCCTGTGTCCCTAAATGCCAAAGCCTCATGTCCATTAATCAAAGGCTGTTGTCTGTACTTGCCCAGATTACTGGGACTCACAGTGGAGGTCACATCCATGCCTCCATCACAGACTAACACAGCCTGAGTCAGTTCTCTGACTAGGTCAGAGCCCAACTCAGTTCCCAGGGTGAACCCTACTAAACCCTTTGCTGGAGCACTTCCACCAACTGTACTAGGGGGAACAGGTGCCTTAGGGGCATTGGTGGGTGCTGGACTGGAGTCTTTGGACTTGGTGCAATCACTGGTCCAGTGGGTCTTTTGCTTACAGACCTTGCACCATGGTTTTCTTTGGCCTTTACCTTTGGTAGACTGGGAATCCCCACCAGAAGAAGATTTTGGGGGCCTGATGAAGACTTTTGATCTTTACCCTTCTCCCCACCCTTGTCAGAGTTCTTAGCATCTTGCTTCTTGGTTTCCCCACCTTGGTTCTGTACCTTCTGCTTCACCCTGGTTCTGACCCATTTGTCTGCCTTCTTTCCCAATTCTTGGGGAGAGGTCAGATCAGAGTCTACCAGGTATTGATGCAACAGCTGATTTTGACAGTTATTAAGAATCTGCTCCCTCATTATCAGATTGTACAATCCTGAGAAGTCACACACCTTACTGCCCATCAACCAGCCTTCCAGAGCCTTGGCAGAACAATCCACATAGTCTACCCAGTCTTGAGTCTGTGCTTTTTGGGTGTCTCTGAACTTCAACCTGTACTGTTCAGTGGTTAGGCCAAACCCATCAATAAGAGCACTCTTCAAGACCTTGTAATTTTCAGCATCCTCCTCTCTAACAGTGAGGAGCTTATCTCTACCTTTGTCAGCAAAGGAGAGCCACAAGATTGCTGCCCACTGCTCCTGAGGGACCTTCTGTACTTTACAGGCCCTCTCTAAAGCAGTTATCCATTTGTGGATATCATCCCCACTCTGGTAGGGAGGGACAATCTTGCTCAGGTTCCTATGGTCATAGGACCTTTCCCTGTCTCTAGGGACATGGCTGCCACCATGGGACTCTAGTCCCAACTTTCTTCTCTCTCTAAGGAGATCTAGGGATTCCCTATCTAAAGCCAATTGCTTTTTCTGATCTCCAGCTGAGTTTCCTCATACTGGACCAGTCGGTCTCTCCTCTCATGAGAGTATTCCCTCCTGTGAGAAGAGACAGAGCTCCCTATAGAGGTGCCAGAGTGGTTAGACTCCTGAGAAGGAGATCTAGACTTCCTGGGCACACTCTTAATCCTTCCTGGGGGAACAAAGAGGGCATCATCTTGATCATCCTCATCATCATCCACAGGAGGGATTGGGTTTTCCAGGTCAGGGTCATTGTCACCCTCCTGGCCAGTTTCAGAGGGGGCTGGGGGTATTGGTACCCCTAGCATCCTCCTCTTCTCCTGCCCCACCCTCAGCTCCTACCCCTTCAGTCCCTACAGGCTTACTAAGGTCATAAGCCACCAACAACTCCTTGAGGTGTTGGGTGGTGGAGAGCTTTGGCCTGTCCTTAATTTTCTCAAGTTACATAAAGCTCTCAATTCCAAGAATGGGAGTGTATCATACTTGGAGGGTGGAAGCTCAATGGCTTCCTGCAAGGATTCTTTGGATCCTGCCCTTAAAGACATTACTAGTGTGGTGTGGTGTATGCACTACCTACTCTAGTGTGGCCTACTAAACTCTCTTGAGTTGTAGAAAGGGTTGTGCTATCCCTTAACACACAACTCTAAGTTCAGTAGAACTTACTGTTATTCTAAGCTTAAATTATATGTACCTTAGGTACCTTTAGTGGTTTTCAGTTGATCAATTCAATTGAGATTATCTGGTAAAACAATAGCAAGCTGGAATCCCACACGCTGCACACCAATGTGAGAAGTTGGACTGGCATATGCTGTCCACTAATTATAGTGGGCACCTTGCACCAGTCCAAACAACCCCTTATTGGAGATAGGTTAAAGACAACCTTTATTGAAAGCTATCCTAGTGGTAGCTATGGAGAGCAGCCTTCAGGCTAAGTCTTGAAGGAATGTAAAGCAGCTTGTTTTACCAGTCTATAATCTCTTGAGTGACCAAATGAAAGAGCACCACACCAGGTATATATTCAAAATATATGTATTTATTGCTAAACACACCCCTCTAGTCTCTTTATGAGGCTAGAGTTCGAAATACATAAGTTATAAGTTATTAAATCACAGTAATAGCACAAATACACGTTTGGGCCCTAGGGGCGTACCAAACCATATACCAATAAAGTGGTATGCGAACCACGACTGAACTAGACACTAGGCCTAGAGCCTCTAGAAGTGCTTGGACCACAAGGAACCACCCAAGGTAGTGACACAGGGGACCCACGGGAGACGCGTGCAGTGTAAATACACAACCGCGATACGCCGTTAACTTCTATGGAGAAAGTCGGGATCGGGAAAATAGAGAAAAGGGACACTTAAAAGAGGACTAGGACAAAACCCTTTGAGATCTAGGACTTTGAAGAGTCTCTACCCACGGGAGCACCGGAGTACTCGTGTTACCTCACCCAGGGAAGCCGGGTGCATAGGTGCCTTTCGGGGTCGGGTTTCGTCGTCGATTCGAATGGCGATCTGCTGCAAAGTGCTGCTGGCGGCCAAGAGAAAAGTGTCCGGGTGGATCCAAGAGTGGATCGGAGTTCTGAAGAACCTGAAAGCAGAGGGGACAGAGTCTGGGTCACTAGCCAGTGACCAGGAAGGCGATGGACAGATGCCCACCGATGTCGAGTGCTTCAGGTGCGTTGACGGTCGTCTTGACTCTTCAGCCACGAGGTCCAGGAGGCGTTGTCGGCAACCAGGAGCAGGATTCGGGCTGGTACACGATGTCTGTCGAGTGCTGAGGTGTCGGCGACCGGATTGGACCCAACAAGCCTTGGCAACGGCAAGTCTCGGTGAAGATGTAGATCGTCGATGGTGCAGACCAGCAAGGTCTGTGGAACTCACCCAGCGAAGGTAAGTGAGGGCAGGCCTGGAGCAACCAGGATGCCAAGTAAGAAAAGGATTGGCCTTCGTTAAGGGCTACTAGCCAACAGGCTAGCGACCGCGAAGGAGCCTCATGACGCCGCACGTGGAGCTGGCTTACAGGACACTCGTGGAGTGGGGGCCAGTGATCTTCGGTGCAGGTGGTGCTGGAGGCTAGGGCTACTCGGAGCCCAAAGCACGACTTCTTGGGAGACCCAGAAGATGATGCACTTGCAAATGTGCTCGGTGTCCAGGGGTCACGGTCTCAAGTCACCCACGATAGCCACGGGCCTCAGCTTTGCTGGGGTCTCAGGGTAGCCTCGGGGAAGTCTGAGAATCTACCTCTGGTGATGCGATGACTTCGGCGTCCGACGGGAGCTTCAGAAATGCGAACCGGACAGATGCTTCTTTGGTGCCTGCCACGCAGGGGAGTCACTCCTTGACCCCAAGGGAGATTCTTCAGTCCTCTAATCGTGAGTAGAGCGTCGAAGGTCCAGGATACAGTTTCAGAGTTTCGTCCAGGTATAATCTAAAGTCCTAAGGACTGGGTTCCTACCTTTATTCTAAAAATAGGGGTTGGACTACTCTGTGGCCCCACCTATGGGTGGGTCAGGGCAGAGGGGTGGCTACACCCCTTTCCCTTTGTCCGGTTCGCGCCAAAGCAGGGGCTGCAAGCCCCTGATCCGGTTTGAACTGGGGTATGCACAGGGACACCAAATGTGCCCCCAGTGCAGGACTTCAAAGCACCCGAAAGTGCTCCCGCCCAGCCCCAATACACATTATCCTGTCTGGGGAGGTGGTCACACCTCCCTGGGACAGGAAACCTATTGTCCAGGCCTCCCCTGCCGGAGTTTCGTCCAGCAGCAGGAGGCCAGACTCGTGTCTGTGGCAGCAGCATCCATTTTGTGATGCCAGGGCTCTGGAAAGAAGTTACCGGACTAGTCAGAGTTAACATGTCTTTCCCTCTAGAAGGGTGGAATGCTACCCCCGCCACCAGGATTGGCGGGGGGTAGTATTCCAAGATGTTTGACACCAAACACGACATGTTTAGGTGCAGCCATTCCAAAGTTAGCATTTTACCGCGAGGATATAATGCGCTTAAGAGTATATGGTCAGGCTGCACTACAAACAGCATCAGAGAGGGTCTCCGAACACTGCAGAGGGGCCCTGCTCATGCAGGGGCACCCTCTCACATAGGAACCATGCACTCTGCCTTTAGGATTGATAAGGCCTGCCTTAGGAGTGACTTATAGGTTTATATGTGTGTATGTATTTCGTGATATAGGTAACCTATAGCACAGTAAGGGGTGCATGCACCACCTTACCCAGGCTGCAGTAGCAGACCTGCGGTGTCAGTTTGGATGGCCTTCCAGGGGTGGCATAATGCATGCTGCAGCCCCTGGCAGGACTCTGAGGTGCCTATGCCCTTGGTACATAGTATACCATATACTAGGGACTTATAAGGGCACTCCAGATCCCAATCAGTGATGTGCCTAAGGCACATGGAAACCATTTTAGAGAGGAAGCAGCTAGGCTGGGGTTCTGATTAGCAGGGCCCCAGCCAGACTAATGTCGAAAAACAGTGAAGCATCAGCAAAAAGTGGGGGTACCCATGTGAAGCAGATCCTACTCTCCTACACAACCCCCCCCCAAACGTAGGGACATTAAACTAACCTTGCCCAGTTAAGTCTTCATGTTCTAAGCGGAAATACCTAGAGAGTCCATCTGCATTCGCATGGTTACTCCCAGGCCTATGTTCCACTGTAAAGTCCATCCCCTGTAGGGAAATGGTCCACCTAAGCAGTTTGGGGTTTTCACCCTTCATTTGTTTTAGCCATAAGAGGGGCTTATGGTCTGTCTGAACCAGGAAGTGTGTACCAAACAAGTATGGCCTCAACTTCTTCAGAGCCCAGACCACAGCAAAGGCCTCCCTCTCTATGGCTGACCAACGTTTCTCTCTAGGGGTCAGCCTTCTGCTAATAAAAGCTACTGGCTGATCCTGACCTTCTTCATTCAATTGTGACAGTACAGCCCCTACCCCCAATTCAGATGCATCAGTTTGAACAATGAACTTCTTGGAGTAATCAGGACTCTGCAGAATTGGAGCAGTGCACATGGCCTGCTTGAGGTCATCAAATGCCTTTTGACAGCTAACTGTCCACTGAACCTTTTTGGGCATTTTCTTAGAAGTTAAGTCATTCAGGGGTGTCACTATTGATCCATACCCCTTGACAAATCTCCTATAGTACCCAGTCAGGCCTAAGAAGGCTCTCACCTGAGTCTGGGTAGTGGGAGCAGTCCAGTCCATGATGGTCTGGATCTTGCTCTGCAAAGGTTGAACCTGGCCTCCACCCACAAGGTGGCCCAGGTACACAACCTGACTCTGCCCTATCTGGCACTTAGTGGCCTTGATAGTCAGGCCTGCCTTTTGCAGGGCCTGTAAAACATTCCTGAGGTAGACCAGGTGATCCTCCCAGGTGGAGCTAAAGACAGCAATATCATCTAGATAAGCTGCACTATAGGCTTCCAGTCCTGTGAGAACTGTATTCACCAACCTCTGGTAAGTGGCAGGTGCATTCTTCAGACCAAAGGGCATTACCACAAATTGATAATGCCCACTAGGGGTTGAGAATGCTGTCTTGGGCTTTGCAGTATCAGCTAGTCTGATCTGCCAGTAGCCAGCTGTTAGGTCAAAGGTGCTGAGATATTTGGCAGAGGCCAAAGTATCTATGAGCTCATCTGCCCTGGGTATTGGATGGGCATCAGTCCTAGTGACTGCATTGAGACCCCTGTAGTCTACACAAAACCTCATCTCTCTTTTTCCACCACTGGTGTGAGGTTTCGGTACTAGGACTACTGGACTAGCCCAAGGGCTATCTGAGGGTTCAATGACTCCCAATTCCAACATTTTCTGGACTTCAGTCCTGATACAGTCCCTGACATGGTCAGGTTGCCTATAAATCTTGTTTTTAATAGGCAGACTGTCCCCAGTGTCCACTTCATGAGTGCACCAGGTGGTCTGACTGGGTGTCAGTGAAAACATATGTCTAAACTGATTGAGGACTTGCCTGCAATCAGTTTGTTGCTGGGTAGTGAGGCTGCCTGCCAAGGCTGCACCATCAACTGACCCATCGTCAGGGTTCTGTGAGAGCAGGTCAGGGAGTGGGTCACTCTCTTCCTCCTGCCCTTCATCAGTAGCCATGAGCAAGCCCATGTCTGCCCTGTCCATATATGGTTTTAACCTGTTGACATGGAGAACCCTGTGGGGACTCCTGGGTGTTCCTAGGTCTACTAAATAAGTGACCTCACCCTTCTGCTCAACAATAGTGTGGGGTCCACTCCATTTATCTTGGAGAGCTGCTGGGGCCACTGGCTCCAACACCCACACCTTCTGTCCTGGCTGGTAAACAGTTAGAACAGCCTTTTGGTCATGCCAGGCCTTTTGAAGTTCCTGGCTAGCCTCAAGGTTTTTGGTTGCCTTTTTCATGTACTCAGCCATCCTGGAGCGGAGACCAAGTACATAGTCCACTATATCTTGCTTTGGGGGCTTGAGAGGTAACTCCCATCCTTCCTTCACCAAGCACAGTGGACCCCTCACAGGGTGGCCAAACAGAAGTTCAAAAGGGCTGTAACCAACCCCCTTCTGAGGCACCTCCCTATATGCGAATAAAAGGCAGGGCAAGAGTATGTCCCATCTACGCCTAAGCTTTTCTGGGAGCCCTTTAATCATGCCCTTCAAGGTTTTGTTGAATCTCTCAACTAAACCATTGCATTGTGGGTGATAGGGTGTGGTGAACTTATAAGTCACTCCACACTCCTTCCACATTGCTTTTAAGTACCCAGACATGAAGTTAGCACCCCTGTCTGATACTACCTCCTTAGGAAAGCCCACTCTTGAGAAGATTCCCAGGAGGGCCCTTGCCACCACAGGTGCTGTAGTGGTCCTGAGGGAATAGCTTCTGGGTACCTGGTGGCATGATCCACTACCACCAGGATAAACCTGTGCCCAGAGGCTGTTTGGGGATCCATGGGACCAACAATGTCAATCCCTACCCTTTCAAAGGGCACCCCCACCACAGGTAGTGGTATCAGGGGGGCCTTTGTAGTGCCACCTGCTTTGCCACTGGCTTGGCAGGTTACACAGGAGCGACAAAACTCCTTACTGTCTTCAGACATGTGGGGCCAGTGAAAGTGAGGGACAATTCTGTCCCAAGTCTTGTTCTGGCCCAGGTGACCTGCTAAGGGAATATCATGGGCTAGGGTCAATAGGAAGCCCTTGAACTTCAAAGGTATTACCAACCTCCTGGTAGCACCAGGCTTGGGGTCTCTACTCTCTGAGTACAGGAGTCCATCATCCCAATACACTGTATGGGGACCACTAGCTTTCCCAGCAGCCTCAGCAGCAGCTTGCTGTCTGAGGGGTTCAAGGAGGGGCAGCTCTGCTGCTCCTGGCTCAGATCTGCCCTAGAAGGTCCCCCTGTCCCCAAGAACTCAACCTGGTCAGGTTCAAGTTCCTCTGGGACAGTTCCTTCTTCAGGGCTGAGATCATCCCCCTCAAGGGACTGATCTTCCTCCTGAGCCAAGGGGAAGGCACTGCCTTAACCCTACTACTCCTCCTCTTGGAAGGCACTTGGTCCATTCTTCCAGAATCCAAGGCCTGTTCAGTGCTAGACATTTTGGCTTGTGACCTGGTCACAGCAAACACATCTGCAGGGATCCCCAGCATTTCTGCATGGGTCCTGAGCTCCACTTCTGCCCAAGCAGAAGTCTCTAAGTCATTGCCAAGCAAGCATTCGACTGGTAGGTTTGCACTTACCACAACCTTCTTAAGGCCAGTTACCCCTCCCCAGGAGAAGTTAACAACTGCCAGAGTATGGTCTGTTCTGACATTGCTAGCATTGGTCACTTGGTACATCTCACCAAGCATAACTTTCCCAGGTAGCACAAGGTCTTGTGTCACCATTGTGACACTTGCCCCTGTGTCCCTAAATGCCAAAGCCTCATGTCCATTAATCAAAGGCTGTTGTCTGTACTTGCCCAGATTACTGGGACTCACAGTGGAGGTCACATCCATGCCTCCATCACAGACTAACACAGCCTGAGTCAGTTCTCTGACTAGGTCAGAGCCCAACTCAGTTCCCAGGGTGAACCCTACTAAACCCTTTGCTGGAGCACTTCCACCAACTGTACTAGGGGGAACAGGTGCCTTAGGGGCATTGGTGGGTGCTGGACTGGAGTCTTTGGACTTGGTGCAATCACTGGTCCAGTGGGTCTTTTGCTTACAGACCTTGCACCATGGTTTTCTTTGGCCTTTACCTTTGGTAGACTGGGAATCCCCACCAGAAGAAGATTTTTGGGGGCCTGATGAAGACGTTTGATCTTTACCCTTCTCCCCACCCTTGTCAAAGTTCTTAGCATCTTGCTTCTTGGTTTCCCCACCTTGGTTCTGTACCTTCTGCTTCACCCTGGTTCTGACCCATTTGTCTGCCTTCTTTCCCAATTCTTGGGGAGAGGTCAGATCAGAGTCTACCAGGTATTGATGCAACAGCTGATTTTGACAGTTATTAAGAATCTGCTCCCTCATTATCAGATTGTACAATCCTGAGAAGTCACACACCTTACTGCCCATCAACCAGCCTTCCAGAGCCTTGGCAGAACAATCCACATAGTCTACCCAGTCTTGAGTCTGTGCTTTTTGGGTGTCTCTGAACTTCAACCTGTACTGTTCAGTGGTTAGGCCAAACCCATCAATAAGAGCACTCTTCAAGACCTTGTAATTTTCAGCATCCTCCTCTCTAACAGTGAGGAGCTTATCTCTACCTTTGTCAGCAAAGGAGAGCCACAAGATTGCTGCCCACTGCTCCTGAGGGACCTTCTGTACTTTACAGGCCCTCTCTAAAGCAGTTATCCATTTGTGGATATCATCCCCACTCTGGTAGGGAGGGACAATCTTGCTCAGGTTCCTATGGTCATAGGACCTTTCCCTGTCTCTAGGGACATGGCTGCCACCATGGGACTCTAGTCCCAACTTTCTTCTCTCTCTAAGGAGATCTAGGGATTCCCTATCTAAAGCCAATTGCTTTTTCTGATCTCCAGCTGAGTTTCCTCATACTGGACCAGTCGGTCTCTCCTCTCATGAGAGTATTCCCTCCTGTGAGAAGAGACAGAGCTCCCTATAGAGGTGCCAGAGTGGTTAGACTCCTGAGAAGGAGATCTAGACTTCCTGGGCACACTCTTAATCCTTCCTGGGGGAACAAAGAGGGCATCATCTTGATCATCCTCATCATCATCCACAGGAGGGATTGGGTTTTCCAGGTCAGGGTCATTGTCACCCTCCTGGCCAGTTTCAGTGGGGGGGCTGGGGGTATTGGTACCCCTAGCATCCTCCTCTTCTCCTGCCCCACCCTCAGCTCCTACCCCTTCAGTCCCTACAGGCTTACTAAGGTCATAAGCCACCAACAACTCCTTGAGGTGTTGGGTGGTGGGGCTTTGGCCTGTCCTTAATTTTCTCAAGTTACATAAAGCTCTCAATTCCAAGAATGGGAGTGTATCATACTTGGAGGGTGGAAGCTCAATGGCTTCCTGCAAGGATTCTTTGGATCCTGCCCTTAAAGACATTACTAGTGTGGTGTGGTGTATGCACTACCTACTCTAGTGTGGCCTACTAAACTCTCTTGAGTTGTAGAAAGGGTTGTGCTATCCCTTAACACACAACTCTAAGTTCAGTAGAACTTACTGTTATTCTAAGCTTAAATTATATGTACCTTAGGTACCTTTAGTGGTTTTCAGTTGATCAATTCAATTGAGATTATCTGGTAAAACAATAGCAAGCTGGAATCCCACACGCTGCACACCAATGTGAGAAGTTGGACTGGCATATGCTGTCCACTAATTATAGTGGGCACCTTGCACCAGTCCAAACAACCCCTTATTGGAGATAGGTTAAAGACAACCTTTATTGAAAGCTATCCTAGTGGTAGCTATGGAGAGCAGCCTTCAGGCTAAGTCTTGAAGGAATGTAAAGCAGCTTGTTTTACCAGTCTATAATCTCTTGAGTGACCAAATGAAAGAGCACCACACCAGGTATATATTCAAAATATATGTATTTATTGCTAAACACACCCCTCTAGTCTCTTTATGAGGCTAGAGTTCGAAATACATAAGTTATAAGTTATTAAATCACAGTAATAGCACAAATACACGTTTGGGCCCTAGGGGCGTACCAAACCATATACCAATAAAGTGGTATGCGAACCACGACTGAACTAGACACTAGGCCTAGAGCCTCTAGAAGTGCTTGGACCACAAGGAACCACCCAAGGTAGTGACACAGGGGACCCACGGGAGACGCGTGCAGTGTAAATACACAACCGCGATACGCCGTTAACTTCTATGGAGAAAGTCGGGATCGGGAAAATAGAGAAAAGGGACACTTAAAAGAGGACTAGGACAAAACCCTTTGAGATCTAGGACTTTGAAGAGTCTCTACCCACGGGAGCACCGGAGTACTCGTGTTACCTCACCCAGGGAAGCCGGGTGCATAGGTGCCTTTCGGGGTCGGGTTTCGTCGTCGATTCGAATGGCGATCTGCTGCAAAGTGCTGCTGGCGGCCAAGAGAAAAGTGTCCGGGTGGATCCAAGAGTGGATCGGAGTTCTGAAGAACCTGAAAGCAGAGGGGACAGAGTCTGGGTCACTAGCCAGTGACCAGGAAGGCGATGGACAGATGCCCACCGATGTCGAGTGCTTCAGGTGCGTTGACGGTCGTCTTGACTCTTCAGCCACGAGGTCCAGGAGGCGTTGTCGGCAACCAGGAGCAGGATTCGGGCTGGTACACAATGTCTGTCGAGTGCTGAGGTGTCGGCGACCGGATTGGACCCAACAAGCCTTGGCAACGGCAAGTCTCGGTGAAGATGTAGATCGTCGATGGTGCAGACCAGCAAGGTCTGTGGAACTCACCCAGCGAAGGTAAGTGAGGGCAGACCTGGAGCAACCAGGATGCCAAGTAAGAAAAGGATTGGCCTTCATTAAGGGCTACTAGCCAACGGGCTAGCGACCGCGAAGGAGCCTCATGACGCCGCACGTGGAGCTGGCTTACAGGACACTCGTGGAGTGGGGGCCAGTGATCTTCGGTGCAGGTGGTGCTGGAGGCTAGGGCTACTCGGAGCCCAAAGCATGACTTCTTGGGGACCCAGAAGATGATGCACTTGCAAATGTGCTCGGTATCCAGGGGTCACGGTCTCAAGTCACCCACGATAGCCACGGGCCTCAGCTTTGCTGGGGACTCAGGGTAGCCTCGGGAAGTCTGAGAATCCACCTCTGGTGATGCGATGACTTCGGCGTCCGACGGGAGCTTCAGAAATGCGAACCGGACAGATGCTTCTTTGGTGCCTGCCACGCAGGGAGTCACTCCTTGACCCCAAGGGAGATTCTTCAGTCCTCTAATCGTGAGTAGAGCGTCGAAGGTCCAGGATTCAGTTTCAGAGTTTCGTCCAGGTATAATCTAAAGTCCTAAGGACTGGGTTCCTACCTTTATTCTAAAAATAGGGGTTGGACTACTCTGTGGCCCCACCTATGGGTGGGTCAGGGCAGAGGGGTGGCTACACCCCTTTCCCTTTGTCCAGTTCACGCCAAAGCAGGGGCTGCAAGCCCCTGATCCGGTTTGAACTGGGGTATGCACTAGGGACACCAAATGTGCCCCCAGTGCAGGACTTCAAAGCACCCGAAAGTGCTCCCGCCCAGCCCCAATACACATTATCCTGTCTGGGGAGGTGGTCACACCTCCCTGGGACAGGAAACCTATTGTCCAGGCCTCCCCTGCCGGAGTTTCGTCCAGCAGCAGGAGGCCAGACTCGTGTCTGTGGCAGCAGCATCCATTTTGTGATGCCAGGGCTCTGGAAAGAAGTTACCGGACTAGTCAGAGTTAACATGTCTTTCCCTCTAGAAGGGTGGAATGCTACCCCCGCCGCCAGGATTGGCGGGGGGTAGTATTCCAAGATGTTTGACACCAAACACGACATGTTTAGGTGCAGCCATTCCAAAGTTAGCATTTTACCGCGAGGATATAATGCGCTTAAGAGTATATGGTCAGGCTGCACTACAAACAGCATCAGAGAGGGTCTCCGAACGCTGCAGAGGGGCCCTGCTCATGCAGGGGCACCCTCTCACATAGGAACCATGCACTCTGCCTTTAGGATTGATAAGGCCTGCCTTAGGAGTGACTTATAGGTTTATATGTGTGTATGTATTTCGTGATATAGGTAACCTATAGCACAGTAAGGGGTGCATGCACCACCTTACCCAGGCTGCAGTAGCAGACCTGCGGTGTCAGTTTGGATGGTCTTCCAGGGGTGGCATAATGCATGCTGCAGCCCCTGGCAGGCCTCTGAGGTGCCTATGCCCTTGGTACATAGTATACCATATACTAGGGACTTATAAGGGCACTCCAGATCCCAATCAGTGATGTGCCTAAGGCACATGGAAACCATTTTAGAGAGGAAGCAGCTAGGCTGGGGTTCTGATTAGCAGGGCCCCAGCCAGACTAATGTCGAAAAACAGTGAAGCATCAGCAAAAAGTGGGGGTACCCATGTGAAGCAGATCCTACTCTCCTACACTAACCATGCCCTTGCTGCAGTGATGGTGATATTTGGACTCATGATAATGAAGTGTTACTGTGCAGAAACACATGTGGTCCAGGGGGAATGTGTCCTATCCTGTGGTGTATCCATGTCATCCTTAGCAGCATCTGAGGGTGTCATGTGTTCAATATTTGGCAATGGGATTTCCTACTTACATTAGCAATTTCACATCTGTGGCTTCCACCCCTGCACATCTGTTGTGCCTGCCATTGTTCAATTCGTCTACTTCCTGACCGTGTGGCCATCTCCACTGGACATGCAGGTTTGGGCATCAATGGGGAAGGACTCATCTGTGTTGTCAGTGCAACATTGCTATACAAGTGTGTTGGATCTGTGCTGATGATTTCGTTGGCACTCCCATGACCAGGCTGATGTGACGGGAGCATTCATTTGGTGCTAATTGTTGACTGTGTGACCAAGTGCTCAGCTGACATGATAGAGCCCTACTGAGGCAACATATGGCACAGCTTTCCTCACACAGGAGTGGAGTCCCCTCATGGCAGTGTGTACTCCTGTGACATTGCCTGCGCCCAAGGTGTGTGTTATATGAGCATGTCTGTGTGTTCACTTCCGTTTTGCTGTGCATGCTGGGATCCCTAGTGTTGTACCTGTTTGTGATGCTTGCTGAGTTGACCTATGTTCCCCCCAAGTCTTCTCCCTGGATTCTCTGTGATGTGGGTGCATGGCACATTACTGGTCATCAGGGTGTCACCCATAGGTGTGTTTGCTGTCAGGGCTGAGTTTGTGTGCAGACGCAGATGGGTCACAGTCAGGATTCCCCTTGGCACTTGTTGTTTACACCTGTCATGTGATTTCCAGTTTGTGTTATCTTTCAGTGATTGTGACACGTTGTGTGTGTGACTGCTGGCACTCCTCAGGGTCCGGGCTGCAATGTTGGTAGTTGTCTATGTGTGTTCTTTGTGGGTGTCCTTGGCTTCTTCATTGGTGTGTGACTGTGGCTGGGATCCCATTGGTTGGTGTGGTATTGCCGTCAAGTCCATGTACAGCGTAGTGTGCAGTGTGTCAGACATTCAGGAGTCTTGTTGAGTGGCCATGTGTGATGTGTTTCTGCACCTTGGTTCCCACCCCCCAGCCGGGGATTGTCATGGGTGCATGTGCAATGTCACCAGTGCATGTGTGCTTCACTGCTGCACATTGTTGGAGGTCGAGGTGTGTGGTGTTGAGTGTGTGCAGATGAGAGTTGTTGCCCGGCTAGACCCCTGCCTCCATGTTGGCCTTGGCTTACTGGCCGTGCTGATTGATTTGTGCTTGTGTAGGTGTGATGGTAGTTTGTTGCTCAGGACACATGACTGTGGTTCACAGTGTGAACGACATTTAGCTTTGTCATCACAGTGGAATTGTAATGCAGCCCAGGGTCACCACATTGTGGGGGACCTGGGGGTAGTGCTGTGGTGTGTCTGTGTATTGCTGTGTCAGTTGCTGTTCCTACATGCTTGTGTGACATGTGTGATTTGTGCTCCCTCTCATCTGACAATGCCTGATTGCCCACATAGGGGATTTGGATCCATGAGTTACCTTTGTGTAGCACTGTATGCACATCTGTGTAATTGGTATTCAGGCCTCCTCATGTGTTGTGTGGTTGCCTGGGGACACTGGCACCCCCCCCTCACATGTTGTGTTTGATGTGCAGTGTGGGTCTGCCTGTTTGTGTTTGTGCATCTGCACCACTGCATTGGCATATCTTTGGTGTGCCATTGGCTGTATGTTGTTTGGTGGGTTTCCCCTGCTGTCCCTGGGACTCCTAGGTCATCGGTCAGCACAATGATCATGGTTTGTGTGTCCCATTGCTGCCATGGTATGGTATCTGTTCACCTCACATCTACAGTCTCCACAGGGTATCTGCATTTGTGTGCCCATTGGTGCAAATATGTGGGTCTGCATTCTGATGGTCACTTCTGTCATTGTGTCATTGATGAATGTTGACAGTGTCAGCCCCCATGGGTGTTGTTTGTCTGCACATGGCCAAAGGTATGTCTTATTTGCACTGCAGTATTTGCCTCCCCCAATCTATGTTGCAATGGGACACATGCACTACTTTGCCACTGATGTGTTTTATGTTCTGTGACCAGGAATCATCCATGCAGTTTGGCAGTTGCAGCTTTTTCTTTGTCAACACTTGCATTTTGGTCACTGTGATGATGGGGGTTTAGGCCCCATTGCCACAATGTTCAAAATGTGCTTCAGCTATGGACCCCACACTTACCTTTTGGTCACTGTGATGATGGGGGTTTAGACCCTATTGCCACAATGTTCTGAATGTGCTTCAGCTATGGGCCCCCACACTTACATGTTCGTCACTGTGATGATGGGGTTTGGACCCCATTGCCACAATGTTCAAGATGTGCTTCAGCTATGGACCCCACACTTACCTTTTGGTCACTGTGATGATGGGGTTTAGGCCCCATTGCCACAATGTTCAAAATGTGCTTCAGCTATGGACCCCACACTTACCTTTTGGTCACTGTGATGATGGGGGTTTAGACCCTATTGCCACAATGTTCTGAATGTGCTTCAGCTATGGGCCCCCACACTTACATTTTCGTCACTGTGATGATGGGGGTTTGGACCCCATTGCCACAATGTTCAAGATGTGCTTCAGCTATGGACCCCACACTTACCTTTTGGTCACTGTGATGATGGGGGTTTAGACCCCATTGCCACAATGTTCTGAATGTTCTTCAGCTATGGACCCCACACTAACATTTTGGTCACTGTGATGATGGGGTTTTGGACCCCATTGCCACAATGGTCATGGCCTGCTTGCATTGTGGGGGCCACACACATATATGTGTGGCACATGTGATAGGGGGTCACATTGTATGTTCAAAGTCATGTTCAGTGTTGTAGGCATTTGACACAGTCTACACACGCTTGACATGGTGTTGGGGGGATGTCTTTTTCTTGCATTCCCTAGGTTGTGGTGTGCTGGTTGTGTCATGCATTGTCCATCCTATGAGTGGGGGTGGTGTTGGTGGTAGGCATCTGGCACGCCCTGGGTAAGGGTGGTAGTAGTGGTAGGCATCTGGCACGCCCTGGGTAAGGTGGTAGTAGTGGTAGGGCATCCAGCCCCCATGGGTTGAGGTGGTAGTAGTGGTGGGCATCTGGCACCCCTGGGTAAGGGTGGTAGTAGTGGTAGGCATCTGGCACCCCCTGGGTAAGGGTGGTAGTAGTGGTAGGCATCTGGCACCCCCTGGGTAAGGGTGGTAGTAGTGGTAGGCATCCAGCCCCCATGGGTGAGAGGTGGTAGTAGTGGTAGGCATCTGGCACCCCTGGGTAAGGTGGTAGTAGTGGTAGGCATCTGGCACCCCTGGGTAAGGGTGGTAGTAGTGGTAGGCATCTGGCACCCCTGGGTAAGGGTGGTAGTAGTTGTAGGCATCCAGCCCCCATGGGTAGAGGTGGTAGTAGTGGTAGGCATCTGGCACCCCTGGTAAGGGTGGTAGTAGTGGTAGGCATCTGGCACCCCCTGGGTAAGGGTGGTAGTAGTGGTAGGCATCCAGCCCCGCATGGGTAGAGGTGGTAGTAGTGGTTGGCATCTGGCACCCCTGGGTAAGGGTGGTAGTAGTGACAGGCATCCAGCCCCCCATGGGTAGAGGTGGTAGTAGTGACAGGCATCTGGCACCCCTGGGTAGGGGTGGTAGTAGTGACAGGCATCCAGCCCCCATGGGTAGAGGTGGTAGTAGTGTTAGGCATCTGGCACCCCTGGGCAAGGGTGGTAGTAGTGGTAGGCATCTGGCACCCCTGGGTGGGGTGGTAGTAGTGGTAGGCATCCAGCCCCCATGGGTAGAGGTGGTAGTAGTGGTTGGCATCTGGCACCCCTGGGTAAGGGTGGTAGTAGTGACAGGCATCCAGCCCCCCATGGGTAGAGGTGGTAGTAGTGACAGGCATCTGGCACCCCCTGGGTAAGGGTGGTAGTAGTGACAGGCATCCAGCCCCCATGGGTAGAGGTGGTAGTAGTGGTAGGCATCTGGCACCCCCTGGGTAAGGGTGGTAGTAGTGGTAGGCATCTGGCACCCCTGGGTAAGGGTGGTAGTAGTGACAGGCATCCAGCCCCCATGGGTAGAGGTGGTAGTAGTGGTAGGCATCTGGCACCCCTGGGTAAGGGTGGTAGTAGTGGTGGGCATCTGGCACCCCTGGGTAAGGGTGGTAGTAGTGGTAGGCATCCAGCCCCCATGGGTAGAGGTGGTAGTAGTGGTTGGCATCTGGCACACCCTGGGTAAGAGTGGTAGTAGTGACAGGCATCCAGCCCCCATGGGTAGAGGTGGTAGTAGTGACAGGCATCTGGCACCCCCTGGGTAAGGGTGGTAGTAGTGACAGGCATCCAGCCCCCATGGGTAGAGGTGGTAGTAGTGGTAGGCATCTGGCACCCCTGGGTAAGGGTGGTAGTAGTGGTAGGCATCTGGCACCCCTGGGTAAGGGTGGTAGTAGTGGTAGGCATCCAGCCCCCATGGGTAGAGGTGGTAGTAGTGGTTGGCATCTGGCACCCCTGGGTGAGGGTGGTAGTAGTGACAGGCATCCAGGCCCCCATGGGTGGAGGTGGTAGTAGTGACAGGCATCTGGCACCCCTGGGTAAGGGTGGTAGTAGTGACAGGCATCCAGCCCCCATGGAAAGAGGTGGTAGTAGTGACAGGCATCTGGCATCCCTGGGTAAGGGTGGTAGTAGTGACAGGCATCCAGCCCCCATGGGTAGAGGTGGTAGTAGTGGTAGGCATCTGGCACCCCCTGGGTAAGGGTGGTAGTAGTGGTAGGCATCTGGCACCCCCTGTGTAAGGGTGGTAGTAGTGGTAGGCATCTGGTACCCACTGGGTAAGGGTGGTAGTAGTGACAGGCATCCAGCCCCCCATGGGTAGAGGTGGTAGTAGTGGTAGGCATCTGGCACCCCTGGGTAAGGGTGGTAGTAGTGACAGGCAACCAGCCCCCATGGGTAGAGGTGGTAGTAGTGGTAGGCATCTGGCACCCCTGGGTAAGGGTGGTAGTAGTGGTAGGCATCTGGCACCCCTGGGTAAGGGTGGTAGTAGTGGTAGGCATCTGGCACCCCCTGGGTAAGGGTGGTAGTAGTGACAGGCATCCAGCCCCCCATGGGTAGAGGTGGTAGTAGTGGTAGGCATCTGGCACCCCCTGGGTAAGGGTGGTAGTAGTGACAGGCATCCAGCCCCCATGGGTAGAGGTGGTAGTAGTGGTAGGCATCTGGCACCCCTGGGTAAGGGTGGTAGTAGTGGTAGGCATCTGGCACCCCTGGGTAAGGGTGGTAGTAGTGACAGGCATCCAGCCCCCATGGGTAGAGGTGGTAGTAGTGGTAGGCATCTGGCACCCCTGGGTAAGGGTGGTAGTAGTGGTAGGCATCTGGCACCCCTGGGTAAGGGTGGTAGTAGTGGTAGGCATCCAGCCCCCATGGGTAGAGGTGGTAGTAGTGGTTGGCATCTGGCACCCCTGGGTAAGGGTGGTAGTAGTGACAGGCATCCAGCCCCCATGGGTAGAGGTGGTAGTAGTGACAGGCATCTGGCACCCCTGGGTAAGGGTGGTAGTAGTGGTAGGCACCTGGCACCCCCTGGGTAAGGGTGGTAGTAGTGGTAGGCATCCAGCCCCCCATGGGTAGAGGTGGTAGTAGTGGTAGGCATCTGGCACCCCCTGGGTAAGGGTGGTAATAGTGGTAGGCATCTGGCACCCCCTGGGTAAGGGTGGTAGTAGTGACAGGCATCCAGCCCCCCATGGGTAGAGGTGGTAGTAGTGGTAGGCATCTGGCACCCCCTGGGTAAGGGTGGTAGTAGTGACAGGCATCCAGCACCCCATGGGTAGGGGTGGCAGTAGTGGTAGGCATACAGGCCCCTATGTGTATGTGTGGCATTGGTGAGGGCCATCCCGCCCCTATGGTGCTGCTGTTGCTGGTGTAGGTATTTCTGCATCCCTCTGTGTGTGATGTGTCGGGTACGTGTAGTTTGTTTTTGTTGTTGGTGTCTGACTTACCTTCTGCGCCGTACGCGTCCGTGCCTGTTCCGGTAATAGAGGTAGAATATTGGTAGGATCGGCACGAAGGGATTCATGGTTGGTTCGCCTCGCTCGTCTTTCTCTTTGCTTCGCCTCGTCCTCGCCGCTGGCGTGTTCGTCTCGTAGCCGTGGATCGTGTTGTGGCGCGAATCGGAGCTTATGTGCGCTCGCCCGGATGATTTGACGTGCCGTGCGTAGCGACGGTTTCGGCGCGTACGGGAAGCGCATCGTACTTGTCCGGCCGAACGGGGCTGCATTTTTGCTTCCGTGCGGCTCGATTCTACGATTCCGGATCCGGCTCGGTCGGGGAACAGGACCTGGATTGGGTGAGTACGACTGGGTCGGAATCTATGCTGTTGTGCGCATCGTACTTGCTCGTTCGGAATAATGTGTGGATCGGTCGGGAAACAGGCATTCGCATGGCTTTTTTCCCGACCGAATGGTGTTAGGTGCGCCTCCGACCGAGATCGGAATCGGCCCCTCTGTGTTTCATCCTTATACCCACATAAACGACAGTTCTTTAACAACAGACACTTTGAGTGCTAAGACCCTTCGAAATGACACAATGGTATAAGTATAAGCGAATATTAAATACTTTGATTTACAACTGGGCACCAAATTATAAGTAAGATATTTTTGTTTTATACTGGAATACCAGTTGAATTTATAATGTAGATGTTTTTATTCTGTTGCTGTTGACAAATGGAGTGCTCTCGCATTTTTCTTCATAATAATATTTATTAGTCTCTTCCATTCAAGACGAGCAAATTTTGCAGATGAATTAACAAATGCAATGTATTTTCTCTAATTACTGTGATTATCTTAACAAGATTAAGACAGGAGGAGTAATCACCCATTGTTGTCAAATCTTTGAGCATCAAGGGTCTCAGGGACGCTTCGTCAAGTCCCATACAGTCACACAGGGAGTTTATAACGACGGAAAGATGCCGAGAAATAAGCAAAATCAATGATATTTCCAGTATTATTTTACACTGTGGAATCGAGGGGCGAAAGTTTAACAAAAATGTAATCTCTTTTATATATGTCATGTTTAAAATGTTGGTAATATTTTCAGGAAAACTATAGATCCGTATAGTAAGGAAGGTACTATTTTCACATCTATTATCTTAAATGATTGACTAATTTTGCACCCCCATATGCATTTGAGAATCTTTTGATTAACTACGTGGTTACATGGGCTCTGGATTTCAGATTGGTGATGTGAGTCATCCAATTTAACTTATTGTCCACCATTACACCCCGGTAATTATTTATAGTGACTTTCTCAAGAATGTGGCCATCAATTTTTACTCTTATTTGATACTATTAGTTTTGTTATACTAAATTGACTTTTAGATCATTTGCTGAATTAAATTTCTGTAATCTAGTTAGCTGTGTTTGTAAGCCTGCTGGCATCAAAGAAAATATGATTATATCATCTGCATAGGCGAGATAGATGATGGCTCTTCCTCCTAACCTAGGGGACAAGGCTTCTCTATGGTTTAGATAAAAAAAAATTGATTAGTATTGTATAAGGAAAAGAGCAGTGGCGCTAGTGTGCAGCCCTGTTTAAGCCTGTTAGCAGGAATTTTTGCTGTTAGAGAGATCTGTTTGTCAACTTGACCCGTAGCCAGGTGTTATCATGAAGTGTTATTAAGTAGGGTGTGTGTCAGTAAGTAGCGTGACTGATGATCATGTATTCCCTCTCACTTGAGGGTCTGTGATTTTGTTATTTTCTAAAGACACAATGAGTGAATTAGCCAAAGGGTTAGTTAAACAATACCATACAAGTGTGTACTCCCTCTTTTGTGGGCTCTTCACTGTGCCTTGTCAGATCCTAAAGTTCAGAGGGACACCTTGCCTTCAGGGTCCTCTTAGTTCTTCTCTTCTGGCTTAATTTCTGTTGCCTTTTGTTTCAAATATCTTTGGCTGCAGCTCTAACCTAAATACCTAAAAAATAATGCAGCATCCTAGAGTCCAACAAGCCTTTTTTCAGTTGCTGCACTCTTTTTCCTGACTAACACAAGTGTGCAGTAATTCGCTTTTCCGTGGGAGTAATGACTTGTTTTCCTTGCAGGTGATCGCCTTGGACAGAAAATGTTGACTCCGGATGCATGGACGAAAGGTAGATGCCACAACCGAGTCTGGGTCCGAAGGATCAGGAAAGTACTTCTACACCTTGAAAAAACAAACAGGACCGCAGGACAAACAGTCAGTCTTATGGGAAGTCTGAAAGCCAAGCAGTTGGCATATGCAGGGCCGTGGCTTTCTCGCAAGACAGCACCCTTGATGTTAACCACTCCCCAAGTCCATGTAAATAGGCAGGTTTCCAGTGGCTGTAGAAAGGAGGCCAAAATTAAAAAGGCAATGGTTGTAGGATGGAGGACAAAATTAAAAGGGAAATGGCAGTCTTGGGCCCCAGTGTGCTGTACATCAAGAACAGGAGTATGGGGAGGTGGAAGGGTCAAGGTAACAGAAGGAGGAGGGTGGCTGGATTTGGGGTGACAGGGGACATAATCGGGCAGCACAAATAGCGCAGGCAGAGTGAGACACAGCACCTTGTGAAGGCAGATGAAAGGAACCCATAGAAAGAACAGGTCCAGCAGTTTGAGCTTTAAAAATAAAGATCCATGGAAAAGTAAAGTTTAGCGGCAAGGACACATGAGGAAACTACTTCTGGTGAACCTAACTTTTGGTAATTTTATTGAGAAATGGCTTGCGTGGGGCCTCTTCCCCAGAGCTTACCTTGCCCCCAAGTATCCCATTGCCTGGGAACTGATGCAAATAGCAGTGTCCCAGGGCATCCCATCACCCCGGGACAGAAGATAGGCAGGAGCATCACTGTGCTCCTCCAATTAGGGTGTGTGCAACCCCTCCTCCCAAGCCCATGTCTGAGGGGTGAGGAACACTCCAAAGACACTCCCCACCTGCTCTGACCACAGGCAGAGAGAAACAGAAGGAGGCCAGCACCATGCTAGCACAGAACAGCTTTGAGGGCTGTGAGATGGCATGCTGTGGGGTCCTTAAATTCTGCTCTCATGTGGTGCTCCATAAAAAAGACAGGGACACCTGTTATTAAATAAGTCAAAAGGAAAACTCACAGCAAAGCTGCTATAAAAATTATAAATAAAGTATTCTGGGCAGACGGCAAAGTCGCTCATTTAATATTCAAGACCCAGGCACTGGAATGCCCCATAAGCCCTTGCAAGGGCTGACATTTACACATTCTTTCTTATGTGGTGCCCTAGGATGTGCAGGGGTACCATCAGCATGTTATACAATATTTTTGGAGCTGCTAGAGGTGCAGCAGCGACGGGTCATGCCCCTGAAAGTTGCCCAAGTCTCCCCGTGGGCTAAATTGATCCCCCCAGGAGAAGCTTTGAAGCTCCTCTGGAGGTTTTACTTTTGCACATGGGCTCTGGAGTGCAGGAATTTCCTGTTGATGGATATAATGGCTGCAGTGGTAGCAGGTTAAATGTAGAAAAATATTATTTTTTATAAACGTTTTATTTACTACCAAAGAAAGTGACATAGATGGAAGATTTGCAGAATTAACCATTGCACACAACATAGGCAGTGATTACAAACACTCACTCTTTAATAAAATCGCAAGCTGGGTTAAATTTGGTTGAGTTGAGATACAGTAGGAATTCAGAAGCAGGTCTTGGGGAGGTACTGTATTGGTGAAGTGTAAGCTATGTTGAGGAGTGTCAATCAACTGCATCAGAAAGGCCAGAGTCGGAGGTCGAGGACATTTCATCATTCCGGAATGATGGAGGACGAATGGTCTGCCTGCTGGGCCACCACTGTATTGTTTGCCTGTTCTCATGTAGGTCCAAAACGGAGACCATCCTTTGTCAAATTTGGGCATTCTGCCTCATATGAGTGCAGTTAGTTTCTCGTTTGTCAAGATGGGCCAAACCTTGGACCACCAAAAGTGCAGTTGCAGAGTCAAATCTTGCTTCTAAAACTGTGCAAATCAGAGTCTGGGACCCAGAAGAAAGTGAGTTACCAGTTTACTCATACGTGCTGTGAGAGGATATATGGAATGATCGCCTGGAACCCCCAAAAGGAGGAGCAGCAGGACCGCAGCGAGTTTTACGTTTGTGACTGTGTCTACTATTTGTATTATCTCATCCCAATACTAGCGGACCTTGGGGTAGATCCACCACAATTATATCAAATCTCCCCTCTACCAACAGGCCCTTCAGCAGAGGTCAGAGCTCCCACTTACGGCTTTCATATGAGCTGGAGTGAGGTACCATCTGGTACGGATTTTGTGTGAGTTTTCTTCATGCTTGAAACATATCGTAGATTTAGCAGTCCAGGCCCATATGGCTTGCCAGGTGAGTCAGGGATCTCTTCGTATAAGTCTCTATTAAATGCAGTGGTGTATGAGGGAACCCAGTCTACATTGCTGTAATTTGTCTCAGAATATTGGTGAATTTGATCAGTAAAGAGAGACCCGAACTGAGTTTTCTCTCTGTTGAATTTAGTTTGGTGATCCCTTTTCCCCGTCCATTTAACAGTTAGGTCAATCTAAACCCATTGTGCGGTCAAAGGCAGACCTGGTTTCTGCATGTGTCTCTGTCTAGTAGTGTTCCATCTTGTTAGAAGATGGATAAGCACAGTGGAACCCCATGAGTACCACCAGTTCAGTCCAAAAAATATGGCTCTGTCATACCTGGGGTAAAGCCAGTGTTGTGAGTGATCGGTTTCATCAGAGAGGGGTATAAGGTCATATTTCATCTATGGGATACTGCCTCCCAGTATATAAGAAGTATGGTTGTCAAAAAGAGGAGAAAATTATCGGTTGGTCCGTATTTACATGGGAGTCATGGTAGGCATGGCAGGGGAATTCAAGTGTAGTGCTGTTCCACTGTTGAATTAAGGGTGGTGGCCCAGATCTGCTGCCAATCCAGTGCCGGTTGCAGTTGAGTTGCATGGGTGTACCCAGCTACATTGGGAAGTCCCATTCCTCCTTCCCCTGGTTTCCTGAACATGTCCGGGAGACTGTGTGGGATTTATTGCCCCACACAAAGCTGAGCAATCTGTTCTGGATTTGTTTGTATAAATGAGAGGGTACATTGGAGTTCCATGGCCTAAACAACATATAAAAGGCGAGGATGAAAATTCATTTTAAAGCTGTCAATGTGTAACAGCCAGGATACCTCTGGTTTCCCTCATATGTAGAGATATTTGTAGAGAGTGTGCAGCTTTCATGGAATGTTGGTTTGCATCTTTGATTAGATATGAAAGAGAGTGGTCATCCCAATGTAACCCAAGTTGTTGCAGAATTGGTTTAGATTGGGCTTTGGGATCGGAGACACCAATCGCAGTGGATTTAGCAAAATTTATCTTAAATCCTGAGACTGTCTCATGTTGATTATGTTATCAAACTAGGGCCGGGAGCTAAGTTTCCTGGTCAGTTATAAAACAGAGGCTATTGTCTGCGAACAATGCTAAGTTGTATTCTTTGGTGTCAAGTTGGAGTCCTTGAATGTCATGGTTAGCAAGTATTTTGTGAAACAGAAATTCCATATCTAGAGCAAAAATAAGGGGGGAGAGGGGGCAGCCCTGTCTTGTACTCCAAGCCGAGTGAGGGTGAGGACAACAGAGAATTTTCTGCTAACTCTCAAGCATGCAGATGGATGGGCAAAGCTGGCAATTATAAACCTGTGAAGGTTAGGGTCCATACATGTTCGTTGGTGAAGTTACTTCATGATTTCTAAGTCCAACCTCTCTAAGGCCTTCTCCACAACTAGAGAGAGAAGAGCCATTCGAGTGTTGAGCTTTTCAGATATATTGACCAATTATAGGCAATCTTGTGTTGTTGGTTGCCTGTCAGTGCTTAATAAAACCTGATTCCTCTGGGGAAGTTATGATGTGCCACAAATTTCGGATGCATGACACTAGTAGTGTCATAAAGATGTTAGCCTCAAAATTCAATAGTGTGATTGGCCTGTGTGGCAGCATGATGTGGAGTCTTAGCCTGGTCTCAAGATCATGGTTGTGGTGGATTCAGTCATAAAGGGGGTGGCATTCTCTGTTTGGAGGAAGTGGTTATATAACGTTGTGAGATGGGGGACTAGGATTCCTCTATATGCTGTGTAAAAGGATGCTGATAGCCCATCCATGTCCTGCGCCTTGTTTGATTTAAGGTTTGTGATAGCAGCTCTGTCTTTATCAGGTGTATTGGACTTTTGATCAGTGGAAAGTCAAGTTGCTGAGTGTGGAAGAAAGCAAAAGACTCAACGTAATGATCTTGAGCTGCTTCAGCAGCTGGTGGAGCTGATAAGAGAGAAGAGTAGAAGCACTGGAAAACTCGAAGGATCTCAGTGTTTGTGGAGGTGGGTGTGTTAGTTTCATTTTTAATAGATCTTATGGTATCTCTATTTTGGTGCTTTCATAATTTGTAGGCCAACAACATATTTGCTTTGTTGCTGTTCTCATGATATCGCTGGTTAGTATAAAGCATTATTTTTTGCAGTCTCTTTCATCAGTATTTGACGTAGCTCCCCTCCAGCGGTGCACAGCTTTCTGTGCGCCCTCTGGGACCCACTTTGTTTGTGGCATGTTTTAAGGGTTTTGAAGCATAGCTCAAGGTCAGAGATCTTTTTCGAGCTGATGATCGAGTGAAGTGGACTTTATGTAAAACTAATTCACCAGGGATTACTGCCTTAGCGGCATCCATATCGTGTGCTATTCAACTTCCACATTATTGTTATCCTTAAAATAATTTTCTAGTGTTTCACAGATGGATTTGCGTAGTGTCAGGTTACTAAATGCTACTTCGTGTATCATGTATCTGTTCAGTTTTGGGTGGTGAGATAGGGATAAGTCTATTCTCAGCTCAACTGGAGAGTGTCAGACAGGACTTTGATGTCTATTTGTGTATCTAGTTCACATGTGTGGTTGAGAAGAATGTAATCCAATTTAATGTATGATCTATGGACAGTCTAATGAAAGGTGTATTTGCATTTGCCTGTGTGCTGTTAGTGCCATATGTCTATTAGCAAAGTGTCTTCTAGGAGGTGTTGTGAGGATGACGGAAGTTGTGAGTCCAAGGCCCCCGGAGTCAATTTGTCAAGTGTTGGGTAAAGCCTCACATTTAAACCCCCTTAGTAGGAGTTGTCCGTAGCAGAACTCTGTTATTCTGGGGAAGAGGTGATCATAAAAGGAGTATTTGTGGTCATGTGGGCCTTATATTAAGAATATAGCTATGTGTTCATTACACATCGTGCAATTGAGCCTATATGTCGGCTGTCTCAGTCAACAAGTTTGTTGTTGAATGTAAAAGGTAAGCCTCATTTTGGGAGACTGACTTCTCCTAGGGTCCTGGTAGAAGCTGTGGAGTGATACTGCATAGGGTACCAATAGGAGCATAGTGTGGATGTGTCCTGGGCTAAGAGGTGGGTCTCTTGGATAGTAGTATAGTAGTATGTCAACTTCTTTATGTCGCAACCATTTGTGAGAGCCCCTCTCTTTATAGGTGAGTTTAGCCCTTGTATATTATGGGTGATTATATGTAGGGTGTCTATTATACAAATTGTGGCAGCTAGTACTTTGTAAAGTCGTCAAGCAGGTGCCCTCCCAATAGCAACAGGTTATCAGCAAGTGGGCTACAGCAAGTTAGCTGTCAGCTAGTAATGACCGGGAGTGGAATCAGTCCTGCTTGTGCGATGGCGGGTAGAGTAGAAGTTCTGACATAGGGACATAGGCACTAGACAGCAGGAGTTGGATGCTGACATTCGCTGAAGGTTGTTGTAGAGCTGGCTGTCCAGGAATGGAGGTATCTTGGTGAGACAAGGAAGGATCAGGTACTGTCACTTGGTCCTTGTTGGTTTGTGCCTGTTTGTGCAGTATTTCCTTAATGGAGGGTGTTTTTGCAGGCTTGGCATTAATGGAGATCATGTTGGCCTCCAGTAGGTAAAAGGTGGAGTCATTGTAAGTGGCGTGGCAGTGTCAGAGTAGATTTGCCCGAGATAGGCCTTTCCAGGCTTCCTCATGGCCACAACTCAAGCTTTCCTACGGAGTCTTGCAATGTCTGGGGGGCAGGTGCAACTTGAAAATCACCGGAGGGTGCCCCAGGTGTCCTCCAAAAAATGATGAACTCTCAGTGGGTAGGAAATGCATCCCCCGCAGCTCGCTGGCTCTCCGGCTCAGGGGCGCAAGGCAACAAAGATACAAAGGTGTAAGGTTTCTCTGACGACCGCAAGTGTCACCTGCAGCACAACGATCGCTCAGTGGGGGAACCACACCCCCTGTAATATGCTGGTGTAGGGACACAGGGTGGTGAAGATGCAGGGATGTGGGATTTCTGTAGGGGCCCTCACCACTACTCCAGACAGGCTGCAGGGAGGAGCCTCCACCATCCGAGAATGATCGATTGGGGAAGTTCCTCACCAGTTGCTCAGGCTAGAGCCTCTACAGTCCAGCCTGGCCCCATCTTGGCCTCTGCTTGATTGGACTGCCCATACCTGCTATCTAGTCCCCAGGACTGGGAGACTCATGCCCCCAACCAGTGCCTACCACCTATCACAGGCCCAAGAGGAGCAGGAGAGCCAGCGACCCCCAGTGGCTCTGAGGCTTTCACCAGACGGGGCCTGATGACCTTGTCTGCCAGATCCCAGAGCCAGAAGCATCCTTGCCGGAGTCCCACAGTTGTATCCTCCGCCTCTTGATGCCCGTAGCCAGGGCCCACCATCTTGACATAGGCCCTGGGTTTCTTCAGAATTTCTGGTGAATGCCACCTCCTAACGCTGGTAGCAGGCTGACACTTCATTTCCGGGGGAGGGGGGTTCCTTCGTCCACGCTGATATGTGGGCCACTGATGTGCTGGTTTTACAGCATCTCTGGGGCTCGAGGTCCAGAGCTCAGCCGGTAGACATGTTGCTCCTACCCTGCTGTGGCTACAACCCCCCTGGAAAAATATTCTTGCATACATTAAAATTATGATATACTGCTTTACTGACAATGAAAATATTGATAACAGTGTTATATGGTGGAGTGGAGGTTGTTATAAGATTGTACCATCGAAAAGGAGTTGAGTGGAGTACATTATGTTTGAATTGACATATTTCTGTTTTTAGTAATGTGGTGACCCTCTGAAAAAGCCAGTGGGCCTACTGTGTTAACATTGATACTCCCTTATGTTATGTCTAGCATAGGTGGAAGAAGTATTAATATAGAGTTAGTGCTTGCTGGGGGAGGTGGGATATGAACTGTTATGAGGGTGTCTTTAAGGTATCTCCATTTACCTAATTGAATATATTTGTAAATGTATGCATAGTATTTAGTAATGTGGGCATAATAAATAATTTTTCTTTTTTGTAAGATAAAGCACTGACTGGCCAATGATTTATTGAGTGTTCTTGTTTTGGACTAGTGAACTCTGTTAAATAGATCTTGGGCTCCTCTGCTTCATACTATGAGGCACTAGGGTCCCAGTAAATAAAAAGATGCAGACCTCTTATTTGTGAAGCACTTACAGTCTTCACCACTAATAACCCAATTTCTTGCAGTATATTTTTACTATGTAAAACAAACAGACTTGTCAAGATCAAAAAATGTAATCTCCAATCTGCTATATTTCACACTCATTTTATTTGGTTATCTGCACCAAAATCAAATTATAATAAATACAAGAGTTAAAAATGTGTTCTTTGAGAAA
Source organism: Calotriton arnoldi (assembly GCA_963921515.1). NCBI lineage: Eukaryota > Metazoa > Chordata > Amphibia > Caudata > Salamandridae > Calotriton > Calotriton arnoldi. The sequence continues at coordinate 336,077 of CAWUFW010015355.1, read as the reverse complement.
CATGTTTAGCACTTCTACAAAGTCATCAGAGCAAATCAGTAAAAAAAAAAAAAATCTAAATATTGTCAATTTAAATATACATCATGTCATTGTTTCAAAAATCAGCACACTGTGTCACAATAATGGAACAATATAAAGAAAGAAATGAGAAACATGTGATGAAAGAAAAAAAGGACAAGAAGAAAGGAACTAAAATATAATTATTACTTATGTCGAATTTATATATGCACTTAAAAGTCACCATCATTTAATGACTTTAATCATAATAAGCGTACAGTGTTGCAAACATTATTGTGTTTTATCTGTATTTGAGAATATATATTTCGTCTTCATATTATTTCCACACTTGTAATAGCTGGTTCAGCTCATTCTGTTAGCAGAAAAACACATTAATGAATGCCCAAATAGGGTGCTTATTAGCTAATCATCATGATTACATATCTTTTTCGGGTTCCAAAGGGAACTCCATAAAAGAAGAAAACATCAGTGCAAACATATAAACACCATCTGTAACAAACACAGGCAGCTAAACTAAAATGTTGAGTCATTTAAAAGTTGATACAAACGTAATGCCTGTTATAATATATATGTTATAGTAATAATGACAATTGTAAGCTATCCTTCCTCTGGAGTATCTTGATAGCTTCTTTAAGAAAACTTGCAACAGAAAAACATATAATTTAATTGTGTAACAGTTGCAAAAACAGTAAAGAATGACAGGCTTATTGAGCAACAGTGAAATAAAATGCCTGTGGGCACATTAAAAAAGACACAAAAAATGATAAAGGGAAAAGCGTTGTGGAGATACAACATCTCAGCCACAGTGACCCAAGTACTTAACAAGGGTCCACATTTGGCACTGCCAAAAGGCAATGCAGCAGGATTAACTGAAACCTTGTTAGTAGGTAACAATGATTACTATTACTAAGTAGTGTAAGGTAGAGTTCCCTGTTGTTATTAAAAAGAACATATCCCCTAACTGTGGGTTTGTGTACTTCCAGTTCTTCTCTTACTGCATCTCTGAAATAAGTAAAACCTTTTTTTGTTTCAAGTAATGTTATTTTTATTCAATCGCTCTGGAAGAGAGAACAATTCAGGAAGACCCAAACCTCTAAATGTGGTCTTAACGTAAGTGAGCCAAGGGATAGGCAAGGCCCTATCTAATCCTAGGCAGTCCCTCAGGATGGCTCAATTTAGTTCTAAATGTTGCTTTGTCCAAATGCTAATCCACTTAATAAGCAGACAGAGAACAAGAGTATCAGAGAGACAGAGAAACTATAACTCTTGGTGAGTTATAAAGGAGTCAGTGCTGGTGGGTAGTGACAACAGGCATCTGGAAAAATGTTTTTTCATGGTTTGGAAAATGGAAATGTCCTTGCATCTTCAGATATCTCTGCCATAGTCAGCAGTAGACAGACACGTAGCCTGATAAATCTGTAACTGGCTTATTCCCCAATCTGGATGCAAAGTCAAAGACTGGAGCGCTCACTTTCAACAGGAGTAACTTTTTGTTTGACAGTAGAGGCAACCATGAACCCATAAGGTCAGACAACATCCCTAGATGTGAAAATGAGTCCACTCTGCCCTGGATGCTAAAAATCTTAAATTTTGTAGATCTGAGGTCTACCAACAAATGATTTGGAATAATTGGTGGAATGAGCCAATGAGTTTATAAGCTTAACAAAAGTGTCTAGATGCCATTGGACACCAGGTGCGCTTCTGGCCAGCAGGACCACATCATCTGCATACAGTAAAAAATGACTCCCAACAAATAGAAAATCTAAACTGTTATTTAAGTCAAGGGAAAATAAAAATGAGCAAGTATACAACCTTGTTTGACACCTCTTTTAACCATAAAACCCTCAGTAAAAGAACCATCACTATTAAACCTTACCACGGCAGATGTTTTATTGTGAAGGTCCTGTAAAAAGGTGACAACATCAATGTAGACTCCCATAGCTAATAACATTTGCTAAAGTTTGTCCCCATTGAAAAAAATTGAACGCTGAAGCCAGTTCCATAAAGGTCATATGAATAGGACAGAATTCACCCATTGTGCACTTACTGATTAAAAAAAACACGTTGAGGCATTGATCAGTGGCCCAGATCCCTGCATAGACCTGCAGTGTTCCTGCATAGAATATCCAGACTTTTTAAATCAGGGGCCGATCTACCCAGAGGTTTACTGGGGGTACTAGGCCCAGTGGGAGCAGCAAATACTTTAATGAAATTATGTCAATCATTTGCGTCCAGAGGGCCTCAAACCTATTGGAGGTGATTGAAGGTAGTTGGTGAAGCAATTCTCTGGGTGTGAAGTAACTATGAGAAAGTTGCATACCGTAGATGATTGGCGGTTTATAGAAAAATTGAAAAGATCTGGAAAGAAGTGGGGGACCCTGGTTATTTCTCATCTGAGTCAACAAATGACTGACAACACTGGGTTGAATAACATTTAGTATAACACAGTCCTCCTTAAAGCTCTTGGGTTCCTGACCTTCCCACCGAACTCGCTGAGCCATAATAATATGTTGTGCAAAGTGTCTCCTCCTGCAAGTACTATGAAGCCAGCAAAGAGACTTATTTTTTAACTGAGAGGCATCCTCCCTGACTGCCACCTTCAGGGTAAATGTTACCCAAAACAACAACATGAGGGGTCACCTCTGGAGGAAAGTTAATGTAGGTATCTGAATAATAATGTGATATGCTGGTACGACCCCTCGCTTTGCTCTGACAAGAGGGATTTGATTGAATAGATGATGTCAAAATGAGTAAATTTGAGGGAGAGCCGCTCCCTCATAGGACCCTGTAACACTATATTAACTAGGTATGGAACCAATCAACCAGCCTCCCCTGAGGGAGGCTGGTTGTCTTCTTCAAGTCTGTCAGCTCGGCAATGTCCTTTTCGACCCCAGATAGTCTCTTTAAACAGGCATCAAATAAGTTCTTAATAAAAAGTTTGATTTTACTATAATGTTTGTCAAGAAAATGTTCAAAAACTGGTGTCATAGTCTCCCTTTGTACCACTCCTTTAAGGTCTAGTTGAGCAACAGACTTCCTCAAAATGGCCTCTTTCTTCTTCCTTTTGCTGGCAGGTAGCTGAGGGTCCAGTGAATCTTCCTGAGTAAGAGTCAGCTTCATAAACATCAGCCCTAAATATGACAGAGGTCCCTTCAATGTGTGAAAGCTCTTGCAGGGATGCTGATGGTTGCCCTTTTTCATTGAAGGGCTTATCCTAGAAAACCCTGTCCTTAAGACCGGAGCACTGTTGGAGGATAGCAGACCAAGTTCCTTTTCAACAGCTGAACTTTCATTGCTCATCACACCCACTAGTGACTGATTTTTGGGGCAGGTGTAAGAGACGTGCCCTGGTTTGGTCTTGTTTGGCCACGGACTGGCCAGCTCGCTTGTGTTAGTCTTTGCCCGGGCAGAGCCAAGACAAATTACTTGCACGTCCTGTGCTGTGAGGAGAAGAAACACACTATATAACACCTGCAGGAGTTAAGCTCCTCTATGCCAGCCTCCTTCAGGGAGCAAGGCACTGTGGGAAATGGAGTCCTAGGCTCTCATAACCTCACACAAATATTTTCGCCATCGCATGCTGCAGGTAGAAGAAACCTGCTATATAGCACTTTCAGAAATTGAGCCCCTCCTTGTTTGACTCCTTCAGGCAACATGGCACTGTGAGAAATGGAGTCCTGGGCTCTCATATGCCTGCAGGTCCTGATTATCAAAAAGGAGAACAGGCTCACACAAACATTTTGCGATCCCCAAATCAAATTTTATTTAAAAATTGTATTTATAAAGTTCTTTATCTCTCACTGTCTGTCCTTATCGGTTAGGAATTTGTATTGATAAGTTATACATCATTTGGAATATTTGATAGCACTAGGTTTAGCAAATGTTTAACTGAATTGAAAAGGAGAGGTAGAGGTACTAGACTCATCACCAATTTAAATAAACTTAAGATTGACTATGGTTTATGTCTTTGATAATTAAAAGGTTTTGGCTAGAAAGGCAGTATGGGAGTCCATTTTAACTAACATGTTTAAGGCTCTGACCTCAAGCACTGGTTCACTACAGAGAGTGAAAAGTGTGTTATTCTTCATTCATTTTTGAGGCAACCTGCGTGTTAAGAAAATGTCACTACTTTATGATTGGTGATCATCATTCTAGATTTTAAAAAACCAGCTCTAGGGTCATAGTCAGGGCCTAATTAGTAAAAGAATAAATGCTGGACTCCAAATTATTTTCAGAAGTCTCCAGATGTCTCTGTTAAATATCGAGATTGTAGGCTAGGATTTTTTGTCTTCATTTCTCCTGCTGCCTCTTTCATCCCCTAAAATACTCCTCTAAATGCTCTTTATCTCACTCTTGTTGGTTCTTTTTCGTTCCTTTAGCCCTTTTTCATTGTTTTTCCATATTTCTCTTGCCCCTTTTCTGCCTATCTCTCTTTTGTGATACGTTAAAGTCTGATAATTTAAAATATCTTATGGCACCTATGAGAAATTGGATTGTTGGTTGACGGGGGTGAAACTCTACTCAAGCATCGGCCACAAACCTTGGCATGGTGAACCAAAACAAGTCTCTATAATGAACCGGTAAATAACTCTATTAGCTTGCCATGAAAGCAGTCAGGATTAACTTAGAGGCAAAAAAATCCCACACCAATTCAGAAAAATTGAGTAAATTTTAATAAATTGTTAGACAACAAAATGACAAAAATCCAATCAGAGGAACCGGAGCTATGAGTGCTTAAATTCTAAAGTGAAAATTAGCACCTAAAAGATCAAGGCGCGAACTGCGGACATCTAGTCGCGCAAAACATGGGAAAAGTCAAAAATGTTGGTGGAACACAATGGATAGCAGTTCAGATACATGAAGTGGACTGGGCCTGGACTCCACTTACGTAAAAGGTCTGAGAAGCTAAAGTTCAGTGGGGCAAGGCAACCAGGCACTGTCTTAGGAGGAGGCGTCTTCATAAGGGAGCCGATGGACAAAGTCATTGTAAAGATTTCTACGTTCGAACTTAGTCTCTGTTTTTTTGGAAGTCAAAAATCTTCAGTGGAATGAAGCTGCAGGATGTATCTGACTTAGGCTCCATGAGGCCGGATACCCCTTCTGCGAGGAGCCGCTAAACAGGATTTGCTGCTGCGGAAAGGAATGTAGCAGGAGCAGCTGTGAAGTCAGGCCAATCCACGATGCACCTTGGGAGGTTCAGCGAGCAGGTAGGTCTCGGTCTCATCTCACTTCACAAAGCAATTTTTGGCAAGAAATGTTCTAAGTCCCAAGTTTTACATATGAGCTATCTGGGCACATTCAGCACCACTTTCAAGGGCCTAGGACTGGAGGGTCAGGACTCAATCAGGCTGGGTTCAGGTGCAGGTTCAAGATGGTTGAATCCTTTTGGTTGAATCCTTTCTGTATATTGTGTGATGGCACGTGCTGTATGTGCTAATACTGCCCTCACTCACACAGATGTGTGACATGCTTCATCATTGGGCTGCTTACAAAAACACCCCAGCGTAGCCATGCATGGGGTGGAGCAATAGGGTGGGGGAAGACAATACAACACAAAAAGACACAAAATAATTATACAGTGACTGGGAACGACGGTAGTGAAAGTGCAGTGTACAGTGATTTAAAACTAGCTCGGAAGTGTTGCTGTGCCGAAAACTTTATTCCTTGATCTTCCGGCCAGGATTAAAAAATGTGAAGGATGGTGGTGATTGGGAGATCCTATGTGCTCCTAGCACACCTCCCTTACTGCCAGGTGGTCAACATGTTTCGGCCGTTAGTGTATGCCCCTCGTGTAGGGTCACGCCGGCCTTCCTCAGGACTCTACCTGTCCCAGTACGCTCTCACTCTCACCTCCAATTGAGATAAGAGGGTAACTTAAGGTCAGTTCCTTCCGTGTCAAGGAATTCCCTCCAACAGGTCATGAAAATACTAAGGAACCGGTAGAAATCACAAAAAGAGACAACCAGTCAGGAGTAGTGGTCTTATACAAGTATATGCAACTTTGTGTTGGAAGTTTCATATAAACCACAATACAATCCGGTGTGTCATTCATACCACACGGAATGACTATGGTGTCAACCCCATCTATTGTTACGTGTGCCAAATGAAACAATTAAAATCATATCTACAATTAAAATATATGTATATATACATCTCTCCACCATATGCAATCATCAGGCTATCGTCCACGCAGCCAATGCTGCTGACCATTCAGGGTCCGGTGTGTGTCTCTACTGACCGAGCTTACCCCTAATTCAAATTTGAACAACGGCGGGCAAGGGGAAACCCCTGTAGTCACACTCTTTATAGGAGGGAGATAAAACAAGAAATAATCTGTGAGATCATTATATCGTAAGCTGGAATACACAATGCGAGACCATTGCTTATTTCTAGTATGCCCTAGTTTATTGTCGCAGTCATGGTTGAAGCAATTTGGGCTGTTGTAGTAATACAGATGTCATGTTATGTCCGTTAGTTAACCGCTTCGCCGCGATCGGAATTCCGCCCAGGTGCTGGACATTCCGATCGCGGGTGTGGTCGTGACGAGCTCAGCTCGTCATGCGCACAGCGCGACCGCGCAGCAAGACGAGCTGAGCTCGTCATGAGCATCGAAGGGGTTAATGCTACTAGGTTACAAACAACCATGTAAAGCTTTTCGTCCTATAGGGCAGTTGCCACATAAAGATTCCCGGTACAATATGAGACACCTGACCTTGGGTACATCGTCTCACAATGGTGTCTCGTGGTGTGCCTAAGGACATACAGTGATATAGTTGAAACACACGTGAGGTCAGCATAATACCCCTAGCATTCCGCTATATTATAAAAGTTAAACCGCAGTCCTCCGACATAACAGCAGGTATGGTACTCAAGTCGATAGTTAAATCCCGCCCTCGATGACCATCACACTCCTTACTACGCCAAGGGTGGTGCTCCGCTGGCAACGCTCGCCTCCATCCGCCGTGTAGACTAACTGCAGAGGCGAGTGTGAGATGTTTTATCCTTCTCCTGCGGAACCTCACGGTTCCGGTCACCTGACGTGCGTCGTGCACGTGATGACGTCGACGCGGCCATGCCATTGAGCGTCTTAGAGCGCTAACCCTACACTTTCCCGTTATTCAGGTGTTCAATGACGGTCACCACATGATTGTAGCCCTGGGTCCGTGTGCTCCTTTTGGGGATAATAAATGTGTATATATACACACATTCAGAAGATGTTACCCAATTAATTTTGACTCCTCCTGAACGCCCCAGAATGGAGAATGATGGCGCAAGGGTTATTTATCTAGGTGAAAGTAAATACCGCGACCTTGTGGAGGGAAAATGGATAATTGTATAGTAGTCGGAATAATCCCCATTAGAAGGTACACTAAAATGAATGGGTGGACCCTATTCTAGTCGCCCCAAAAGAGAGGCCATAGTGTGGGTGGTTCCCTGTAGGAATGGGGCAGAGTGCTCCGATGGTGTGATCAATATGCAGTCTGGAGGGAACTGATTTACTGATCGTTGGGGCAAGGTTTCAATGATTGAGGGCATGCCATGGGATATCGTCATTGAGTCCCACTTCATGACTGCGCAGGCGGTACACCCATTTTTGTTCTCTCAGGAGTAGGGCTCTAGTCTTATCCCCTGTGGAGCTGTTAAATCTCAGTTTCTCTATGACAGTCCATGTTAACTCTTCAACAGTATGATGTTTCTCCAAATAGTGTGCAGTCAGTTTGGTGTTTGACCTCATACACCTCATAGTGGTGCGGTGTTCCATGATGCTTGTCTTAACTGTGCGGTTGGTCATTCCTACATACCACACCTGGCATGGGCAGGTAATGAGGTAAATAACACCCTCCGAATTACAATTTGTCTGCGTCCTCTGTTCCCAGGGGTAGGTAAGGCCCACGTCAATAGATTTGGTATTGTTCGTGAGGTGGCAGACATTACAGCTGCCACATCTCGAGTGGCCTCGTACTGGAGGCAGTTGACCTGTAACCAGTGTTCTTCTAGAAGGTGGGAGGACAGGTCTGGTATGCACTAACATGTCTTTTAAATTGGCACTCCGCTTATAAGAAAATAAGGGTTTCTCAATCTACAGTCCATTGGTGTTGAGTATTCTCCAATGTTTCAGTATTACTCGTCTGATTTGGTGAGACTTTCTCTGTCGGCATTTGTGGCTCTTTTCCTGGCTTTCTTGATGGTATGTTCCGGATACCCTCTTTGTGAGAGTTTCCTAGAGAGGAGGGTTGCTTCCTCTTTAAAGCTGGATTTCTCCGTGCAATTCCGTCTCAGGCGGAAGATCTGGACCATTGGCAGGTTCTCTCTGAGAGATTTTGGGTGGAAACTCTCAAAAGAGAGTAGGGCAATCTTATCGGTGTGTTTATGGCAGACTCTCGTATGACGTTTTCCTCCTTTGGGTTCAATCATCAGATACAGAAAAGGTAATCCTGTCTTGGTGACGGTAGATGTGAAATGGAGTAAGGGGTTCCTGTGGTTCAACCAATCAAGGAAGAGGGTTACTGATGGTTCATCACCCTTCCATATAAGAAGCACATCATCGATGTAGCGGCACCACACTTTGATGTTCTCTCTCCATGGGCAGGCCGTGTCATAGATCACTGTTTTCTCAAAAGCACCCACGTACAGACCCGCCAGGTTCGGGGCAAAGGTACTGCCCATCGAGGTCCTGTGGGTCTGCAAGTAGATGGTGCCGTCGAACTCAAAGTAATTCCTGGTTAGTGCTATCTCAGCTAGATTCAGTATAAAGGCACGTGGTGTTTGATACTGCCAATCCTCCGCAAACAGGATGTCCTCCAGGTCCCTGAGGGTTTTTCTCTGTGGTATGTTAGTGTTCAGCCGCAGGGGAATACGGTACTAATTTGAATATCATCTACCAGCACACTAAATCAATCAGGCACTCGGAGATTGCATCACTACAGAGGAGATATACAAAAATAGACAGAGAGACATATATACAGAGATATATATTCATAAGCCCTTTGCTTGAACATGGCACAAGAACAGGGCTTGTCTTATGGAACGGATTTGGTAACTGAGATCTTGGCAGGCCCGTCGCTGTTGGGTGACCCGGCTGTGAACAGGGTCCTTACACAGGGGGAAGGTTGGGACACACTTCTAGAGCTGAAGAGATCACATGTGAAGACCATAATCCATGGGGCAATCCTCATTGAATATCTGAGGGATAAAGTGGCTCCATGCCCGCTCCTGGTCACTAATGAACCCCTCATCTTCCTTGCAGATGCGGCGTTTAGTAGGGATTGGGCTCTCATCGCGTGGAAGTGCACTAGGGATTGGCTGGTCTTGATTATTAGCACCGCTAGAAGACTAGCCGATACCCTATGGTTCCAAATACAGACCACTGAGACAGGACTGAAGGCAGAGATTGTTACGGCCATGTTCAGTCATAAGCTGGACGCAGTCAACACGGAATTGGGGGAATACCGGGAGTATTTGATGCAATCTAAGATAACAAAATTGCAGAAGGACTTGAGGAAATTTTCAAAAGAGAAGGTCTACCCTTACACTACTGACGAGTATGCCCAACAGAAGTTAGCAGACGGGAAAAAGGGCAACTCACAGGGTAGAAAGCGTCAGGACACTGCGAGTAGCTCCAGTGACAGTAGTGATTATGATTTCCCACAACGCAGGAGAGGGAGAGGCCATGGATATCAAAGGGGACCAAGACTCTTCTTTCCCAACCCCTTTCAAAACTACCCGAGTCAGGGTTACAATTGGCCATTGATGGGTTTCCCTCAACATCCGGGGTTTCAGAACCCCCATTTCCAAACAGCACAGTTTCAACAACCACAGATGCCTTTTTTAGGGAGAGGCAGGAACATGGGGAGAGGCAAACAGAAAGGGCAACAGAGGGTCACTTGGGAGGACCAGGACCAGGAATTGAACCAGCGGGTGACCAGGAGTATGGCGCAGAGCATGCAACCGGGAACGAGCAGGGAACATCTCTAGTGGTCAATCTCTCAACAACGACCCTCACTAAGACTCAGGAAGATCTCCTTAACAAGGGCCTGGGTTTTGTCCCTACGAATCACTTAGACCACTTCCAACTACGTCAAGAGCTGGCAACCTTTTTTAGAAGCGTCCGCCTCAGAGTATTCTTTGAGGACACAGAGGAAAGAAACTTGGCATTAGGAGATACAACCCTTCGTCCTAAATCCACCTTCACACCACAGCTGGCCAACCTCCCACAGGAGATAGGCACTTTTGAACAAGCCGTGATTCACGATCTGGAGAACTTACGGAGACAGGACGGACGCTCCTTCTCTAATACGACTAACATTGAGAAGGCGGCTATGAAAGAACTTCAGAACAATCCTACCATTATTTTGAAACCAGCGGACAAGGGGGGAGCGATAGTGGTCTTGGACAAGACTAAGTATGACAATAAATGTCTACGTCTACTATCAGATGACAGGAACTACCAAAGGCTAGAAGGAGATCCTACGCCTGATATCACCAAAGAAATTGCCACCTTGGTGGAGGAAGGTGCAGCGAACAATTGGATTTCTAAACATGAGGCAGAATACCTTATCAAGAACCAACCGAGAACACCGTATTTTTATATTTTGCCCAAAATATATAAACCAGCCCGACCGCCACCAGGGAGGCCCATCGTGTCGGGTATCGGATCCATATTGGAGCCATTGTCGCAATTCTGCGACTTCTTTCTAAAACCCCTGGTCCAGAAGCTGCCAGCATACCTGCGGGATACCTTGGACATTCTGAACCATTTTAAAGATCTGGACTTCGATCCTAGCAGTGAATTCCTCATAGGTCTCGACGTAGAGCAGTAGCCCCCAATCTGCCCACCCGGGGGGGCAGAAGCCCACTAGAAACCATGGATTTAATTTATTATGTAAATTAGAGGTGGGGGCTGCCCAATATGGGCACGCCAAAGCCTCCCCCCCTGCACAATAACAGTCTTTATGCCCCCCTGGGTGCAGATGGGGCAGTAGCCCCCAATCTGCTCTCTGGGGGGCAGAAAGCGCACTAGGTGCCAGGGTTTTTTTTTACGATGACTTTAGGGGTAGGGGCTGCCCAAGATGGGCATGCCAATGCCCCCACCCCACAAAATCCCAGTCTTTCTGCCCCCCATGGAGGCAGAAAGCACCCTAGACATAGGCCCGGGGTGGGGGCTGCCCAGAATGGGCATGCAAATGCCCCCACCCTACCCCCAAAGAAAACTAAAGACTTGCTGCCTCTCCAGGGGGTAGATGGGGGCAATAGCCCCTGATCTGCCCGGGGGGGCAGAAAGCCCACTAAGCGCCAGGGATTTGTTTTTTTTATATAGGTAGGGGAGGGGTCTGCCCAGAATGGGCATGTCAAGGCCCCCACCCCCCAAAAAAATGATATAGACTTTCTGTCCCCTGGGAGGCAGATGGGGCAATAGACCCTTATCTGCCCCCCCCCGGGGTGGGACAGAAAGCCCACTAGCCACCAGGGATTTTTGTTTTCAAAAGTTCGGGGTGGGGGTTGCCCAGAATGGGCATGCCAATGCCCCCACCCCCCAAAAAAAGATTCCACAGCCTTTCTGCCTCCCGCAGGAGGCAGATGGGGGCAGTAGCCCCTGATCTGCCCCCAGGGGGGGGCAGAAAGTCCACTAGGTGCCAGCGATTATGCTGGCTTTTCTATTAGTAGGGGTGGGGGCTTCTCAGAATGGGCATCCCAATGCCCCCACCCACCAAACGAATAGCCACAGTCTTTCTGCCCCCCTTGGGGGCATATCGGGGCAATAGCCCCAGATTTCCCCCCTCCCCATGGCGGCAGAAAGCCCACTAGGCACTGACTTTTTTTCAGGATGTGCCTACCTGTAGATTTTTAACCCTAGCTCTGCTGGCACCTATGGAAACCTAGCAAACCTATACATTTTTGAAAGCTAGACACCGAGGGGAATCCAGGATAGGGTGACTTGCCTGGCTCTCACCAGGTTCTGTTACCCAGAATCCCTTGCAAACCTCAAAATCTGTAAAAAAAAAAACACATTTTCCTCACATTTCTGTGGTGGAAATTTCTGGAATCTGCGTGGATCCACAAAATTCCACCCACCCCACATTCCCCAAAGTCTTCCGAGAAAAATGGTACCTCACTTGTGTGAGTAGGCCTAGTGCCCGCGACAGGAAACGGCCCAAAACTCAACATGGACAAACCACATTTTCACAGTGAAAACTGACCCTTTTTTTGCAAAGTGCCTAGCTGTAGATTCTGAACCCTAGCTCTGCCGGCACATAGGGAAACCTAGCAAACCTATACATTTTTTAAAACTAGACACCCAGGGGAATCTAGGATGGGGTGACTTGTCTGGCTCTCACCAGGTTCTGTTACCCAGAATCCCTTGCAAACCTCAAAATTTGTAAAAAACAAAAAAACACATTTTCCTCACATTTCTGTGGTGGAAAGTTCTGGAATCTGTGTGGATCCACAAAATTCCACCCACACCGCATTCCCCAAAGTCTTCAGAGAAAAATGGTACCTCCTTATGTGGGTGGGTCAAGTACCCGCGACAGGCAATGGCCCAAAACCTATTGAGGCGACATCAAAATTACCTATCGCAAAACAACCTGGTTTTGCAAGGGGGGGTCCCATGAGTTTTTGGCCCCGGACTCGGCGGCCATCTAGGGAAACTTACCAAACCCACACATTTCTGAAAACTAGACACCCGGGGGAGTCCAGCAAGGTATGACTTGCATGGGTCCCCCAACATTCCCCTACCCAGAATCCCCTGCAAACCTCACATTTAGCTCACAAAATCACTTTTTTCTCAAATTTCTGTGTGAGAAAGTTTTGGAATCTGCGTGGATACACAAATTTCCTACCACCCAGCATTCCCCCACATCTCCCTATAAAAATGGTACCTCACTCGCATGGGTGGGTCAAGTACCCGCGACAGGCAAGGGCCCAAAACCTATTGAGGCAACATCAAAATTACCTATCAAAAAACAACCTGGTTTTGCAAGGAGGTCCCATGAGATTTTGGCCCCGGGCTCGGCGGCCATCTAGGGAAACCTACCAAACCCACAAATTTCTGAAAACTAGACACCCGGGGGGGTCCAGCAAGGTATGGCTTGAGTGGGTCCCCCCAACATGTCCCTACCCAGAATTCCCTGCAAACCTCAAATTTTGTTGAAAAAAATCACATTTCGGTGTGAGAAAGTTGTAGGATCAAAGGGCTGACACAAATTTCCTACTACCCAGCGTTCCCCCAGGTCTCCCGATAAAAATGGTACCTCAAATGTGCGGGTAGGCATAGTGGCTGCAACAGGAAATGGCCCAAATCATACAGTGGAGACTTCAAAATTACCTATAACAAAACTACCTGGTTTTGGGGGGGCACCTGGTTTTTTGGCCCCGGGCTCGCCGCCATCTAGGGAAACCTACCAAACCCACACATTTCTGAAAACTAGACACCCTGGGGAGTCCAGTGAGGTATGGGTTGCGTGAATCCCCCAATGTTTCCCTACCCAGAAGCCTCAAATTGAGGTAAAAAAACACATTTTCCACATATTTTTGTGTGGAATCACCATGCCGGCACAAATGTCCTACCCCACAGCATTCTCCTTAGTGTCCCGAGTAAAATGATACCTCACTTGTGTGGGTGTCCAATGCAGAATTGGCTAAAAACATACTTTAAAAAAAATGTAGCGCTTAGAATTGTCGGCGCTATACCCTAAATCCCTAAGTTTTGGGCTCTTCTCAGTCACAGGCCCTTGTCTCACCCACACAAGTGATGTATCATTTTACTCGGGAGACTGAGAGGAACACTGTGGGGTAGGACATTTGTGCGGGCACGGTGATTCTACCCACAAATATGTAGAAAATGTGGTTTTATCAGCTAAATTTGAGGTTTGCAGGGCATTCTGGATAGGGAAACATTGGGGTATCCACGCAAGCTATACCTCGCTGGACTCCCCCGGGTGTCTAGTTTTCAGAAATGTGTGGGTTTGGTAGTTTCCCAAGATGGCCGCCAAGCCCGGGGCCAAAAACCCAGGTGACCGCCCTTGCAAAACCAGGTTGTTTTGTGGTAGGTAATTTTGATGTCTCCTCAATAGGTTTTGGGCTCTTGCCTGTCGCGGGTACTTGACCCACCCACGCGAGTGAGGTATCATTTTTATCGGGAGACCCGGGGTAACGCTGGGTGGTAGGAAATTTGTTGAGCCACGTAGATTCCAGAACTTTCCCAGACAGAAATTTGAGAAAAAAGTGATTTTTTCAGCTAAATTTGAGGTTTGCAGGGGATTCTGGGTAGGAAAACATTGGGGGACCCATGCAAGCCATACCTCGCCGGACTCCCCCGGGTGTGTAGTTTTCAGAAATGTATGGGTTTGGTACTTTCCCAAGATGGCCGCCGAGCCCGGGGTCAAAAACCCAGGTGACTCCCCTTGCAAAACCAGGTTGTTTTGTGATAGGTCATTTTGATGTCTCCTCAATAGGTTTTGGGCCCTTGTCTGTAGCGGGTAGTTGACCCACCCAAGCGAGTGAGGTACCATTTTTATCGGGAGACCTAGGGGAATGCTGGGTGGTAGGAAATTTGTGGATCCAAGTAGATTCCAGAACTTTCCCTCACAGAAATTTGAGAAAAAAGGATTTTTTCAGCTAAATTTGAGGTTTGCAGGGGATTCTGGGTAGGAAAACGTTGGGGGACCCACGCAAGCCATACCTCGCAGGACTCCCCTGGGTGTCTAGTTTTCAGAAATGTGTTGGTTTGGTAGTTTCCCAAGATGGCCACCGAGCCCGGGATCAAAAACCCAGGTGACTCCCCTTGCAAAACCAGGTTGTTTTGTGATATGTCATTTTGATGTCTCCTCAATACGTTTTGAGTCCTTGCCTGTCGCGGGTACTTGACCCACCCACACGTGTGAGGTATCATTTTTATCGGGGACCTGGGGGATACCGATGTCGCCATCGCATCACTGAAGCACCTCGCATCCCTGGAGAAGAGTGTCACCGTCGCAGGTGGACCGCAGGTGATCTCCCGACCCCCATCATAGGTGGACAGGGGTCGGGAGATCAGCGCCAGGCATACTGTCACACAACACATGAGAGATGTGTTACCCTATGGGGGGGCATGCGTGCTCCCCAGGAAGTCCTGGTGCACCAGGCAGATTCTTACACAACTCTAGAGGAGTGTGTTTCCCTTGGGGGGGTTGGTGTACCCTCCCGGAAGTCCTGGGTTGCCAGGCACAGGTCCAGCCTAAGGGTACAGACCCTAGGTTGGAGGGCCAGGTTCCGGGTGTCCCCCTGACCTGGAGGAAGGGGCAGCTGCTAATAGTGCCCCTACCAGTTTGTCTTCTGGGGCACCGCTCCAGGTGGGAGGGTACAGGGCCCCAGTAAGGGGGGCGGTGAGGGGACAGCCTCACCCCTGACCTCTGCCCAGCCTAAGGGTACAGACCCTATGCTGGGATCCCAGTTACAGGATAGAACCCCTGAACTGGTGGGCGAATTGTTCAGGACACCTGCCACAGGTGCCCTGACAATTCTGGAAGCGGGTACCGCTCCAGGTGGGAGGGTGCAGAGCCCCGAGGAGGAGGACCGGGTGTGGGAAAGCCCACCCCAGTCTCTGGTCCAGCCGCCGGGTGCAGGCTGGGGCTGGTGGGTCAGTGTCAGGATGTAATACCTGACAGGAGGGAGAGTGGACAAAGGGTGCCAGGCACTTGGGGCTACTGCACCCGCTCTCTGACGCCACAGAGGTTTGAGAGCCCTGAGAGGCATAAGGCCTGGGTCTCATCACTGACCGCTGTCAGTGACCGTTGTGGCTTACTGTCTGTCTGTTGGGACACACCTGTGAGCAAGCTAAGGTTAGGTGCTGCACAGATGGTGTCCACAGGTGAGGAGAAGGGTTCCCCATGGGTTAGCTTAGTGGGCCCTGAGAGTATGGACAGAGGGATCCAAATAGGTTCAGATTGGCGTAGAACTGGAATATGCCCCTGCTGTTGCGGGCCAGGGTCCAGGTTCTATCGCCCAAAGCAGGGAAGCCCATCAAGGTAGTGATTGGTCTAAGCTGCGTTTTGGCTGGAAGGGGGTTGTGCTGGACTTGGCCCTTTTTGCAGGGTCATCCCTGAACTTTTTGCCTTCCTCCTGTACTTTTTCTGACCTGTTTTTGTTGGTTTTATGACTCTGGGCACTTTACCACTGCTGATCAGTGCTAAAGTGCATATGCTCTCTGTTATAAATTAATGTGTGGATTAGTGACTCCATGTTTGGCCTATTTGATTCACTGTCAGACCCTAGTACAGTGCACTGGTTGTGCCCAGGGCCTGTGAATCAAATGCTGCTGGTGGGATTGCAGCACTGGTTGTGCCACCCACAGGAGCAGCTTGTAAAGTGTGTCTCAGGCCTGCCATTGCAGAGCCTGTGTGCAGTCTGGTACTGCCATGTCGACTTGGTAAGTGTACTCACTTACCAGTCCCCAAACCGTCCCTTTTCTGCATGTTAGTCACCCCTAAGGTAGGCCTGCGGGCAGGGTGCATTGTATGTAAGAGGTAGGACATGCCCTGGTGTGTGTGGCATGTCCTGATAGTGAATTACAGCCAATTTCGTTTTTCACTATTGCAAGGCTACCTGTCCCCATAGGCCAGAATGGGCAGTTTGATTATAACATCTTATAATCCTAACTGACCCAGGGAACATGGTAGAAAAACGAATTTAGTATGCCTGAACTCAGAATGATAAAACACATCTTTTAGTGAAGTTGGTTTTAACATTCTGTGTTTGAAAATACCACTTTTAGAAAGTAGGTATTTTCTTGCCTAAACCATCCAGCCTGCCTCTGCTAGCTTGTGTATTGTATGTCTGGTTTTGTGAGTGACAGGGGCTTGGGGGACTCCAGGAGACAGGGTGAGTCAGCACAGGGCTGAATAGACCTATCTGCATGTAGAGTGGTGGGAGGAGTAGCACCTGGGCCTGAATAGGGCTGTGCCTGCCTTCCACAATGCTGGCTCCACCTCCTGTGGTGCGTCTGATGTCCCTGGCCCACATTGATAAAGGAAGAAGGTGTGCACTGGCAGAATGCACCCAGAACTGGTTTGGACTAGGTACAGGACCCTCTCCCTTCAGAGGAGGACAAAGGATTTGCTTGTATAAATATTGGGACCCAGACCCCAAGATTTTAGATCACTTCTGGGAAACAAGAAGAACCTTTGCTGAGGAGATGAACCAGAGAAACTGAAGGAGGAGACTATCCCTATGCTGTGTGCTGTTTGAGGGATTGGCCTGCAGTGGTTGCCTGATTTCCAAAGAAAGGAGAAAGGAACTTTGTGCCTACTTTCATCATCTTGCAGAAAATCTCCAAGGGCTTGGAGATTGAGCTTGCCTCCTGCTGAAGTCTCAGGGATATAAGACTTCACCAACCAGCTCCCCTGAATTCCCTTGCTGGGAATTTGAAGTGCCTACTCTTGTGTTGGGCCTTCTGAGAGACTGCGTGTCGCTGGGAGCTGGAAGCGCGACTCACGAAGAAGAAGCGTGTAGCCGCCGCAGCAGCTGTCGTCGCATCGCCGAGAAAGTGTGCCACCGCTACTGCTGTCGCCATCGCATCACCGAAGCGCCTCGCATCCCCGGATAAGAGTGTCACTGTCGCAGCAGACGCAGTCGCATCATCGGAGAAGCGCATCGCAGGGCCTGTCGCGGCTCAGAAGATTCACTGAGTCGCCGTCGGGCGTGCACGCATCGCCCCCTTCGTTGTCGCATCAAGAAGAAGACGCCATTTTGATTCATTGCACCGGGTCATCATCGCATCGAGGCGCTGCTGGTCGCATTGCCACAGAAGCGCAGTAAGAAACCGACGCATCACCTCCCCACGCAGTGAAGAACCGACGCATCACCTCCTCTCCGGTAAGGAACCGACGCATCACCGTCCCCTACGCAGCAGTAGGGAACGGACGCATCACCTCCCCCGGAGCCAGGAACCGACGCATCACCGTTCTTGCGTGTAAGGGACCAACGCATCACCTTCCCTGCAACTCTTTTGTTTGTATCGCGTTACACATCCAAAGGTACATTGAACGTAGGGTGTCGCATTTACCACCTGCATTTGAACTGAACTTTTTTCTACCATTGACAGTCATATTTTTCATAGTGTATTGTGGATTTTTTTCGTTTTGGGTCTTGTGTTAAGTCTATATAAAAATACTTATTTTTATAATACAAACTGTGTGGTGTCCATCTGTAGTATTGTCACTGTGTTACTGTATGTGTTCACAAATGCTTTACACACTGCCTCTGGGATAAGCCTGCCTGCTCGTGCCAAGCTACCAAGGGGGTGAGCAGGGGTTATTTTAGTAGTGTATCCCCATTACCCTGACTAGAAGCAAGGGTCCCTATTTGGACAAAGGTACCTACCTCTGCCACCTAGAGACCCCCAGTTCTAACATTTCCCTAGGTGCCGGCAGAGCTAGGGTTCAAAATCTACAGCTAGGCACTTTGCCAAAAAAGGTTCCGTTTTCACTGTGAAAATGTGGTGTGTCCACGTTGCGTTTTCTGAGTAACAGAATCTGATGAGAGCCAGTTAAGTCACCCCATCCTGGATTCCCCTGGGTGTCTAGTTTTCAAAAATGAATAGGCTTGCTAGGTTTCCGGCAGAGCTAGGGTTCAAAATGTACAGCTAGGCACTTTGCAAAAAAAGGGTCCGTTTTCACTGTGAAAATGTGGTGTGTCCACGTTGCGTTTTGGGCTGTTTCCTGTCGCAGGAACTAGGCCTATCCACACAAGTGAGGTACCATTTTTCTCGGAAGACTTTGGGGAATGCGGGGTGGGTGGAATTTTGTGGATCCACGCAGATTCCAGAACTTTCCACCACAGAAATGTGAGGAAAATGTGTTTTTTTTGACAACTTTTTACGTTTGCAAGGGATTCTGGGTAACAGACCCTGGTGAGAGCCAGTTATGTCACCCCATCCTGGATTCCCCTGGGTGTCTAGTTTTTAAAAATGTACAGGTTTGCTAGGTTTCCCTAGGCGCTGGCAGAGTTAGGGTTCAAAATCTACAGCTAGGCACTTTGCAAAAAAAAGGTCAGTTTTTACTGTGAAAATGTGGTGTGTCCACATTGCATTTTGGGCCGCTTCCTGTCGTGGGCACTAGGCCTACCCACACATGTGAGGTACCATTTTTCTTGGAAGACTTTGGGGAACGCGGGGTGGGTGGAATTTTGTGGATCCATGCAGATTCCAGAACTTTCCACCACAGAAATCTGAGGACAATGTGTTTTTTTGGACACATTTTTAGGTTTGCAAGGGATTCTGGGTAACAGAACCTGGTGAGAGCTAGTCAAGTCACCCCATCCTGGATGTCCCTGGGTGTATAGTTTTCAAAAATGTATAAGTTTGCTAGGTTTCCCTAGGTGCTGGCAGAGTTAGGGTTCAAAATCTACAGCTAGGCACTTTGCAAAAAAAGGGTCCGTTTTCACTGTGAAAATGTGTTGTGTCCACGTTGCGTTTTGGCCGTTTCCTGATGCGGGCACTAGGCCTACCCACACAAGTGAGGTACCATTTTTCTTGGAAGACTTTGAGGAATGCGGGTCAGGTGAAATTTTGTAGATCCACGCAGATTCCAGAACTTTCCACCACAAAATGTGAGGAAAATGTGTTTTTTAAAATACATTTTTAGGTTTGCAAGGGATTCTGGGTAACAGAACCAGGTGAGAGCCAGTCAAGTCACCCCATCCTGGATTCCCCTGGGTGTCTAGTTTTCAAAAATGTATAGGTCTGCTAGGTTTCCCTAGGTTCCGGCAGAGCTAGGGTTAAAAATCTACAGCTAGGCACTTTGCAAAAAAGGGTCAGTTTTCACTGTGAAAATGTGGTGTGTCCACGTTGTGTTTTGAGCCGTTTCCTGTCGTGGGCACTAGGCCTACCCACACAAGTGAGGTACCATTTTTCTCGGGAGACTTAGGGTAATACAGAATTGTAGAGCAACTGTTATTACCTATTGACTTTCGATGCATTTCTGCCTTCCAAATGAAAAACAATGTGTAAAAAAGAAGTCATTTTGAAAAATGACCTATAATTCTCATGCTAGTATGGGTACTCACAATTTTGGAAATGTGCAAATATCTACTGTTTCTAAACTCTATATTTTGTTCCAAATTCAGAAATGCATAGGTGTCTCTCTTACCAATTTTTCCATGTATATATTTTCCCAAATTTATTGCTATATACCCGGTACGTAATATAAAACCATTGCAAGACGCTGCTCAGTTATTGGCTCTGGGTTCGTCGGGTTCTTAGTGAACCTACAAGTCCTATATATCCCCACAACCAGAAAGGTCCAGCGGATGTAACGGTATATTGCTTTCAAACAGCTGTCATAATTAGAAGAAGTTACAGGTGAAAACATTGACACAAATGGCTGTTTTTTTCAACTAATTTTCAATTTTTCCTATATTTAACGGTTAGTTTCTATAAAGAAACCTTGAAGGATCTACACAAATGACCCCTTGCTGAATTCAGAATTTTGTCTAGGTTTCTAAAATGTATACTTTTCCAGGATCCATTATTGATTTCATACCCATTTCTACCATTAACTGGAAGGAGGTTGAAAGCACAAAAAATAGAAAAATAGGCTATGTCCCAGAAAAATGCCCAAACTGTGTAAAATATTTTGGTTTTCTGAAAAAAGTCTGCTTGTCCCTCAAAGCTGGGAAGATGGTGATTTCAGCACCACAACCCCTTTTTTGATATGATGTGCAGGGATAAAAACAGACGCTTTCATCTGTAGCCCTTTTTTCCCATTTCCCCCCCCCCAAAAAAATGAAGCTGTATTTTGGCTAATTTCTGGGTCCCGTCCATAGGAATCCACAAACCCTGGGTACCTTTAGAATCCCCATGATGTTGGAAGAAAAGGACGCAAATTTGGTGTGGATACCTTATGTGGTCAAAACGTTACAGGGACCAATGCGCGAACTACCCCAAATAGCCAAAAAAAGGCGTAGCACAGGGGGGAAAGGTCTAGCAGCGAAGGGGTTAAAGAGGAAGCAACCCTCCTCTCTAGGAAACTCTCACAAAGGGGGTATCCGGAACGTACCATCAAGAAAGCCAGGAAAAGAGCCACAAATGCCGACAGAGAAAGTTTTCTGGAGATAGCGATTAGGCCGAATATTGACAAACCAGTGTGCGGCACTACTTTTAATACGGTGTCGCACCAAATCAGACGAGTAATACTGAAACACTGGAGAATACTCAACACCAATGGACTGAAGATTGATAAACCCTTATTTTCTTATAAGTGGAGTGCCAATTTAAAAGACGTTAGTGCATACCAGACCTGTCCTCCCGCCTTCTAGAAGAACACTGGTTACAGGTCAACTGCCTCCAGTACGAGGCCACTCGAGATGTGGCAGCTGTAATGTCTGCCACCTCATGAACAATACCAAATCTATTGACGTGGGCCTTACCTACCCCTGGGAACAGAGGACGCAGACAAATTGTAATTGGGAGGGTGTTATTTACCTGATTACCTGCCCATGCAAGATGCGGTATGTAGGAATGACCAACCGCAAAGTTAAGACACGCATCATGGAACACCGAAGCACTATAAGGTGTATGAGGTCCAACACCAAACTGAATGCACACTATTTGGAGAAACATCATACTGTTGAAGAGTTAACATGGACTGTCATAGAGAAACTGAGATTTAACAGCTCCACAGGGGATAAGACTAGAGCCCTACTCCTGAGAGAACAAAAATGGGTGTACCGCCTGCGCAGTCATGAAGTGGGACTCAATGACGATATCCCATCGCATGCCCTCAATCGTTGAAACCTTGCCCCAACGATCAGTAAATCAGTTCCCTCTAGACTGCATATTGATCACACCATCGGAGCACTCTGCCCCATTCCTACAGGGAACCACCCACACTATGGCCTCTCTTTAGGGGCGACTAGAATAGGGTCCACCCATTCATTTTAGTGTACCTTCTAATGGGGATTATTCCGACTACTATATGATTATCCATTTTCCCTCCACAAGGTAGCGGTATTTACTTGCACCTAGATAAATAACCCTTGCGCCTTCTCCATTCTGGGGTGTTTAGGAGGAGTCAGAATTAATTGGGTAACATCTTCTGAATGTGTGTATATATACACATTTATTATCCCCAAAAGGAGCACACGGACCCAGGGCTACAATCATGTGGTGACCGGCATTGAACACCTGAATAACGGGAAAGTGTAGGGTTAGCGCGCTAGACGACGCGCAATGGCATGGCCGCGTCGACGTCATCACGTGCACGACGCACGTCAGGTGACCGGAACCGTGAGCTTCCGCAGGAGAAGGATAAAACATCTCATGCAGTTACTCTACACGGCGGATGGAGGTGAGCGTTGCCAGCGGAGCACCTCCCTTGGCGTAGTAAGGAGTGTGGGGGTCATCGAGGGCGGGATTTAACTACCGACTTGAGTACCATACCTGCTGTTATGTCGGAGGACTGCAGTTTAACTGTTATAATATAGAGGAATGCTAGGGGTATTATGCTGACCTCACGTGTGTTTCAACTATATCACTGTATGTCCTTAGGCACACCACGAGACACCATTGTGAGACGATGTATCCAAGGTCCGGTCTCTCATATTGTACCGGGAATCTTTATGTGGCAACTGCCCTATAGGACGAAAAGCTTTACATGGTTGTTTGTAACCTAGTAGCATTAACTAACAGACATAACATGACATCTGTACTACTACAACAGCCCAAATTGCTTCAACCATGACTGCGACAATAAACTAGGGCATACTAGAAATAAGCAATGGTCTCGCATTGTGGATTCCAGCTTACGATATAATGATCTCACGGATTATTTCTTGTTTTATCTCCATCCTTTAAAGAGTGTGACTACAGGGATTCTCCCCTTGCCCGCCGCCAGTTCAAATTTGAATTAGGGGTAAACTCGGTGAGTAGAGACACACATCGGACCCTAAATGGTCAGCAGCATTGGCTGCGTGGACGATAGCCTGATGATTGCATATGCTGGAGAGATGTATATATACATATATTTTAATTGTAGATATGATTTTAATTGTTTCATTTGGCACATGTAACAATAGATGGGGTTGACACCATAGTCATTCCGTGTGGTATGAATGACACACCGGATTGTATTGTGGTTTATATGAAACTTCCAACACAAAGTTGCATATACTTGTATGAGACCACTACTCCTGACTGGTTGTCTCTTTTTGTGATTTCTACCAGTTCCTTAGTATTTTCATGACCTGTTGGAGGGAATTCCTCGACACGGAAGGAACTGACCTTAAGTTACCCTCTTATCTCAATTGGAGGTGAGAGTGAGAGCGTACTGGGACAGGAAGAGTCCTTAGGAAGGCCGGCGTGACCCTACATGAGGGGCATACACTAACGGCCGAAACATGTTGACCACCTGGCAGTAAGGGAGGGCTGCTAGGAGCACATAGGATTTCCCAATCACCACCATCCTTCACATTTTTTAACCCTGGCCGGAAGATCCAGGAATAAAGCTTTAGGCACAGCGACACTTCTGAGCTAGTTTTAAATCACTCTACACTGCACTTTCACTACCGTCGTTCCCAGTCACTGTATAATTATTTTGTGTCTTTTTGTGTTGTATTGTCTTCCCCCACCCTATTGCTCCACCCCATGCGTGGCTACGCTGAGGTGTTTTTGTAAGCAGCCCAATGATGAAGCATGTCACACATCTGTGTGAGTGAGGGCAGTATTAGCACATACAGCACGTGCCATCACACAATATATTTTATCACTCCCTACTCCTTTTGGTGTACTAAGTATTGACAGGGGGCTCAGGGTAGGTGAGTCTGTACCCTCACCCCTTCTTTTGTGTGTACTACTGAATCCTTTCTGTCCCTGAGGTTCTGATTAGGAGGCCAGCCAACTAGCCCTTGGAATCACTTTGGAGGTCCTGAGTTCAAGCAAAAACAGGACTCAAGCAGCAGGGCATTCCTCGGAGGGCATCAACAAGCTTCATCATCAGGGTAGTGCTCTTAGTGCAGCATGGCAGCCCTCTGAAATTCAGAGCATGTCACAGGCAGCAGGGAAGGACTTTGAGAGTCATTCTTGAGGTCCTATTTTTATAACTGATGTCAACTTTGAAGTGGAAGAAACTTCTAGAGTTTTTCCCCAGCAGAATTGTCTAGAATTTCCTGCCTCCCTGTCCTGGTCCCAGTCTGTCTGCTGTCACAATAGCCTAGTACAAAGTTATTGGTGTGTCAGCTGAGGCAGTCTTTTGGAAAAACAAGTAGGGCTGTGCACAGAGCTGCCCCCATCCTGCTTCTGATGGCAAACCTGCCAACACTCAGTCCGAAAGGCCAGCTGCCACCTATTCCTAGTCATGTGTCACAGGAAATAGGCTGCAGGCACCAAATGGTTAGGACAAGAAAATGCCAACTTTATAAAAGTAACGTTTTCCGAATTGTGAATTAAATTCCGAATTTACCAATAAAGAGGATTTCAAATTACAATTCCCTAGACACCAAACATGACATTTATATCTGCTTCCAAACAAACATTATCACTTATTAAATATAATAAGGTAACCTAATGGTATCCTATGGGAAAGGTTGGCCTCATAGTACTGAAAACTGAATTTATAGGTTTATCTCTACCAGGACATGTAAATCTTCAAAAAGTACATGTCCACTTTTTAAATACAATGCTCTCTGGCTTGTAAGCTGTTAACTTAGGGGAGACTTATATGCAGTAAAAAGGGAGTTTTAGGGCTGGCTAAGAGGGGTCTATATTGCCAAGTCGAATTGGCAGTTTAAAACTACATGCAGGCTGCAATGCCAGGCCTGAGGCATCTTTTAATGGGAAACTTAAGTGGGTGAAACAATAAGTGCTGCAGGCCCACTTGTAGCATTTAATTTACCATTCCTGGGTATATGTTATACCACTTTACTAGGGACATATATGTAAATTAAATATTCCATTCAGCTGTAA
Source organism: Calotriton arnoldi (assembly GCA_963921515.1). Classification (NCBI taxonomy): domain Eukaryota; kingdom Metazoa; phylum Chordata; class Amphibia; order Caudata; family Salamandridae; genus Calotriton; species Calotriton arnoldi. The sequence continues at coordinate 311,125 of CAWUFW010015355.1, read as the reverse complement.
ACCAATTTGACCATATTTTACTGAGTGAGCACATGCAGTTTAGCACTGGTTAGTAGTGGTGAAGTGTACAGATTCTGATGTCCAACAAAAAGAAATAAAAAAAATAGGACGGTGGAAAGCAAAAGGTTTGGGGGACAACTGCCCTAAGGCTACCAGGTCTAACAGTATACCCAAAAAGGAGTGCAGGCGGACCCCACCTGCAACCACCGACTCATATTAATCAATGATTGTAGTTCTTTTTCAAATGAAAGTGAGCTCCAATAAATGTGACTGAAAAAAATATTAAATCATTCAACAAATTAAAAGAAAATGAATGTCTAATTCATACGATGATTATGCAAATAATTTTATCACTACAGAAGGATAACTTAATTGTTTTATAATATCTTATATCAAACAGTTTCTTCCAAATTGAGAAAGGTGTCACGGCAAAGTAGTAAACAGTAATAATGTGCTACATACATGTTGTAGTGTAATACCACACTTAAATGATGTTTCACTGTTTTTGTGATTAAAAACCAACATTTTTAACAACAAGACATAGTAACTCTATGGTCTTAGATACCATTAATGTTACAAGGAATTCTGTTTGAGGTGAAAATGAGAAACCTTTTGTCATTTCAAAAAATGTAAGAACTCATTCACATTGTTGCTGTCTATTAAGGTGCAATTTTATCAACATTACAGTACTCCAACATATGAAACAAATCCTCTTTCTGAATCTTTCATTATTTATATGTACTCCCATTTTTAGATAGGCATTTTGCATTATTATAGAGCTGGGGCAGAGTAATCTTCTCAATCAACCATTTTCCATCGGAAACATCTAATCTTTTTTAGGGTTATATCGAAACAATGAATTATAAATATAAAATAATTGATGCACCTGTGGAATGTAACTATTTTGTACTGAAAGAAAAGTTTTCTTCAGGCATTAACTCTTTGAAATGTGTTCATGTTGTCAAATTTTTAAAAGCTGGGGGCCTGATTCACAAGTGTAAATTTACCGGTTTGTGTAAGTTTATCTTTTTCCCTTTTCATAAAACTGCTTTTTCAAAGTTTACAGTTGAAAGACTTGGCAGTCAGGGTGGAGAACTCCACACATAAAAAGATAGGCCTGACCTATCATTTTATGTGCGGAGTTCTAATCTCCACCCCGACTGTGGTGTCTCCGCACACATGAACTTACCATGTAAATGCAGTTTTACCTATACTGAAAAGCGTAGACTTACACAAAAATGTACGTTTACACTTGTGAATCAGGCCTTATGATTGATGAGTGTAAGTTATAGATGTCTTTCTCACATAGTAACTGTTTTCTGTCACTGCCCTCGCTATTCCCTTTTATTCTTCCTATTGCCATAAAATTCTAGATACTGTTTATACAATTTGTTTTATGTATATGTGCAGGTTTTGAATATTTAGAATCAACTTTCTTAATGGTGCAAAGTTGCTAATTACATCATTATTTAACTGGTGGCTGAACCCATGGAGACCTTCAAACAAGAACAGGGTATGATAGACACTGTCATTTTTTCATATTCCGAGTCCCAAAATTATTTTTGTTTGTGAATGACTTAAGGAAAACTCAGATTATGAATTCTCTAATCTTCAGGATTATTCTTAGAATATTTCAGTGTACCACAAGGGTGCAATGTATTCTGTAAGGTGATTTCTCTTCTGAAGGTAGTAGCAGGTTTAGTTATAAGGTGTTGAGAGAGATCTTTATCCAAGAAAATTAAATCATAGTATTTATGAAATACCTGGTAAATATGAGAACTTTCAATACAGCATTTTGTAATAATTTTGAGTTTATGATTAACAGATTATCTAGGGTTTCACTCATTGGGCTTATAAATAAGGTCATGCTATGTAATTCCCTTACTAATTGCCTTATCAATAATATGTTTGCAATATCATGTTCCTAGAAATTTTTGTTGTATTGTAGTTACCTCTTTCTATTGGCCAAAAAATCAAGGCTGAAAAGTGTTCTGCCTTTTAGTAGCTCCACAAATGGGATAAAGTCTGTCTAGTATTTAGGATGTGCTATTGTGGCATGAAGGACACCACCTACCAAGGTTTTTTGCCTATATAGCCTGATTTGTATTTTTTAATTTCAATAATTTGCTGGTCAGCAACTAAAGCTAAGCCTCCAATCTTTGGCACATTTTGTGGATTAATTATTGCACCCACATCATATCCAATTTTTCTGAGGATGACGTGACTGCTTGAGCTAAGCTACGAAGTGTGAACCTGTGATACTCCAAAAAAGCAGGTTATCTCTTTGGGTCAGATATGTTTTGCCTTGTGACAATACAGTATCAACTTGCATTAAAATTTTCTCTATCTCTATCATAGACAAACAATTCCAAATGACAAATGATGTTGCTTGTATCTGATTTAGATCTTCGCTGGACTCCTGCTGTCCCTCCGCAATGGCAGTTACAAGTACTCTATCAAGCTGAAGGTGTCCCGCCCACCGTATTTAGATGTGTGCTGGTTGAACTGCTGTCAGCATCAACAGACTGTTTACCATTACATAAGTGACTCACCTCCATTTATGCGTGTAGGAGAGTAGGATCTGCCTCTTATGTTGCCCCCACTTTTTTTCTGATGTTTACAATGGTTTCTGGCTATAGTCTGGCTGGGTCCGTGCTAATCAGGGCCCCAGCCTCTCTGTTCTCTCTAAACGACTTGGAGTGCACTCTAGGTGCACTAGTGATTGGATACTGTGGTACCTTATGAGTCTCTAGTATATGGTACCTTAGGTACTAAGGGCATAGGTACTTCACAGGCCTACCAGGGGCTGCAGCATGTATTATGCCACCCCTGGGAAGCAGACTAAATCTGACACCACAGGCCTGCTACTGCAACCTGGGTGAGGTGGTGCTAGCACTCCTCACTGAGATATAGGTTCCCTATATCTCTCCTACACACACATATAAACCTATCAGTCACCCGTAAGGCAGGCCCTATCAATCCTGAGGGCAGGGTGCTTGGCTTCTATGTGAGGGGGTGCCTCTGCCTGAGCAGGGCCCCTCTGCAGCTCTCAGAGTCCATTCTCTGGTGCTGTTTGTGGATGCGGTTAAACCATATACTCTTAAGTGCATTATATCCTCACGGTAAAATGCTAACTTTGGAATGGCTGCCTCAAAACATGTCGTGTTTGGTGTCAAACATCTTGGAATACCACCCCCCGCCAGTCCTGGCAGCGGGGTAGCATTCCACCCTTCTAGAGGGATAGACATGTACCTACTGTGGAAACGCGGTAGAATCCTGCAGAGCCCTGGCATCACAAAATGGATGCCACCAGTCACAGACACTGGGCTGCCCTCCTGCTGATGACCAACACTCGCAGTGGAGGAAGCCCAACAATAGATATCCTGTCCCAAGGGGGTGTGACCACCTCCCAGACAGGGTTTAGTGTATTGGGGCTGGGTGGGTGCACTCTTAGAGTGCTTTGAAGTCCTGCACTGGGGGAGCAGAAGGCTCCTCTGTGCATACCCCAGTTCAAACCGGCTCAGGGGCTACCTGCCCCTGCTCTGGCATGAAACTGGACAAAGGGAAGTGGGTGTAGCAACCCACTCCCCTGACCCTCCCATAGGTAGGGTCATAGAGCTAGTCCCTCCCTTTCTTTTAGTATAAGAGGGGGAACCTGTGCATTGCAAACTAGATATCCCTGGACGACGCTCTACAAGAAGAATCCCGGACCTTCGACGTTCCACTACCTTTGGAAGACTGAAGAATCTCCCTTGGAGTCAAGGAGTGACTCCCCTGCTTGGCAGGCACCAAAAACTACAAACGACGGTCGCAAACTACGCCGCTCCTGCCGGAGACCGAAGTCCCTGCAGCCCAAGAAGTGGATTTTCTGACTTCTCAAAGGCCATCGTGAGTCCCCAGCGAAGCTGAGGCCAGTGGACCCCAAGAGTGATGAGGAACCGCGACCCCTGGGTACCGTGCACTATTGTCAAGTGCAACCCCTTCACAACATTCTACGAACTTGTGCTTTGCACCACGTGTGGCCCTAGCCTCCAGCAGGAAACCCTTTGAAGATCAGAGGCCTACCATGTCCTGAGTGACCGTGGGCCCCTGTTGAGCGAATCCTCCCGAGGCGTCTTTGCGATCCCTTGCCCGCCGGCTTGTGGGTCCCCAGAAGGCTTTCCTACAGACCCAAAGGGCTCCCCTGGTTGCCCCAGGCCTGCCCTGACTTACCCTTGCTGGGTGAGTCCCTCAGACCTTGCTGGTCTGCGCCATTGACTTTTTACACTTTCCCCAAGACTTGCTGTTACCAAGGCTTGTTGGCTCCAATCGAGTCGCAGACACCGCAGTAAGCTGCAAACATCGTGGTACACACCGAATCCAGCTCCTGGTCATCATTGACGCCTCCTGGACCTCGTGGCTGAAGAGTCAAGGCACCTGTGAATGACCTGAATCTTGCAACGACGGTGGGCATCCATCTTCCTTGCACCGAGTCACTGCCAAGTGACTTTGAACACTGTCCCCTCTGCTTTCAGGTCTTCCATCTTCTGAATCCAGGCTTGGATTCCTCCGGACACTTCTCCTGTCGCCGCAAGCAGCAAGTCTTCACTGGCTCCCATTGAAAACGACACCGCGACCCGACACCAAAGAACACCTATGCACCCGGCTCCCCTGGGTGAGGTAACTTCAGCACTACGGTGCTCCTGTGGGTGTGGGCCCTAGAAATACTTACCCTGTAAGTGACTTGCTTGTAGCTACCCTAGAAGTGTCCTAAAACTCTTACTTTCCAAGTGCGACTATCGCGCTGACTCGTACATGGTTCGCGTCTGTGTTAGACACACCACGTCCAACTCCCTTGCAACTCCATCAGTAACCGCGTCCTTCGACTCGTACAAGGACCGATCGGTGTGTTCGCCTCGAACACGCAAGGGACCTTTAACATTGAAATCTCAATCGCGTCTGTTCATATAGACTCGTACAGGACTCGCACCGGTGCCAGGACACCGCGTCCGTCCCCTGTGGGTCTCCTACAACTACCTGGGGTGGTTCTTGGGGGTCCCTCGATTCTAGATGCCCTAGACCTAGGTCTAGCCAAACTCAGATTGTGATATTCGATTGTGCTAAACTTATTTTGATAACATTTGATTTGTACATATGTTCCTGACTTCTAATCTCATAAAGAGATTAGTAGAGAGTTGTTTATTAATAAATACATATATATTTGATATATATACCTGTGTGGTGTCTTTTCATTTGGTGATTCAAGAGATTGTGTGGTAAAACAAGCTGCTTTACATTCCTTCAAGACTTAGCCTGAAGGCTGCTCTCCACAGCTACCACTAGGATAGCTTTCTATAAAGGTTGTCTTAAACCTATCTACCATAAGAGTCGAATTGTTCTGGTGCAAGGTGTCCACTTTAATTAGTGAACAGCATATACCAGGCCAACTTCTCACATTGGTGGGCAGAGTGTGGGATTCCAGCTTGCTATTGTTTTACCAGAAAATCTCTATTTGAATTACTAACTGAAAACCACTATAGGTACTCAAGGTACATATAAAGTCAAGCTTAGTATCAATAAGTTCTACTGAACTTAGAGCTGTGTGCCAAGGGATAGCACACCCTTTCTACAGCTCAAGCTAGTATCAGTAGGCCACAAACTAGTGTAGGTAGTACAACACTGCACAACACTAGAATGTCCTTAAAGGGTGGAACCAGTGGATCCACTCAGCCTCAGTATAAGGACATGGATTTCTCTGACTTGAGAGCCATGTGTGTTGAAAGACACCTGAAGCTAGGACAGAGTCCCTCCACACTACACCTGATAGATCTGCTGACAGCAGATGATCTTAGATTGGCTCTAGGAGCTAATGGGTCTGAATCAGGGGGTGGGTCAATTACAGTGTCTGGGTCAGATGATGAAAATCAGAATGACCAAGACTCTGTGATTGAAGGGCCAGGCTCCAAGGGGCCTGAAAAGGACAGAGGAATTCTCCCTAAGAGAACTGACAGAGTGGATGAGAGGCATAGGTCCCCTTCCAGGGAATCTGACCACTCTTATCACTCTGGCAGAGAATGTGTCCAGCAGAGGAACTCATACTTTCCCATAAGAGAGAGCTCCTCTGACAGAATGTGTAAACTGCTGCAGTATGAGGAAGCAAGAGTTGGCCTCAGAACCAAGCAGTTGGCACTGGATAGAGAAGCCCTGGAGATCCAGAGAGCTTCTAGAAGAGAGGGGTTAGAACCCCTTGGTGGCAGCAACAGTGTCCCTAGAGGCAGAGAATCTATTCCAGACCATAGGAACCTGAGCAAGGTTGTTCCTCCCTACCAGAGTGGGGATGATATCCACAAGTGGATAACTGCTATGGAGAGGGCCTGTAGAGTACAGCAGGTCCCCCAAAAGCAGTGGGCAGCGATCTTGTGGCTCTCCTTTTCAGACAAAGGTAGAGACAAGCTCCTCACTATTAGAGAAGAGGATGCTGATAATTATGAAGTCCTGAAGAGTGCACTGATAGATGGGTTTGGCTTAACCACTGAGCTGTACAGGTTGAAATTCAGAGACACCCAGAAGGCACAGACTCAGGACTGGACTGACTTTGTAGATTGTGCAACCAAGGCTCTGGAGGGTTGGCTGGTTGGCAGTAGGGTTACTGATTTCAAGGGATTGTATAATCTGATGATGAGAGAACAGATCCTTAATAATTGCCAGAACCAGTTGTTGCATCAATACCTGGTGGACTCAGATCTGACCTCTCCCCAAGAATTGGGAAAGAAGGCAGACAAATGGGTCAGAACCAGGGTAAGGCAGAAACCCCAGAACCAAGGGGGTGACACCAAGAAGCAGGATCCTAAGGGCTCTGAGAAAGGTGGGGATAAGTCAAAAGACCAGAAGTCTTCACAAGGGCCCCAAAAATCTGCATCTGGTGGGGAGTCACAATCCAACAAGGGAAAAGGCCAAAAGAAGCCCTGGTGCAAATTCTGTAAACAGAAATGGCACTGGACTTCTGATTGTAACAAGTCCAAAGACCAAACCACCACCACTCCTGCCCCTAAGGCAACTGTTCCCCCTAGCTCAGCTACTGGTGGAGGTGGTACTCAGAATACGGGTGTAGTAGGGTTGACCCTGGGTTCTGAAGTGGACTTTGACCTAGTCAGAGTGCCCACTCAGGCAATGCTGATTTGTGATGGAGACCTTGATATGTCCTTCCTAGTAAGCCCCAGTAATCTGGGCAAATACAAACAGCAGCCTGTAATAAATGGCAAACAGGCTTTGGCATTTAGGGACACAGGTGCTAGTGTCACCATGGTGGCAGAGGATCTTGTGGACCCTGGACAGATCATCCTGGTCGAAATGTACCAGGTGACCAATGCAAGCAATGTCAGGACCAACCATAGTCTGGCAGTTGTGAATTTCTCCTGGGGAGGGGTAACTGGCCTCAAGAAGGTTGTAGTCAGTGCAGACCTCCCTGTCGAATGTCTATTGGGCAATGATCTAGAGACTTCAGCCTGGTCTGAAGTAGAGTTATGGACTCATGCTGCGATGTTGGGCATCCCTGCAGAGGTATTTGCTGTGACCAGGTCACAAGCAAGAATGCATAACACTGAACCAGCTCTGGATCCTGGAACAATGGACCAGATGCTTCCCAAGAGGAGGAGCAGTAGGGTAAAGGCAGTGCCTTCCCCTCTGTCTCAGATCACAGATTCACCCCCAGAGGGAGGTGAAGCAGATCCTGAAGAAGGAACTGCCCCAGAGGGACTTGAGCCTGATCAGGTTGAGTTCTTGAGGGCAGGGGCCCTTCTAGGGAAGATCTGAGTAAGGAGCAACAGTGCTGCCCTCTCTTGAACCCCTCAGACAGCAGGCTGCTGCTGAGGCTGCTGGGAGTGCTAGTGGGTCCCATAAAGTTTATTGGGATGAGGGACTCCTATATTCTGAGGGTAGAGATCCAGCCCCTGGAGCCACCAGGAGGATGGTAATACCTCAGAAGTTTAGGGGTTCCTCTTGACCCTAGCACATGATATCCCTTTGGCAGGTCACTTGGGCCAAAACAAGACCTGGGACAGGCTTGTTCCACATTTTCATTGGCCACATATGTCAGAGGACACAAAGGAGTTTTGTCGCTCCTGTGTCACATGCCAAGCCAGTGGTAAGGCAGGTGGCACAACAAAGGCCCTCCTGATACCACTACCTGTGGTGGGGTACCCTTTGAAAGGGTAGGGATTTACATTGTTGGTCCCCTTGACCCTCAAACTGCATCTGGGCACAGGTTTATCCTGGTGGTAGTGGATCATGCCACCAGGTACCCAGAAGCAATTCCTCTGAGGACCACCACAGCCCCTGTGGTGGCAAGAGCCCTCATTGGAGTTTTCTCCAGAGTGGGTTTCCCAAAGGAGGTCATTTCTGACAGAGGTACCAATTTCATGTCAGGATATTTGAAGGCAATGTGGAAGGAGTGTGGTGTAACTTATAAGTTCACCACCCCTATCACCCACAATGCAATGGGCTAGTTGAACACTTCAACAAAACCCTGAAGAGAATGATTAAAGGACTCCCAGAGAAGCTTAGGCGGAAATGGGACCTTCTTCTTCCCTGCCTGTTGTTTGCATACAGAGAGGTTCCACAGAAGGGGTTGGTTACAGCCCATTTGAGCTTCTGTTTGGGCATCCTGTGAGAGGTCCATTGTGTTTGGTAAAAGAGGGCTGGGAGTTACCTCTCAAGCCCCCAAACAAGATGTGATGGACTATGTACTTGGTCTCTGCTCCCGGATGGCTGAGTACATGAAAAGGCAACCAAAACCTGGAGGCCAGCCAAGAATTACAAAAAGCTTGGCATGACCAAAAGGCTGTACTGACTGTATACCAGCCAGGACAGAAAGTGTGGGTGTTGGAGCCCGTGGCCCCAGCAGCCCTCCAGGACAAGTGGAGTGGCCCCCATACAATAGTTGAACAGAAGGGAGAAGTCACCTATCTGGTGAATCTTGGAACTCCCAGGAGCCCCCTGAGGGTGCTCCATGTCAACAGATTAAAGCCATATGTTGACAGGGCTGACATGGGCTTGCTCATGGCAACTGATGAGGACCAGGAGGAGGAGAGTGACCCTCTCCCTGACCTGCTCTCTCAGAACCCTGATGATGGGTCAGTAGATGGTGTTGCTTTGGCAAGCAGCCTCACTGACCATCAGCAAACTGAGTGCAGACAAGTTCTGCAACAGTATAGACATATGTTTAGCCTGACCCCTAGTCAGACTACCTGTTGCACCCATGAGATGGACACTGGAGACAGTCTGCCTGTCAAGAGTAAAATCTACAGGCAACCTGACCATGTCAGGGACTGTATCAGGACTGAAGTCCAGAAAATGTTGGAGCTAGGTGTAATTGAGCCTTCAGATAGCCCTTGGGCTAGCCCAGTAGTCCTGGTTCCCAAGCCTCATACCCAGGGTGGTAAGAAAGAAATGAGGTTTTGTGTAGACTACAGAGGCCTCAATGCAGTCACTAGGACTGATGCCTATCCCATACCAAAGGCAGATGAGCTGATTGATACTTTGGCCTCAGCCAAGTATCTAAGTACATTTGACCTACCAGCTGGCTACTGGCAGATCAGATTAGCTGATGATGCAAAAGCCAAAACAGCATTTTCGACTCCTAGTGGGCACTACCACTTTGTGGTGATGCCCTTTGGATTGAAAAATGCACCTGCCACTTTTCAGAGGTTGGTGAATAAAGTTCTGGCAGGGATGGAAACTTATTGCTCAGCTTATCTAGATGATATTGCTGTCTTTAGTTCCTCCTGGCAGGATCACCTGGTCCACCTCAGAAATGTTTTGGAGGCTCTGCAGAAAGCAGGCCTCACTATCAAGGCCACTAAGTGCCAGATAGGGCAGAGTCAGGTTGTGTACCTGGGCCACCTTTTAGGTGGAGGCCAGGTTCAGCCTTTACAGGGCAAAATCCAAACCATAATGGAATGGGTTGCTCCAACCACCCAGACACAGGTGAGAGCCTTCTTAGGCCTGACTGGGTACTATAGGAGGTTTGTCAAGGGATATGGATCTATAGTGACCCCCTTGAATGATCTGACCTCAAAGAAAATGCCAAAAAGGTTCAGTGGACAGCTAGCTGTCAGAAGGCATTTGAAGACCTAAAGCAGGCCATGTGCACTGCCCCCATCTTACAGAGTCCAGACTACACCAAAAGTTCATTGTCCAAACAGATGCTTCTGAGCTGGGTGTGGGAGCTGTACTGTCTCAACTGAATGATGAAGGTCAAGTCCAGCCAGTAGCTTTTATTAGCAGAAGGCTGACCCCTAGAGAGAAACGTTGGTCAGCTATAGAGAGGGAGGCCTTTGCTGTGGTGTGGGCCCTGAAGAAGCTGAGGCCATACTTGTTTGGCACTCACTTCATAGTTCAGACTGACCACAAGCCCCTCCTATGGCTTAAACAGATGAAAGGTGAAAACCCAAAACTTTTGAGGTGGTCCATTTCCCTACAGGAGATGGACTATACAGTGGAACATAGACCTGGGACCCAACATGCCAATGCAGATGGACTCTCAAGTTATTTCCACTTAGAACACGAAGACTCAACTGGTCAAGGTTAGTTTAGTGTCCCTGCGTTTGGGGGGTTGTGTAGGAGAGTAGGATCTGCCTCTTATGTTGCCCCCACTTTTTTCTGATGTTTACACTGGTTTCTGGCTATAGTCTGGCTGGGTCCCTGCTAATCAGGGCCCCAGCCTCTCTGTTCTCTCTAAACGACTTGGAGTGCACTCTAGGTGCACTAGTGATTGGATACTGTGGTACCTTATGAGTCCCTAGTATATGGTACCTTAGGTACTAAGGGCATAGGTACTTCACAGGCCTACCAGGGGCTGCAGCATGTATTATGCCACCCCTGGGAAGCAGACTAAATCTGACACCACAGGCCTGCTACTGCAGCCTGGGTGAGGTGGTGCTAGCACTCCTCACTGAGATATAGGTTCCCTATATCTCTCCTACACACACATATAAACCTATCAGTCACCCCTAAGGCAGGCCCTATCAATCCTGAGGGCAGGGTGCTTGGCTTCTATGTGAGGGGGTGCCTCTGCCTGAGCAGGGCCCCTCTGCAGCTCTCAGAGTCCATTCTCTGGTGCTGTTTGTGGATGCGGTTAAACCATATACTCTTAAGTGCATTATATCCTCGCAGTAAAATGCTAACTTTGGAATGGCTGCATCAAAACATGTCGTGTTTGGTGTCAAACATCTTGGAATACTACCCCCCCCCCGCCAGTCCTGGCGGCGGGGGTAGCATTCCACCCTTCTAGAGGGATAGACATGTACCTACTGTGAAAACGCGGTAGAATCCTGCAGAGCCATGGCATCACAAAATGGATGCCACCAGTCACAGACACTGGGCTGCCCTCCTGCTGATGACCAACACTCGCAGTGGAGGAAGCCCAACAATAGATATCCTGTCCCAAGGGGGTGTGACCACCTCCCAGACAGGGTTTAGTGTATTGGGGCTGGGTGGGTGCACTCTTAAAGTGCTTTGAAGTCCTGCACTGGGGGAGCAGAAGGCTCCTCTGTGCATACCCCAGTTCAAACCGGCTCAGGGGCTACCTGCCCCTGCTCTGGCGTGAAACTGGACAAAGGGAAGTGGGTGAAGCCACCCACTCCCCTGACCCTCCCATAGGTAGGGTCATAGAGCTAGTCCCTCCCTTTCTTTTAGTATAAGAGGGGGAACCTGTGCATTGCAAACTAGATATCCCTGGACGACGCTCTACAAGAAGAATCCCGGACCTTCGACGTTCCACTACCTTTGGAAGACTGAAGAATCTCCCTTGGAGTCAAGGAGTGACTCCCCTGCTTGGCAGGCACCAAAAACTACAAACAACGGTCGCAAACTACGCCGCTCCTGCCGGAGTCCGAAGTCCCTGCAGCCCAAGAAGTGGATTTCCTGACTTCTCAAAGGCCATCGTGAGTCCCCAGCGAAGCTGAGGCCAGTGGACCCCAAGAGTGATGAGGAACCGCGACCCTTGGGTACCGTGCACTATTGTCAAGTGCAACCCCTTCACAACAATCTACGAACTTGTGCTTTGGACCACGTGTGGTCCTAGCCTCCAGCAGGAATCCCTCCGAAGATCAGAGGCCTACCACGTCCCGAGTGACGTGGGCCCCTTTTGAGCGAATCCTCCCAAGGTGTCTTTGCAATCCCTTGCCTGCCGGCTTGTGGGTCCCCAGAAGGCTTTCCTACAGAACCAAAGGGCTCCCCTGGTTGCTCCAGGCCTGCCCTGACTTACCCTTGCTGGGTGAGTCCCTCAGACCTTGCTGGTCTGCGCCATTGACTTTTTACACTTTCCCCGAGACTTGCTGTTACTAAGGCTTGTTGGCTCCAATCGAGTCGTCGACACCGCAGTAAGCTGCAGACATCGTGGTACATGCCAAATCCAGCCCCTGGTTGTCGTCGACGCCTCCTGGACCCTCGTGGCTGAAGAGTCAAGGCACCCGTGAGTGACCTGAATCTTGCAACGACGGTGGGCATCCATCTTCCTTGCCCCGAGTCACTGCCAAGTGACTTTGAACACTGTCCCCTCTGCTTTCAGGTCTTCCATCTTCTGAATCCAGGCTTGGATTCCTCCGGACACTTCTCCTGTCGCCGCAAGCAGCAAGTCTTCACTGGCTCCCACGCCGCGACCCGACACCAAAGAACACCTATGCACCCGGCTCCCCTGGGTGAGGTAACTTCAGCACTACGGTGCTCCTGTGGGTGTGGGCCCTAGAACTACTTCCCCTGTAAGTGACTTGCTTGTAGCTACCCTAGAAGTGCCCTAAAACTCTTACTTTCCAAGTGCGACTATCGCGCTGACTCGTACATGGTTCACGTCTGTGTTAGACACACCGCGTCCAACTCCCTTGCAACTCCATCAGTAACCGCGTCCTTCGACTCGTACAAGGACCGATCGGTGTGTTCGCCTCGAACACGCAAGGGACCTTTAACATTGAAATCTCAATCGCGTCTGTTCGCATAGACTCGTACAGGACGCGCACCGGTGCCAGGACACCGCGTCCGTCCCCTGTGGGTCTCCTACAACTACCTGGGGTGGTTCTTGGGGGTCCCTCGATTCTAGATGCCCTAGACCTAGGTCTAGCCAAACTCAGATTGTGATATTCGATTGTGCTAAACTTATTTTGATAACATTTGATTTGTACATATGTTCCTGACTTCTAATCTCATAAAGAGATTAGTAGAGAGTTGTTTATTAATAAATACATATATATTTGATATATATACCTGTGTGGTGTCTTTTCATTTGGTGATTCAAGAGATTGTGTGGTAAAACAAGCTGCTTTACATTCCTTCAAGACTTAGCCTGAAGGCTGCTCTCCACAGCTACCACTAGGATAGCTTTCTATAAAGGTTGTCTTAAACCTATCTACCATAAGAGTCGAATTGTTCTGGTGCAAGGTGTCCACTTTAATTAGTGAACAGTATATACCAGGCCAACTTCTCACAATGCAACTGACTCCTCTGCTGGCTGACAGTACTGCATCAGGCCAGCGGGTTTGCGCCAAGCCTATTTAGATTTCCTCGTTGTGCTGGCATTGTCCTAGCAGCAGATTCCTAATGGAGTGAGTCCCTGGTGGAGTGGAGACTGCTAAGTACTACTAATTAATGTGTCACTAGACATATATGTTGTGTTTGCTTCAAAACAATATGTCGGTAATATGTTATGCCTCTTTTGTTACATATAGCATAGCATATACAGCATAGCACACCAGTAACATACACACACTACTGAGTGTACAACCACAGCACAACACCCACAACCACCACAACCACCAAATATTTTTTTAAGTATCAATACAGGTGTGTTAAATTTACCATGATAAGTTACAATATGAACACCACTGCATTACACATACGAAAAAAATTGCATTTGAGAGCAATTTAAAAATACATGCGGACAATGCAAATATGATTCATAATAAAACAAGTGAAAAAGAAGCTGACCTAAGATCCCCGCGAAAACTGAGTTGAGTAGGGGCGTGGTCAATCAATAGCAGCAAAGGAAGGACCTGGAAAATGGGGTACAAGACGGAAACGGAGGTTGAAAATAGAAAAAAAGTAAGGTTTGTACCTCATTTCCTTTCATTCTGCCAACTTAAGGTTGGAGGTGTCCCCGCCACAGTTTCCTCAATGGAAAGACACATTGTGATTGGCCCAGAGGAAATCTTGGCTGGACTCCATCTGAAAGCCCATTTTTCCTATGACACCATCGACGCAGGAGGAAAAGTCTGGCAGAGATGGCAGCACTCGAACTGACTATCGTCCATAGACCGGCCAACATCTAAATACAGTGGGCGGACCCTAAGTAGGTGGGCGGTGAAACCGCTGGAAAAGTGACAGCGGGACCAGATCCTCCAGGATCTAAATCAGGCCCTTAATCTTGTGTCGGTATTTCTATAAGTGTGCTCCCTTAATAATAATAAAACCCTCTGATCTGAATTACATGCATTTTTGCACCAGTGAGATTGCAATTTTGCAGTGGTATTTGCACTGACAGACCAGTGGAAACAACAATATTTAGTCGGTAAAAATATCTTTCTTCCAATGATTAGTCAGTGCAAATGTCATTTTGCAAAAGATGGTCACTATAAATGCCTACGAAATTTCCCTGTCATCATTGTTAAATTCACTCAGTCACCGTTGCAAACCATACACTTCTGCCAGAGATTATTTATGAAAAGTATGTTCATCCTCTTTTTGAACTTTTTCTAAAAGCAGGCACCCATTCAGGTGTAAATCATGAAAGACTTAAACCACTATGCTTCAAACGGAAAGACACATTAGTGGGAGATATAATTTGCTGCCAAGTGAGAGGCTGTGGGTATGATAGTTTTGGGGATTTTTATGATAGACAACCTTTATTAGGGGTATTTAACATAAGTTAAGAGTGAAGTAATTAGTACTGGAAGTGCTCCTTAAAATTACTTAATCTGTGCTGATATTCTTCTAGCTAACCAAGGGACGGCATGCCAACGCAAGTGAATCAAAGCACACGTCTACACCACAGAAACGTACAATTACATTTGAACTAATAATAACATTCGCAAATGCCTTACTTCATTAACATACAGTTCACGAAAAGGACATACGAAATGTTCCATATTTGAAATCCACATTACAGTTTGTAAAATAACACAAGCTTGTAATTAAATCACTAGGATAAAACAGACGATATGATAAAACAAAACATTAATGTCTATGGGTACCCATCAACCCTATGATGCAAACCAGATGGAAAAGACACTTGCTGATTTAATAAAATCACACCTATATTTAATTATTTAACGATTACAGCTTGTTAGGCCATTTAAAAAGAATGTAAGTCTAATCATATTTCATTTCCTAATAGATAGTTCAACTTCTTCCATTAAAATTAAAATGGTCAGACGTATAGTGATAATCCCAATACCAAGCACTTCTTAGAATGCTCCTGTCTCTCTTTAGATTATCATTCATTTACTCATTAATTAGTTGTGGCTAACGAGTTCTTTAGAAGGATTGAACCGTGGTACACGTAGTTCACCAAAGGGCACTATGCTAAGGATGTATAAGAAACTTCAAAGAGCTTTGTTCTGGGATTACCTTTTGCAATCTTTCTTACCTTGCAAGCATCATAGGCAACATAGTTACTGAACTTCTGGGCAAATAAGGGTCACTGGCTCTCACCTTCCTACTCATCTACTGAAGTCACTGCAAGGATTTCCGCTCGCTGAGTGCCCAGTGATGCAACCATTTGGACTTAAATTGAACTGTCATTTTATCTGGCAGGAGTGAAATATGCCGAGGTTTAAGGGCATACATTGCAGACAGATGAATGAGAAGGGCAAATTTTAGTGACTACTGATCATGCTTGTATTGTATTTGATGATAAGTATGACGTATGAGTGTGTGGCAGGAGGCGAGCATAACAGGAGAGGAAGCGTCTGCACATGGATTGTTGTGTTTGCAGGAGATAAATGTCCTGCCATGCATATTTAAAAAAGAGCAGTCAGAGCGGCTGTTGGAAGACAAGGCATTAGTTGCCTGGCCTGCACAAGTAATGGGTCTACGTATGTCCTCCACTGGGAACCAAACACCCCATTGTAGGGCTTGACTCTCATAGGGTAGTTTGGCAGAGTAGTCCAAGGCCTACTCTAGGGAGGTGGTGTGGGCTAGTAATCACCATTCACAGATACAAAACAATAACACTCAATAAAGGATTGGCCAGTCTGTGCTTTTTCTTTTGAAAAAGAAAAAAGTACATTTATTACACACACACTACTCAATACTACGCAGTAATTTACAAATATACACAAGCCGATGATATTGCTGTTTGATGACATTGCATAAACATTCTCACCCCTCCCAAAGGAGGAGGTGATCTAGAACCACAATTCACATGTGTAAACATTATCTTGTCCTTAAATGCAAAGGGTTGAACATAACTTGGAGTGAAGGCCCATACCACTGGCACCAAGCGAGTGGCTGCCCACCGCATCATTCCAAAAAGCATTTCTTTAGGGGAATAAAGGCAATAACTACATTTAACTATGACTGAGAGCACCTAATGCTGGCAAAAAAGCATACAACCTTTACTCACAAGTGGCAATCAATCTCATTATTCAATTAAAAGCATTAACAAGAGTACATGTCTAAGCATGTCTGGGAGTGTGGTGCACTCATTATAGCTGATAGCATGAATAACGCAATTTAAACACAGCCACTAAAGGGTATCACAGTTATACCTACAACACTATGCAAGAATAAATCCTACACTCATAAAGGATGCTTGCAGCGGCAGCCGCCGCAGGTAAACGCGGTGGGGTGAGGCTGGGGCGGGGCAGGGCGGGGCGGGAGGGGGGAAAGTCAACAGACAACGGAATAGGACAAATTTAATAAATCCTATTATGTCGTCTGTCGACTTCCCTCCACCCCGTCTCACTGCCCCACCGCGCTTACCTGCACCGGGTGCGACTGAATGCTTGCAACATTCACTTGGAGATCACATTTAGCACTTTTGTAAATGCACACCTGTGCAATTGCTACCTTTCACCCCTAGAGGATGTCTCACAATATGAAAATCATATTAACCATTTTCAACCAACAACTGGGTGAGCCATCCTCTTCACCAACAGAAGGAGCAGCCTTTCAACTGTAGAACAAAAGTTCCATTCTGGAGAGAGCTTGACAACATCCAAAACCCTTGAGGGGTTATTACCTTAAAGTCACCAAAGAGCATGTGTGGGTACTTTCCAGTTCTTAAGGGTGGAGGCTGCACTGCTTCATGATGGTGGTTACCCCATCTTCATGGGGTCACCACAAGACGAAAACGAGCAGCTTTCCCGAAAGAATGTGGGCAGGCCCCACAATGGCTTATTGGGCGCTCCTCCAGAAGCGTGCATATTGTAGCAGCGTCACCCCTGCTGCTTTGAGGAGAGCTGTTGTACCTTTCGTTTCCCAATTTCGCGGCTTCTGTTTTTTGGGTGTCCGGTCCCATCCGGGCACCCCGCGTGCATATTCCACGAGGGAGAGCTGCTCAGGGAGCCCACCGCTGGCTGCTCTTGCTGGCTCCTCGGTTGGCCAGCACATTGACATGTTGCAGCATGAGCCAACCCTTCTGTTCTGGTCTGCCTGGGGAAGTGTGGCAGCACTCCCTCCTTCTCTTCGGTTCACTGGGGCCCAAAGATGGGGTCCTGGGCCCCTGTCCATCTTTTCAGGGTGCGGTGGTACTCACTTACTTTCTTTTCTTCCCCAGGGCCCAGGGTTGGGGTCCTGTGCCCCCTCCAGCTTCACAGGGAGTGTGATGGCGCTCCCTGACTTCCTCTTTGTCGCCATGGTCCAAAGAGGGAGTCCTGGGCCCCCACCAGATTTACAAGGTGCGCAATGGCACTCCCTGACTTTCTCTTTGTTGCTGGGGCTCAGGTCTGGGGTCCTGGGCCCCTGCCAGCTCCACTGGGAGCGTGACTGCATTCCCCGGCTTTGCTTCAAGGTTGGTGCCCAGGGATGGGGGCCCTGGGCCCCTGGGCTGTGCTACCCAACTTTCCCTTCTTCTAGGGGCAGCCCCCGGGATATGACCCACACTGGGAGCACATTCGCAACCGGCGGGGGAACATCTAGCGCTTCATCGTCAGTTCTGCAGAGGTCAAAGGTTGCATACATTCATGGGGGCAGATCCTGGGCCCCGTTAGGCTGATTTAGACAATCCTGGTCTCTTTTTGCTCCCAGTGGCCATCCCGAGCCACCTGGAGCACTTTCCTTTGGTCTCCTGTGCTCCAAGAGGACATACCCGGTAGGGAGCAGGTTTTACAGGCTCCCAGTGCCAGACTTTCACCTGGTTTTCTCTTCTGGGCTTATCTCCTTGCACAGAAACCCAGGCTTTCTCTCACTGGTCCTGGAGTCACTCCAAGACAGGGGCCTAGGACCTGGAGGCATATCCTGAGGCTCTACATCACCTCTCCGCCCCTGTTTCCAACTTCATGCACAGGCTTATGGGATTCTTCAATATGTCGTAGTCCAGGGGTCCAATGCCACATGGTCTCTGAAAAGCCCACTTCCACCACTCGCTGAGATCATGGCCAGGGCCTGGAACAGTCCAGGTACCTGGCACTGGGTTTGCCAAGCAGCGTTGCCTGTCCCTCCCTCCTGGAGAGTTGACCTGAGCCCTGTGGAATGCTTGCTTTGAAGGGCTAGGACTTTGATGCTTGAGCTTGGGGAGGAAAGTAATTAATCCAGCCTGGCAGGGTCATACAAGGGCAGGGATCTGGGTCTGAGCCGAGTCAGAGAAATATGACATTTCTGGATGACCCATAAGTGGTACAGATATGCTTTTGGACAAAGCAGATTTGGGGAATTCACAGAGTTTACAGTGTACCATGTCTGGAGTTTGTAAGCCCAAGGGAACTGAAGCTGTGCCTTAAGGCAGCCTTTCTCATAGGAATATAATGGAGTGGTACTACTTTTCAGGCAGTAAAACACACTGACTTCCCTACATGTGTACCCCCACATTATAAAGCCTTTTCCAGGTTACCACCCAACTCTGCATAGACCCTTCTGTGTCAGGCTACCTGTGCCCAGCTCCTGGGCTTCGCATGTCAGGATTCTCCCATGTGCAGCCCTCACACGGGTGCACACGTTTGTGCACACACGTCCCCTTGTAACCAGCCTAGTGCCCCTTTCCCTGGCTGTGTCGCACTGGCCTTATCTCACAAGGGGGACGCAGGGGTAAACTTGTGCAGTCTATTCTACTATGAGTTTACCCTGGGTGAGTCCCAGGTTAGGAGGCTCTCCCACATTAAAAGGTAAAATATCAGGTGATCAAAAAGCAAAAAATCTGGGCATTTCAGATGGTCAGAATTACCTTCTCCGAGAGGCATTTCAAATTATTCTGAAATCAGCAATATGCTAATCTAGGGGTCACAGGAAGGTATATCCTGCCAAATGGCAGAAACAATTGATCATTATTGAAATGTAGTTGCTTGCTGGTGATAGGGTCACAAGGATTGGGAAATACTAAAGTATAATTATTCCACCACTCAATAACTTCTGTCCACCCTAGGTCCTTGAATTTAGTCACAGCAATAGTTCGTGAATGTGGAAGGAGTAAAAACGAATTGCTGCATTGTGATATTTAGCAATACACACCAGGCCAAGAAAGTCCCACACGCAATAGTTGAGCTATTAAAACTTTGTAAGCAGACTGGGGCAGAGATGTTAGGATCTATCAGATATGTGGATATGAATTGCATCAGCATAAGGTATCATCTCACAAACAAGCAGCTAGTGAACTTATAATACATACAGTTTAATATGTACATCTCTAATTTTGGTCATAGCAAATGTGAATGCCACCAAGTGTTGGTAGCAGAATCAAGGTAGTTTCTTGATTCAGTAAATGTCCTTCGATGTGATAATTAGCACTCAGCCACATTTCTCCATAGTCTGCGGATGAGGAGCAATTACTGAGCATTGGATAAAGAAACTGTAATACTCCAAGCAATTTGGCATACATGTGCAAAATATCTTGAACATTTATAGGATGTCTGCAGTAATGATTGTGAAAAAGATGTTAAGTGGGTGCCTATAATCCAATGTTTACAGAATCTGAAGATGATCCAAATCTCACAAAGGGTGGAATGACCCACCCATGGGAGATGCCATTTTTTGGACTCGGTCTCCTCCTTGAGTCAGTCATTGAGGGTTTATGACTTAGAACCGGTCATATGGTCTGACCACTTTCTTCTTTCGTTTATGTTAGACTCTATTAAGCCAATTCTGAAGACCTGTAGGGTTTCCCAGAAATATCAAGGTTGGTCCGAACCTCCTGTGGAAACCTGGAGACAAGTTTTGAAAAACTCTATACCTTCCATAGAGTCTGATCTGACACAGGCTAACAAGAGATTGGGTCAGTGGCTAGAGTCTTCATTGGATGCAGTGGTCCCAGTAAAGTCCTGCATGAGAAAAGTAAAAACCAAGGGTATTCCATGCATCTTTGGGAAATCAAGCAAGCCTGTAAAAAAGCAGAAAGAATTTGGAGAAAAGATTATGGGGACTCCGCTAAAGAGAAATATCGGGACATCATCAGAATGTATCATTCTGAGATAAGGAAAAGCTAAAGAAGCCTACTTCGAGGAGAAACTCAGTGCCGCCTCTAATGCCCCGTGTAAAATGTTTCGGGTAGTGAAACACCTTCTAAAGCCTCATGTTGCAGGTTCAACCCCAGAAGCATCGTTGGCATGATGCAATGGCCTGGCAAACTATTTCCATATGAAAATTCAAAAAATGTATGATACATTTCAGGAGATTCCCCATGGGGATATTTTGGGACCCCCTGAAAATAGTGTGATCCCCTTCCTTTTAATCTGAGCATATTTCCTGCTCTAACACTTGAACGCCTGTCAGAGATCTCTAGCATAATTAAATCAGGCTCACCTAAGGATATCGCTCCACCTCGCATTTTGGTTAAAGCAGCGGAGGTAATTTGGCAACATTGCTTGAATTTGCCAATCTTTCATTATCCTCTGGCATAGTTCCGATGGCTTGAAAACACGCCATGGGGAAGGCACTGATGAAAAAAACCTAATCTGGACCAATTGGAACCTGCAAATTACCATCCAATATCTTTTTTGCCAGGGATTAGCCAAATCCCAGAAAAACATACCAATTGGTCACTCTCTGAATTTTTTGAGAAGTATGACATCCTGCATCCTTCACAGACTGCATTCTGCCCTTACCATGGCACTGAGACAGCCTTGTTGACAGTGGTTGAAGAAGCAAAAAGGATACGTGATCAGGGAGGATCAGCTGTGATCATCCGTCTAGATTTTAGCATGGCTTTCAATATCATGGACCAAAAGAATCTCGTAGAACAATTACAAAATGCTGGCATAGGGGGAGCTCCTCTAGCGTGGCTGAGGTCTTATCTTGAGAATAGGACGTTCCAGATTTATGAGTGAAACTGTACCTCAGAGAGTCTTCCACAAAAATGAGAGTTCCTCAAGGCTTGTTGCTAAAACCAACCCTTTTTAATGTATAACTGAGACCGCTGGCGGAGATCGTCCTCCCTTTTGGGATCTCGATAATATCATACACTGACCACACCCAGCTAGTCTTTTCACTCTCTCAGATAGATGGCTCGGCGGCACATTTGTTAGGACACTGTTTGGAAAAAGTCACAATTTGGATGAAGAGCTCCTGTCTGAAACTGACTGGAGAAAAAAGAGAGTTTATGTTTCTAACGTAGACCCCCATTCACAATTGAGTTAGCCAGATTGTCTTGGTCTGAGTCCATCGCCTAAACCGGCAATAAAGAGCCTAGGGATATGGAAAGATGAGTCTCTTAAATTTGATACTCGGGAGGTCAAACTAGCTGCGACCTGCTATGGAATGTTAAGGATGTTGCGTAAAATATTACCCCTCTTTCCTCTCACTGCAACGAGAATTGTGGTCCAGGCACTTATTCTTTCTCACCTGGACTACTGGAATTCACTGTATTTAGGAGGTCCAAAAGCCACAATCCAAAAATTAAAGGTGGTACAGAATTCTGCAGCATGGTTTCTATACAATCTTCCAAGACATCAATCTGATCGTCAAGCCCTGCGTCTCATCAATTGGCTGCAGGTAGCGTAGAGGATTACATTTAAATCCCTCTGCATCACACACAGATCACTGCAGAAGAAAGGCCCAGTGATCACTAGGTCATTGCTCTCCTTCTACCAACCAGGGAGACCGCTGCCATACTCCAATGCCTTCTTGGCTAAGATCCCTCGGATTAATAGAGCAAAATCGGGGAGCAATCCTTTTTGTTCATTGCTTCCAAGGTATGGAACACCCTCCCTCTCTCTCTGCGAGCTCTTGAAAAGGAGCTTTCCTTCTGTAAGGGTCTAAAGATATGGCTGCTTCAGACTATATCTTAGTCATTTTTCTTTTTTAATTGCACTGACAGTGCTGCGAGGCCTAAACATATCCATGAGCTATATAAGTTTGCTTGAATAGAATAGAATATTTGTGGAAGGAATGTCTGCTTACCTTATGCCTGTGCGTGAGCCCTGTTGCGGCATGTATAATCCTCCTCAGCTGCCACACATCTTCCATTCTGACATTGTAGGGCCACGCTGACTCTTCCTGCAGTGAGGACGTCGTGGACATGTTGAGATTAGGGACCTGCTGAAATAGAGGTAAAATGGGGGGGCAGCAGAAGTTCTTTTTAACCATACCTGGCATCATGAGGGTATATAAAAATAGATATATTATGGAATATTTTTGGTAAAAGTCACATGCTACGTTTTCTTCTTCCCAATTTAAGATGGGCAAACCTTCCATTAGAATGATGTCATGTCCTGTTATCTGCAATGTAAGGGCTCCTTTTTTAGGTCCAGTTGCATTGCAATTGTTTTTATACCATTGCTCACTTGCTGGACCTCATGGACACTGTTTTCTCTCCAGTTGCTGTATTCTATTCTCTTTGCCACCTCTCTGCTTCGCCTGGTCAGTCTGAAGGTTTTATTTGGCCTCCAGTTTTTCCACTTCTTGCTAAATTATTTTCTGGAGCACTGCTAGACTTCTGGATCCAATCTGGTGTCTACCACTTCCTCAAGAGGATAAGAGGTGGTTTCTTTGAAACAAAAAGACACTACAACCAACGCTCAGAAGACCACTGCTTGACAGTTTGCTGCATAGTGCACTAAGCACATGTGGAAAATGGTCTGCAGCATAGAACTTCAATAGTATATGTTGTGTTTCCTGTAAAAAGCTACGTGGTGAAATACTGCTAAACACCATTATTTATACATTGCTTCACTCACACAAACATCTAATCTGGATAGCCTGTGAAATGCCTGCTGTGATGATATTGGACCTAGGCATGAGCAGTGTAGAAACTCCATTAACAGTAAAAGACAGTTGGTTGTAAGTGGTCATCCCTAAATTCTTTTATCATGTCCAGAATTACAAGTGATAGCAAAAGGGTCAACAGACTCTTTGTCTGCTATACTAAAAATTGTGATACTCGGCTGGAAGGCTCTCTGACTCAGATTGTTAAACACTCAGGAGAACCATTCCCATGCTTAGTTTGGACAGTTTGGCTACACATTCACAAATATCCTGCTGTAGAATATAACTATGCTACATAATAGGTATCAGACGGGATCAGCGAGTGACTCTACTGCTTGACTCAATGTTCCCTCTTCTGTGTTTATTCCTTCTAAGAAATTTGCCTTGCTATTTCTTGTTGTCGTTGAACTTATGTGCTCTTCCAAATCTTTAACTAGCTGAGCTGAGATTTGTACAATCCATGTAGAATCTCCGTCCTTCTTAAAATGCAATACAAAAATGTTAGCTATGGTGTGAGAAAGAGCCTTTTTTTGCATGGTTGACACCAATTATGTCCTAACTGGCATTGCTGGCTTTTGAAAGCTGAACAGTGGGGCCTATCTGTCGAGAAATTTGCCACAGCGCTGCGCTCCACAACTTCCTTGTAAATATGCCCCCAAATAAATAACCCCTAAGTAGGTCCTATGGGCCACAAGATAGGGTGCCTAGTATTTAAATGTGGTACATGCATACATTTAATGTTGGCATGTACTTATGGTGACTAGCCCCAAAAGGTACTTTGGGGCTAAAGACTGTAGAATGCTGTAAAAGGCTGTAGCTGTCCTATGAAAACAGCTAAAATTCTTAATACAATCAAAAGCCTGCTAACTTTGGATTTGGATAAGCTACAGAGACAATGAAACCACTATTTTTAATATTTATGAAATTCATTTGTGAAGTCATATTTATAGTAAATATTTAGGAAAAGTGATACTCCCCCTCCTTCCTCTTCACCAACACCCGTTGATACCAGCTATAGAAAACCCGCAGGCAATTTCCCAACTATTCCAAAAAGGGCTGATGAAATGTGGAGACTTGTATGTTATTAAACAAGTCCTATCTCTAGACTTTCACAGGAACCATATCACACACCTCTTCAGATGCATTTCTTTACTATAGACTGAGAGGCTCATTCGGGGTACTTACCATTGAGTTTCCAACAGAGCCAGTGATGTGCCAGGTGATGGATGCCCTCTATGTGGTTACATCCACAAAGAAGTTAATTTCTTAGCTGTATATTGTTTGCATCATTGGAAGACACTCTAGTGTAAGGAGGAATGTGACTGAAAATATCAGCGGCGATGTGGTCCTTTTACTGCACACATACAACATTTACATCTCCTATTAGTAAACTTTACATAATTAATTATAAGATATTACAGCACCAGATGTGTTCAGTTGTGGGTAAACGTAATGTACTTCCCATGGTTTTGCAACACAATTCAAGCCTATTGGGAGAAGGTGCTTTAAGCAATATGCAGAATTATTGACCATGAAGTGACCAGAGATCCGATGATTGTGGTGTTGGGTTGGGTGGAGGAATCTCGGCGCCTTATCAACCATAAACAAACTCGACAATACTACCGGCAAAAAGACTGTTGGCATGAAGATGGGGGCGAAGGAGATCTCCAAAGTATAAGCATTGGCGTCCAAACTATATTGAAACAAGCAGTTTGACCTCTATGCAAAAATGCTCTCCTCAACCTCCAGGCCTAAGGACATTTGGGGCTCCCTCAAATCATTTATCTTAAATATAACTACATAATGTACCAGACAATATACAATGAGACTCTGTAAGGAACAGCACACAATGAATGGCAAGGAGGTTGTTGGGGCAGCGAGCCTAGCAGCATAAATACTATGTACATGAATCACAGGGATGGTAGGGTAGCAGGATAACTATGCAATGTATGAATATTCAACTGGTTTGAGGCTGAGATGTGTACAGCCTATGTGACATTAATATGAGAGAACTGCACTTTAAATCCACTCTGGTTTACGTTTTCTTAAGTATAATAAAGAATAAAAAAAACTAGTAACAGTGAATTTTAAAAAGTTGCAATTTACCTGCCTAAACATCCAGTAGGCTGATAAGCATTAACCAGCAGCTGGACCCCATTAGTGCTTCCCCTTAATGAGGTCTAAATACTGCTCTCAGAGCAGGAATCAAAGAATTAGGGGCATATTTATCAAATATCATGCAGCAAACCACCTTGCTGGCTTGTGTTACGTGATAGGGAAAGGGAAAGGGCAGGAATGTGCTCTAATTAACATTACTCCTGTAATTTCCCAGAGCTGGCACACATTGTGCTGTCTAGCACCAATGCAGACACGCTTGCATTCTATGTTGAAAGTGTGCCTGCATTGTAAGCAGGATTATTTTTGTGCAGGAACGGATACTCTCATGCACAAAAGCAATCCCCTGAGGCTTTTTCCTCTTTCTATGTGTGCTACAGAATGCAGCCCACATAGAAAGAGGAAATATCAAGGAGAAATATAGATATTTCTCCTTGTTACATCTCCCCTGGGAATGTGTATCATTCTGACACATTCCCAGGTCTACCAGTAATGGTAAATCTCAGAATGCGTCAACATCCATGAGTGGTGCATGAGAACACTCACACTCTACCCTGGGGCAGAGTAACGCAACGCAGCAATTTGGGATGTGTTGATTTTCTCTAAATTTATCAAGCCAAGCAGAGTGGCCTTGCGTGCCTTGATAAATACACCTTAAGAGTTGTGTTGCTATTGCACCCCATTGCATGACACAAGGGCAACGCAACTCTTTAATAAATATGCTCCTTAGTCATTTTGAAAGGAAGGTCTGGGGATAAGGAATATGAGTCCTTCCAGTCCAGTAATAACAGCTGTGGCGCGGCCAGCAAATTCATTAGCTTGAAATAACCAAAATGAGGCCTGCCCATTCGGGAAGGGAAGCCGTATGTTCCTTAGGCCGACTGTTACCAGCTGGGTACCAGGCCAGTGGCAGGGTGAGATGGTGCAGTTTGGTGTAATTGTGAGGAGGGATCAATGACATAATATCAATGATAACAATATCAGAAAATGATTACCATAAATGTCATCTTTCAATACTTAAGTAAAAAAACACAAATATCCATTACCAAAAACATTGCTGTTAAATATATTTATTTTTACTTATATTGATAACACAAATATTGGAAACAAAAATATTGTTACATTTAAGTACACATATAAAGTATCAAAAATATCACAACACTTAATATTGTGTTAAAAGTGCAAAAAATAAAAGCATTACATAAGAAAACAATACAATAACAGTAATTTATGTTAACCAAAAATAAAAAACCTCTAAAAACATACATAAATATCCTAACAACATTATAATAATTTGATGTAACTAAAATAAACTTAAAACACCCAAAAGAAATTATACACTTCAATATATCAATTTATTATATTTACAACTAATACAATCTAAACATTTACCACAAATAAATATTTTTACCTATAAAAAATACACCATAAATAACACTAAAAACTGAAATATATATGTAACATTATAAAATAAATACTAATTAGCATCCACTATAAAAAGCAATCCTTGAAATACATTCAAACTAAACTAACACTAACCATTAAAAACAACTATCAATAAACTATATAATCAATTGAACTAACAATATAAAATGAACAAAGAATTTGAACACTTACTGCACCAAAAACTATGAAAGCTGCAAGACAACATACTTTGCCAGATTTTCTACGGAAATAAAGAAAACAGAAGCAGACGAGTACATACAACTATCTTCTAAATGAATTACAAAATATTAAATAATAAATAACTAACCAAACACTCTATTTTTTTTAATGTAATAAACTTCAGAAACTACAGAAACATTACTACACCATCAAAACCACAAAGAAACTCCAGCAATCAAGTACCTGGAAAAAAGTAAATTGAAAGCAGTTCTAAAATATCAAGTAAACCATAAAAGTAAAAAATAGGAATAAAATCCCTGAGCCCCTACTAGATAGTAGTACCAAAAAACACTTAACATAAAACTGAAACAATTTTGTTTCCTTAACAGAAAAAAGCCACCTGAGCCACATTATAACATCCCCAATTGAAATTAGAAAGAAAAGGACTGCAATTGCCATCAACAGAACATTATTATTGTGAAATAAATGATAAAAATGTTTTTAATTATATTGATAAACTATTTTAAGACATAATGACCAAAAGAGCAAGATACACCACCTTATTAAACGTAAAACACTTAGGGGCCGATTCCGATCTCGGCCGGTAGGGCTCCGAATCGGATTTGGCTTAACCGGATCCGATTCGGAGCCCTATTTCCCGACCGATTCGTACGCGCGTCCGGGCGAGCGAGTACGATGCGAAATCGCCGACCGACTCGTCCGGGCGTCCCGACCGCTCCGACCGACTCGTACCCGGGTCTAACCGCACCGACCGACTCGCTCGGACTCGACTCACACCGCGCAATGGAGACGTTCCCCGGCCGGGTAAGTGCGATGCGCGCCGCGAGCAGTCCGACTGAGCCGCGCACTCCGGCTCGAAAGAGCAGTCAGAGCCGTACTTTGGGGGTCCCCCCCTGTACGCGTAGCCGCGCGAGTCGCACACAGGGGGGACCCATGGGTCCCCCCTACCTGTGCGTGTACGGCGCGAGTCGCTTCACCGCGTACACGCTGTAGGGGGCGCCCTTGTCTGCCTCGCACCCATTGAGTCAATGGGAGCCCGCGTACGCGTTGTACGACCGGCTCCCATTGACTTCAATGGGAGTCCGACCAACTCGAGTCCGATGGCATATGTGCGCATCGTACTCGTTCGGTCGGGCTGCACGGGTCCGATTCGGTCGGAAATCTCTCCGGGTCCGGCTCGGTCGGAGAGATTTCCGGCCCAAATCGGAATCGGCCCCTTAGTATCGCACATGTGCTCAACTTACAGTCAAGAAAGTACAAGCACCGAAATGTTAATTGGAAATGAACAAAATATTACTCTAATGCTTGTTACGAGAACATAACCTCCTCACAAATGTCACTGAAATCAAAGTCAGGGATGTACTCCAAGATATAAGAGATGAAAACACTAGTTCCCAAGAGACCACTACTAAAAGATTTTCTCCCTGAAGTACCTGAATGTATCACAGAGCATCTACCAGCAATACCCATCTTAAAATTCTTAATTACTCAAACTAAATAAGGCACCAGTGATACTCCTCCGGCCCTTAGAAGATACCAAGATATCCAAATTCCCAAACACTTAACCACCACACAAAATGAAGATTCGTTCCTCCTACATGACAACCTTAACAATGCAAAATACATTCTTATTTTTAAACTAAGGGCCTAATTACAACTTTGGCAGTCTTGGAGCAGGGCCACCATGCCGTCACCCCGCTCCAAGACTGTCAAAGTTGTATTGACACCGCCCACCAGACTACGGCGGGTGATTCTTTGCGATCCCACGGTGGTGCCTATGAAAAAGGCACCACAATGTGAGTGTCAAAGACTGTTCCTGCATGGAATGTACAGGTGCAGTCTATGCTGTGCAACTGGGGTGAATGCACACAGGGTGGTACAACATGTGCCCCCTGTGTTTCCCCTCTGCCACAGTTTTCATGGCGGGCTCACCTCCATGAAAACTGTGGCGGAGAGGAAACTCATCATATGCAGCACCGCCAAAAATATTGTGGCCTCAAGACCACCTCAACCATGCCAGGGATCTCTGATCCCTGTGGGTTGCAGCGGTCCCATTTTGACCTGACCATCCAAC
Organism: Calotriton arnoldi; assembly: GCA_963921515.1. Lineage (NCBI taxonomy): Eukaryota > Metazoa > Chordata > Amphibia > Caudata > Salamandridae > Calotriton > Calotriton arnoldi. The sequence goes on along the minus strand of CAWUFW010015355.1, from coordinate 281,991 downwards.
TAGTAATAGGGCTGTTGGACCACCGTAGTCATAATTAGGCTCTAAGCCAATGTCAAAAGTGGATGAAGGATGGGATTTTAAAATTGTGCCCAAACCATTTACTCAGATATACACCAAAAATATGAATATCAAAAAATGTATATATCATTCCTTTACATCTAGAACTTACTATGAACTGTTTCATCAAATTAAAATTAATGCAAACAACTACTTTTAAGAGATAGAATAATAATTGTTTTTGAACACGTCATGACACAAACAATACTTAAGCTATACTCACACACGCCCATTAAAGGCTGTTACGAGAATTTTAACAAGGCCATTTTGAGACACCGCCTACAATCTGCACTAAGTGTAGGATATTCAACAAATAGGCTATTTGCCTTTGAAATTAAACCATGATCTTCACTAACCTACATGCCTATAACAGAGGTAGCTAACCACTACAGCCTTCTTATAGAAAGTCCATTCTACCAGAAACAAAGTCCCATAATAAGCTGCCACAAGCTCAGGGCATCTAAGGAAGGCAGTCTGGCCCACAATTTATAGATTCGCTTGAATATAAGCTGCAGGTCAGCGGGTTACTATTACCTGTCCCGAGCCCTCAGTTATCTCGGTTTGAGCCACCTTTGGGACCTACATGTCAGCCAACACGAGTGCAAGAGGTTAGCAAAAATCAGTGCGAACCGACTTTCCTCATTAGAAGATAGGGCCAGCCTCTCTGTACGGAATCATGGCTGGATGACTCTATGCGCCTATTCACAACTGAAACCCAAACGATATTTAACGATCACCTTTAACAAACATATTAAGCTTCAGTTTTTAAAGCTGAGAATGGGGGTGATCCCCCTATCCTGTTACTTCTCAAAATGGAAAAGAGACTGTGCCCAGGAAACGTGTCGGCTCTCCAGCCAACACAAGGAGAACATAATACATGTGATATGCCTGTGTCCTAATCTCTTAGAAGATAGAAGGGCCCTGTTACGATGGGGTTGGATTGCAAAAGACATAAGATCTTGCAGATGAGCGGTTCTGGCTTGTTTTGACCCCTCGAATACTACTCTGAACTATGCCTTGGTCAGATTTATGAATCGCTTCACTAACAAGCTGGAGGAGGCGAGAGGTGCGCACGATGAACAGACAGGCAACCTGCCTCCTCGCCTCACTGAGTCTATCGCCTCCGGTCATTGACCAACAGACATGCTTTAGACCCACGATTAATGCATGGCACAAGAAGAGTTTATTTGTCTATACTGTTTTTCTTACATAACCTCTCCCCCTTCATTAGGAAGATGCTAAACTCTCTTCTTTAATCAAATATAATCTACAGAGTGTCATGGACTGTGCATCAGGCAATAGAGGCTTCTATGTCATAATGACTCTTTTTTAATTAGGTTTTTTATGATGTTCCTAACTTCACGGTCAAAGTCAGTACAAAAGTATATAATGATGTTCTTAACTTTACTGTCAAAGTTGAGCACCTAGCAATGAACCTCTGTCTTTGTATACTGTTGCAAAGGTTTTTAACAAATCACGCAATAAAGTAAACTTGTGAACATTAAAAAAAAAAGTCCCATAATGGACTACTTTGAAGATGCTTGGGTTGGCAGACTGCACCGCTCTGGACATAGACGCCTGCCCAAATTCCAAATACCATGGTGGAATGGCTACAAAAGCACCATTGCTAAAGAAGCCATAACCAACAATGCAGTAGAAGGATGGCACAATGCCTTTCACTCTACATTAGGGAGAACCAACCTATACTTTACAAATTTATAGAAGCCCTACAAAAACAACAAAGCTACTGGTGCATACTAAGGGTGGGCAGAGCTCATGAGTTTCACTACAAGGAATTCTGCTGAGTTGAAGAAAAACTGCTCCACTCACCCACCTCTAGATAGGAGGGGAGGGGGTAAAGAGAGGAAATAATATGGGCGGCTGTCACATTGGATGGGAACCACCACGATGTCTTGCGGTTGCTGGCCTGGAAAGGAGGCCCACTTGTCCGTGTAGAAGACGCCAACACATGACTCACAATGATCCAAATGCAAGTGGCTCCACACTGGCCTGACCTCACCAGGGGCAGGGGCTGGACTCTGGAGCCTCTCTTATGCTCCACTCTCAGGGACACTGTACGCGGGAGCCTTCAGTGACTCGGGCATGCAGCTTTCTTAGCTGGAACGCATTGTGTGGTTCAAGTCTCATTTTCAGTCCGCAAGAGAAAGTGCAGCACAGCTTCATGCTCCTTGATGATCAGACTGAAAACAAGGCTTGAACCGAACAATGCGTTCCAGCTAAGAGACACATTTTGCAGAAACAGATTTTCTCTGCCCATGCAGGTGCAGGATGATAACCCAGAGGTGGGTGCTGCCTGTGTTCTGAAGGGTCGGGCCGATGCTGCTGACTGCCTGCCTGCCAACTGGTCTGTGCTGCAAGAGAGGAGACCCTCAGCCAGTTCCAGGAAATCACCATGAACCAACCATTGTGAAGTGATTCCATTACCGTGAAGTGAATGCTTGTCATCAGGGTCATAGATTAAATTACATGCCCCATAGCATGGCCTGCTGTCCATGTGAACCTGAGGGGCTAGCATGGCATCTTTGCTTTGACTGTCCAGATTTTAAATTGTCTCATGAGAGATAGACCCAGTCTGCCAGAACACAGAAGCAGGAAGGACGCAGAAGCATCGGAATGTAAGTACTCATTTTCGGCGCAGCATCACAACGCGCGTGGTCAGAGGTAATGGAGGACAGTGGGGGCAAACTCTGCTATGTGGTGAAATCTGAGTTTTTGCTGAACTCCGCGCTCCAAGCGGAGCGCGGAGTCATGAAATTCTGCAAACTCCATCCATGGAGCGGACTTAACCACCCACCCTTAGTGCATACTGGTACAGAAAAATAATAAATGTATTAATTATTTTAAAATGGCCAAATCACCAACCACAAAGCTCGAAATTACAAATATAATCAAAAAAATCACATTTAACCAAGTAAATACAACACATAAAATATTAAATAATACCTAACAATGACAGCACATACACAGGCATAAGAAATTATAACATTTCACACCCAAAAATAATAACTTAAAAATAACCTACTATTCTGTTGGTGTATGTCTTCATCCATATCCATGTTGTAAAATTATAATCCACCAAAAATGTGAAAAACTAAGGGCCTGATTACGAATTTGGCAGTCTCGCTGCTGTACAGCTGCGGGGGCAGTCCCAAAAAGGCTGCCGGCTTGCAGTCTCTCGCCCGCCGTATTACAATGCTCCAGGTGGGCTGGCGGTCTTTTGGCGGTGGTGTCCAGACAGAGTGAGGTTTCGCTGTTGGAGAGATAGGTAATTACAACATGTGCATATCTGATACACAGATATATGTCGTATATGTGTCATAAGGTATGTAGGTCATGTGTAGTGTATGTTTTGTTACATGTTAAATATAACAAAGTGTTACAATGCACTTTATAGGAGAAGTGACGGTGAAGCCTACCTTTGCATCTGGCAACAACAGGGTAGCAGAGCATCGTGATCTGGTGGCAGCAGCACAGAAGGGACAAGGTCAATGGCGTCAGACACAGATTCCGAAGTGAGACCCCCAATAAAGGCGAGTTTTCACCTCTTTTGTGCCTTTCTTCTGACTTGTGCATGGCTGTGTCGCAGCCAAAAAAGCTTAAAGGAAGGGCAGATCGTAATCCGGAGGGCAGAAACCTTGGTGAGACTGACTCCAAGTCCTGCCTCTTGCTTTCCCGCAGTCAACGCAGTAGCAGGAGTCTCGAAGGTGGTGGCAGTCCAGCGGCAGTCTTGTAGCCAAGTTCCAGACAGAATCGTAATCAGGTGGTCCGGCCGCCAAGGCAGCGGGCGGGAAGACCACCAAAATAGCACCGGCGGTGCCTTTCCTCCAAACTCGTAATCTGGCCCTAAAGCCAATAAAGCCCCCAAAAAATGCAACAATAAACAGGTCTTTTTAAAATCCAAAGAAGCAATCCAATGTCATAACAAACAGTAATAGCGTGACTCATTGTTAAAAAAAAGAAATACTCCAGAAATCCCGAAAAATGGAAAAAAGGAAACCAGAATTAAAAATAACAGGTTACTAGAAACTAACATCATTTCCTTAAAAAAACATGAAATCCAAACGTCCAAATGATAATTTTGGATCTGTTAATCTGTAAAAAACATACAATATCCACCCACAGAAAGCATTGTCTTCAGACATAATTTAAACGTTATATTAAAACTAAGCAAAATACGTAACATAACATAACTTTAGGTAAAATAATGATATGATAGCATCAAACTCTAGGCCTAACTCACAACATTATTAAACAAAACAACACAAAGTGCAAATAAAAAAAAGTAGAAACCAACACTATACCTGCCATTAACTAGTTCTACCTACATTCCACTGACTCCCAAAATCCTATAGTAAACCTTACAGAAGGTCTTACCTTTTCTGACAAGCATCACCACCTTCCTGCATCTCACTGACAGGGAAACTGCTGAAAAATGACACAAATAGATTACAAGTGTAAAGTTAGTGGTAAATACAATGGAATGCAATAGAACTTTAAATATAAATTGTTAAAACATTTTTTTAAAACTGTTTAAAAATATTATAAAAATGTAAAACATATGAATACATGTTATAAGAAAATATAAAACATTTATGTAAAGAATAAAATAAATAATACTATTAAAATAAAAAAAATCAGATAATATATTATAGCCTTAGCGGGCTCTACCGGCCATTGAAGGCCCGCTCCAGCGTTAAAGGCCCGCACCGAATGGCCAGTAGAGCCTGCTAAGAGGGCTCTAAGGCTATTCGAACATTCTGCCCCTGGAGGGCAGAATGTTCTAATTACTAAAAACAAAGCCTCTCTGAGCCTGAGGGGGTTTAAAACCCCTCGGGCTCTGAGAGACCTTTGTTCACAGAAACAGCTGTGAACAAAAATAACATTGGAATGTTGCTCTGCTGGCTTCTACCGGCCGGTAGAAGCATGGAGCACTCCATTATATTCAATGGAGTGCTCCACATTCCAATATTCTATTAATATTTTTAATATGCTTAGAAACTATATAAAAGGTGTTAATAATCAATTATGCTGACACATGTATACTTTTAAAAAATATAAATATATCATGCTTGAAAAAATAATATAAAAAGAAACATTTTTAAACAATGTTCTGAAAGAATATATTGCTTGTATTTAACTAAACTTTTTTATGTGTGAAAAATATATATCATATATATTACAAAAAGTAAGCATATACATTGAATAAATCTCACAACAACAAAAATTACAAACAGTGTCATCTACAGTTATTAATAATGTATGTGAAAATTGCAATACTCATGCCAATCTAAAGCATTTAAGAGACTGTGATAGACACTAAAGAGTTTACATTTACTATTCTCACTCCAATCAAAACCATTATGAGCAAGATGTTGGACACTAAATTGGTTATATTTACTATTCCCACTCCAATGTAAACCATTTTGGGGGTAGGTTGGGACAATTGGGGGTTCCATTCACTATTCTTACTTCAATCTTAGCCAATTAGAGGAAGGTAATGAACATTAAGGGGGCATTTACTCTTGCCATTCTAATCTAAACCATTCTGGGGAACGTGTTTGACACTACAGTGGTTATATTTCTATTCCAACTCCCTCTTAACCAGTTTGGGAAAGTTGTTGGACAATAAAGGGGTAAAGTTACTATTCCCACTCCATTCTGAACCACTTAGGGGAAGGTGTTGGACAATAAAGTGGTGACATTTACTATTCCCACTATAATCTAAATAATTTCGGGGAAAGTGTTGGGCTCTAAAGTGGCTAAAATTACTAGTCAAACTCCAATGTAAATCATTTTAAGAAAGGTGTTGGACACCAAAGGGGTTACATTTACTTTTTCCACAGCAATCTAAGTCATTCTGGGGAAGTTGTTCGACAATAAAGAGGTTTACATTTACTACTCCCACTTCAATTTAAGCCATTTAGAGGAAGGTTTTAGACATTAAAGTGGTGACATTTACTATTCCCACTCCAATCTAAGCCATTTAATGGAAGGTATTTAGCAATAAAGTGGTAAGGTGTTTTGTTCCGACTCCAAGTTAAAACACTTAGGGGAAGTTGTTCCACAATAATGGAGTTGCATTTACTATTCCCACTCCATTTCATGCCATTTTAGACAAAGCATTTTTGCCTTAAGGGATTAAATTAGCTTTAACCACTCCTATCTAAAAAATAATTTTGATATGAATAACAGTAAAACAAATTAAAACGTAAATAAAAAATATATAAAAAAATGTGAGATATTCTTAACATTTATAATAAAATACTAAAAAACTATGGGCCAGCTATACGACCATATTTTAGGTTGTACACGGGAAATCGGCAAGTTTGCGACCGCAAAATTGGTCTGCCTCATGTACATACCCTATTTTGCTAGTCGGTAACCTATTATCGACTTGCAAAATAGGGCTTGCGACTCGCTATTAGGAAGGGGCATGCCAGGGGCGTTCCTTCCTAATAGCGAATCTCACTTAAATGTATGATTGTTTTGCATCCGCAATTGCGGTCGCAAAACACTCGCAGATTACCACCTACTTTAAGTAGGTGGTAAGCCACTTGCAAACGAGATGGGGTCTGAAAGAAACCCCTTCCCCTTTGTGAGTGTGTGCGAAAATATTTTTTAAGAGCAGGCAGTGGTCCCACATACCACTGCCGGCTCTTAAAAAATGAAACAGAAATGTTTAATTTTTCTTTTTTAAATGCATCCTGTTTTCCTTTGAGGAAAACGGGCTAAGAAAATGGGCTGCACTTTAAACAAAAAACGTTTTATTTAAAAAGCAGTCACAGACATGGTGGGCTGCTGACCCTAGCAGGCCACCATCCCTGGGAGTGCTAGTCATTCCTAATGGGGTCGCAAATTTCACCTACCTGATGAATATTAATGAGGCAGGCAATTGGCGACCCCATTACAAATCGCTAACAGTGTATGAGACACTGCTGTAAATTTTTGCAATTTATGACTTGCAAATTGAAAAGGTTGTACATCTGGCCCTATATATATCTTATATATAAAACATAAGCAAACTAATGAAATGACTAAACAAAATACTAGTAAATTTAATATTTCAAATAAACATTATTAATTATAATACATATATATTCTATATTCAATGTAAATTACACAAAAAATACATATATTTAATATAAAATTAGCAAAATAAGCTTAAATCAAACAAACTAATTTGTAAAAAATATTAAAATATTACATCAAAAACTATAGCACTTTACTTTATTTAAAAACATTAAACAGAAACTTCGATTTACACAACACAATTACATACAAAATCAATAAACTAAACATATAAAGAAATTAACATTTTAAATATTTTATATCAAATTCATACTAACAAAATAAAAATTGTGTAAATAATTTTAATACATCATTAATTATAAATTAAATTACTATGTATTTCTATAAACAAAAATATATGCGTAATTATATTTTTTGATTTTACAATTAAATAATATAGAAATCACAAAAACAAAATAAGTTTCCCAAATACATACATGAATATTAAAAATTTATTTGTAATAAAAAAGACATAAAATTCATATCACAGATTTAATAAAAACAATTAGGTAAAACACATTTATTACACATATATACACATAATTTATAAGCAAAATAACAACAATTAATGAACTAGTGCAACTATTTTAAAAAAATTACAAAAATATTATTATTTACATATTTTAATAAAATCCCCACCCATTTCCCCTATAAACCCAATATCTTGCTCTTATAGCATAATAACATTTTTGTTATTTAATACATTATTCAATAAAATAATAACATCTTTATAACTTTTCAATATTTCCCCCAACAATATTAACTCTAAAGATTAACAACAAGTTTAGCATTCAACACTAATAAAATAGTACAAAAAATCCTTGTTAAATAATCCATAAAAAAGATAAAATATACACAGATCTTTTACAAAAGATTATTTTTTACACTGGCATTAAAAACAACACTTAAAACGATATTCAAACCTATGATATTCCTATCCACGATATATTTAACATCACTATATTCTTGACACAATATTTATGCACCACAATATTTTTAATTTGATATTTTGCACAAACGCCATGAGGAGGGATCTGGTAATTTCCAAAAACACAATCCAGACAGATTCTGCCTCAGAATAGCACACTGTTGGATGGTTTGTGATAAGGCAAACAGGATGTTCCTCAAACATGGGAAGCTTTACCCCTGGGAATGTTTTTTGCATTGGTTAGTCAGTGTCCACGGGCTGCCCTCATCCACTGGCTAGGGAAACCTGCAAAACTGGCACCTCATTCATTGCTCATCAGAACACTCTCTGGACCTTCAAAAGAACAAATGGGGACTAGACCTGCTGTTTGATATCTGTGTGCATACCTTAAGGTCTAGACCTGCTCTCACTTGTATTGATGACTAAGAAGTGGACTCCAATGAATATTTGGCTAACCTCCTATATGGATTCAGGGACAGAAGAAGCTGCAGGACTCCTTTTTCCTGAAGTACCCAGCTGACCAGTAGCAACTGGAAATGGACTGGGCCCTGCTGTTGGCCTCTGCCAGAGTGCGATCTGGCCCATAACTGCTGTCCCTGTAGTCATGTTAGCCTTAAAAGTGTCAAAGATGAGTTGCTCTAGAAAGTTGAGGACCAAACCAAAAGGCTTCAGCAGGACATTGTCCAACCATCATCCGGCTTCAATAGGGCTTCAATAGGGCTTTGTTAGACTACAACCTTGCCTAACATGAGCTTTGTATTAATTTCAGAGACTACGGCCGTGATTACAAACTTGGCGGTGGGACCACCAGGCTGCAGCGTCTGCTGTCAGGAGTACGCCGCCAGGCCAGCAGCATTCTGGCCGTCGCATTTGGAGTTTGCTGCCTTGCTGGTGGTGTGCCGGTGGTGGTCTTGGAGTGGCGGCATGCTTTGGCTCACAGAGAGAGCCATAAGGCAATGCCGCTGCACTGCAGGGCCTGCACAGTCGTGCACGCAGTGTTGCCAGGCACCATGTTGTGCATGAAACACAGTGTGCGCACGACAATGCAGGCATGGTGGGAACAACATGTGCCCCCAGCCACAATGACCAATAGGCTGAAATGCCCAGGGGCCCTGTTTGGGGCCCCTTCCCTGCCTTTCCACTAACATTTACATGGCGGGGTCCCCGCCATGAAAAGTTCAGCGGAAAGCAAGTTCACAATCAGCACGACCATGCCGGCATCTGCACCGCCTCCATATCCCGCCACTTTCTCCACCACCACAGGATTCAAGATCCCAGCGGTGGTGGCGGTCTCATGGTGGTCTGTTCACCATGCTTGTATTGGGTGGTCAGAACGCTTCCAATGGTGCAGCAATCTTTGGACTGTCATACTTGCAATCAGCCCCTAAGTGATGAGGCAAAATATTTGACCGGGACAAACCTGCTTGGCGATTTCTCTGGTGCTCCATTGTGGTTGGCCTGAATTTGCACCTTAGTTCCAGTTAACCACGAACAGTGACAACAGTGATGGGTACTTAACTTTTTCTTGGCACTTTTTGCCTTACATCTTTAAACATTCATATACATATCTGGATCCCCTTATTGGATTTTTGTTGTTTTGGTTTCATTTTACCTATTTCATTTCACTTTCTTTCTAAATTATTTGTGGAATTTTTAATGTATTGTGTTTTGATTTTTGAACTGCTTTGCCACTGCTAAATACATTACACATTTTCCTAAGTTAAGCATGTCTGCTCTCTGTTATAGCTACCATGGGGTTGAGCCCAGTGTAAATTATTGAAACCGTGTTTTACCCTAAAAGGTTTGTGGTCTTACTCCTTGTGTTGGACTCACATCCACCACACCAAATTTGACACTTTCTTACATATGTTATTCTATCCTATCAGCAGCAATGGTGACAGAGAAAATTCAGTGCCCAGTGGAGACAGTAGTGTGCACATTCCCAAGGATCTGGTGCCTAACATTGTTGAGGGGGATGACATAGACAAGTATTGTGAGGCATATGAAGTAGCTCTAGAGATGCATAGACTCCCAAAGAAGGATTCGGCAGCCAGTCTCTTGAGGCATATACCAAATAAGGAGAGAGATTCACTACTGACACTGGGGATGGGTGACAGGATGAGATACCCACTCATAAAGAAAGCTGTCATGACTGTGGCGAGACATCGGGGTATACACAGGCACAAACTCCCCTCCTCCGGCTATCACAGTATGACTGGGAAGCGCGTGGCTAACGAACTACATTACCCAGCATCCGTTGGGGTTTGCACAGGAAGTAGCAACGGAGGTCAGTTATTGTGGGAAGGCAGTGTATAGCCTGTCTGGTCCTCCGCTCCGTGCTTGTCGTTCCAGCTTTCTGTGGAGTTACTGTGACCTGCTGTCCTGTTTGTTCCTTGTGGATTATTGGCTCGTGTTTGTGGGCTTCAGGCGCTGCCTCCTGCCAGCTCACTGTCCCAGCGGCTCTTAACCTCGCTGCGACTCCTGCTTTCCGCGGAGTCTAATCTTTCTCCAGCCTGCGGCGGCTTCTCTGCCGGAGCTAGTTCTTTGCGTCCTATGTTCGGGGGCCGTGCAGGATACGTCTTGTTCCCGTCTTTACGCCCTTTTCAGCCCGTACAGCTCCTGTGACAAAACAAGGAGCTACTCTGCACAACGAACAGCTAAGTGGGGGGAGCGTGCTTCGTTCCCGGGCTTTACTCTTGTTTGAGACTGTTTTCATTGTTTTCTTTTGTATCAAAATCTCACGTACTGTGTTACTATCTACCAAGCCTAAGGATTCTGTTTGTTTTGGAACATTTTTGACTTTACTGTTGGATCCAGCGCAGAGCTGCTGGCTCCTCCATTGCAAATAGCCAGTTTCGTGATGATCATCTTCTGTATCCTTCTTGCTGCCTTTAGTGGATGCTGGGGGATTTGAGTTTTTGCATGGTATAGACTAGAGTGCATTACTCAGGGCAAGGCTTCTCTGCATGAATGTTCTCTCATTTCTATCTCTTCTCTTGCACACAGGGTACGTCCTCAAGGTCGAGGTTCTTTGATGTCCTGGTAGTCTTTCATACCTCAGAGAAGGTCCTGACCAGTGCGTCCTCCACCCAGCAGTATTTATTGTTTTCTCTCATTCCCTTTTCCCCGCACGCTTCTCACAGGGCAGTGGGATACGCACCTTTTCACCCTGTGCAGCAGTGTAAAGGGGAAGTGGGAAACTATCTGCTCTCCATCATCGCTGCTGGACATTATCAGCATGTCACTGGTATTTCTGTCTTCAGCTCCTGACAGAACGACAAGCCCACGTTGTTGACCATCCTGGATGATGGAACCTAATGAAATGATGACCTCGGTCCTTGAGACCCTGACTACCTTGCAGATAGAGGTCCAGGCCTTCCGAGCGGAGAACCAGGATCTGCGCAAAGAGTTAGAGACTATGCGCAGGGAAGTAGCTGGGCTATCAAGACAGGGCAAGACGGAGAGTAGCAGAGGGCCCTATATTAAGGAATGGAACCTGCCCCCTCCCTTACATGCTGAAGAAGGCTTTCCTGAATGTCTTCCCTCTCAAGCTCCTGATGGGAGTACTCCAGTTTCAGGATTTTGGTCTGCTAACCACACTTCCTCTCACTACGAAGGCAGCATTGCTCCTATCAACATCATCCAACAGCCTCAAATACCATTGGCTCCACCTGAGCGCTTCTTTGGGGATCCAAAGAAATTCGGCATCTTTCTGAACCAGTGTCGACTATATTTCCTATGTAAACCAGCTGTATTCCATGACGACCAAGCCAAGACTGCTTTTGTGATGTCGTATCTAGAGGGGAATGTCGCAAGTTGGTCAGTTCTGTTGATTGAAAAAGACGCTCCAGTGTTATATAATTTCTCAGCATTCTGCGATGAAATGTGTAAACTCTTTGACAGGAGATCCCATCTCCTCACCCTAGATAGGGAATTGATCACCCTGAAGCAAGGTACACAAGATCTCTTAACCTACATAACAACGTTCAATTGGCTGGTGATTGAGACACACTGGCCACCAGATAAGAGAACCTCCTTGTTTTATCAGGGTTTGCAGGGAGAGCTGAAGGATGTTCTAGCCCAAGTGGTACACATGGCCCAGTCCTGTGATGAGTTGATCGAACTCACAGTGCAGTTGGATCATCGTCTTCTGGAAAGGAAGGGTGATAAGGGGAGGATAGAACCACGTTATTATATACCTCGACCCAAACCATTGGTGGAGGAAGCATCACACCCTGCTGATGGAGTGGAACCCATGCAGATCAATGGGATTCGTGGTCCCCTAACCTCGGAAGAGAGAGAAAGGAGACGTAAACAACGTTTATACTTATACTGCGGGAAAGGAGGACATTTCCTTAAAGAGTGCAGGGCTCGAATGAGGGCTGCAGAAAAGAAGCAGTGGCACGAACACAAGCTGTCCTGCAGCAAGACTGGAACCAGTGGGAGACGTCGGAAAACTGAAGATCCCGAGCAAGACAGAGATCCCATGTTTGAGCAAATTACACCCCGAAATCTCTCCTTTTGTGGCCAACACCGTCCAGACATCGGTAGCCCATATCAATGTGGTTGTCACCCTGTGGTTGGATCAGGAACTTCACCAACAAGTACCCGCTTTACTTGATTCTGGAGCTACGGGCAACTTCATGGCTCAAACCTATGCACAGCAGTTAGGCATACCTTGTGTAAGAAAGAGCACCCCAGAACCTGTGAAGGCGGTAGATGGGACAGCCTTGACTTCGGGCTCTGTGAAGTACCACACACAGCCCCTTGTTATGCAATTTGGGGATGAACACTACGAACTTATCCAGTTTGACCTGCTTGATACCCACCATTTTCGCCTTATTCTGGGCATGCCATGGCTGACCTTGCACGATCCTTATGTGCAATGGTCCGCTCGCTCAGTTACCATGAACTCTCCATTCTGCCGTGACCATTGTACGAGTACAGAAGTGTGCCGAGAGAAGGGCCGAGCAACGCAATCAAGTTACCTTGCAGCAGGATGCGGAATACCCTTGATTTGTTCTGTTGTGTCGGTTCCTCCGGAGTATGAACAATACAATGCGGTGTTTAACAAACAACAAGCAAGTCAGTTACCCCCTCATCGGGAATATGACTGCAGGATAGTCCTGTCCCCTGGAGCCGCCATTCCATGCAGCCGAGTGTATGCACTCACGGAGCCAGAAACTCAACACCTGAAAGAATACATAGAGGAGAATCTCCAATCAGGGTTTAATCGTCCTTCCTCCTCACCAGCTTCCTCGCCTCTTTTCTTCATCCCCAGGAAGGAGGGGGATCTCCGGACCTGTATCGATTACAGGGCAATGAACCGGGTCACTGTGAAGAACCCGCTGCCTCTCATTCCTGTATTGCTGGATCAGCTGAAGGGGGCACGGATGTTTCCCAAACTAGATCTCCGTGGCGCCTATCACTTAGTAAGAGTAAGACGAGGGGATGAATAGAAGATGGCCTTTCGGACTAAATTCGGACTTTACGAATACCAATTGATGCCCTTTGGGCTTCGTTAATGCCCCTGCCGCCTTCCAGTACTTTATGGATGAAGTGTTATGAGGGTACCTTGATGTCTTCTGTGTCGTCTTGTCTATATAGATGACATACTTATCTACTCTACCACAATGGAAGAACACATCGGACACGTGAGACCTGTGCTAGATCGCTTACAGAAGAATTCACTCTATGCCAAACTGGAGAAATGCCTGTTCCATGTGCCCGAGATCGAGTTCTTAGGATATGTGATCAACGAAAAGGAACTAAGAATGGACGATAGGAAAGTGTTGGCCATCACCGAGTGGAAATCACCCATGAATGTGAAAGGGTTGCAGAGCTTCCTGGGGTTCGCAAATTTTAATAGGAGGTTCATTCAGGATTTCTCACGAATAGTGCAACCCATCACCCGGCTCCTGAAGAAGGGGGCACATTTCCTTTGGGGAGCAGAAGCAGAAACAGCCTTTTAGGAATTAAAAGCAAGATTCACACAGGCCCCTATCCTGCGACATCCTGATGTGCTGTTGCCGTTCGTATTAGAGACCGATGCCTCTCAATCTGCTTTAGGGGGAGTACTATCACAACGACACCCAAACATCGGACAACTGCATCCTGTGGCGAACTACTCCAAAAAGCTAACTCCCAACGAATGTAACTACAGCATTACAGATAAAGAGCTGCTAGCGATAAAGAGAGCCTGTGAGGAGTGGAGGCATTATTTACTAGGAGCCGCCCATACCATCGAAATCTATACCGATCACCGGAATCTGTTGTTCCTTAAAACAGCACAGGCTCTTACACCAAGACAATTGAGATGGACTCTTTTCTTTTCGGATTATGTTTTTGTTATAAAATATCAGCCAGGCCCACAGAAAGTCAAGGCAGACGCCCTCTCTAGGGTCCATCAGTCATCCGAGAAAGAAGATGCAGAACCGCCTGTAATCCTCCAACACGCGGATTTCCCCAGCTCAGAACAAGTGGCTGTTACCTCCGCCACTTTCCTGGATGATGTAAAAGCGCAAGTAGTCTTCTTGGATCAGCACATGTGGATTCTTGCAGAGCCAACCCTTCGGATCAAAAAGGAGAACTTGCTGTATCGCTCCCAAGCTCCTTTTCTTCCAACTGAAGCCTTACAAACCCAAGCGTTATCCTGGAAGCACGATTCTACTATAGGGGGACATTTAGGTACCCAAAAAACCATTGCGCTGACCACGCATCATTTCTGGTGGCCGAACCTACGTCATGCAGTATGTTAAACATTGTGCTGTCTGCGTACAAGGAAAACCCAGGCACAGCAGACCTGTGGGACTGATCTGGTCTATTCCTGTTCCCCCTTCTCTCTGGCACACAGTCTCGATGGATTTTATAGTAGAGATGCCACCCAGCAGAGGCTATACTGTGATCTTGGTGGTTGTGGATCATCTGACGAAGATGGGTCATTTCATCTCCCTGAAGAAGATACCTACGTCTTCAGAGCTAGCGTCCACCTTCCTACAGAACGTGGTACGGCTCCATGGGATACCCACAGTACTGATAACGGGCTGGGGGTCTCAGTTTACTTCTCGTTTCTGGAAAGCATTGTGCGCCACAATGAAGATCGATGCGCGGCTATCTTCCAGCTACCATCCTCAAACCGATGGCAAAACAGAGCGGTTAAACCAAACCCTAGAAAGAACAATACCTGCGGTGCTTTTATGCTTCAGCATGAGGAAGAGTGGGGCACTTTGCTCTGGATGGCTGAGTATGACAATGCCGAACATTCTTCGTTGTGCTGTTCCCCTTTCTTTTGCCAGAATGGAGGTCATCCTAAAGTGCTACCCTTTGAATGGCCCAACTCTTCAAGTCACCCCTCGGTGCAAGAACATCACGCACATTTGTGTGCAGTGCTTCAAGAAGCCAAGACACAACTATCAAAGGCTCAGTCAGACGACAAACATAAGGTGTGGTTGGCAACCAAACATCTGCATTTAAAAGGGGTCAATAAGCTAAAACCCAAATACATAGGCCCCTATTCCATCACTAAAATAGTGAACCCTCTTGCTATGCGTTTGAGCCTACCATCTATGTGGCGGATCCACCCTGTCTTTCATGTATCCCTACTTCACCCCTGTCAGCCACAAACCTGATTACCTAACAGACCACTCCCTGTGGATGTGGAAGGGACAGATGCGTACGAGGGGAGGAGTATCTTAGACTCCAAGCTTGTGAGGGGGCGGGTCCTCTACCTCGTCGACTGGGAGGGTTACAGCCCAGAGGAGCGGTCCTGGGAGCCAGTCCGGAACCTCCAACGTCCTCACCTGCTTAGACGTTTTCATGAGCGATTCTCTTCGAAACCGGGACAACCGCCAGGACGGCGGTCTTTGCGGGGGGGTACTGTCTTGACCATGGCGAGACATCAGGGTATACACAGGCACATACTCCCCTCCTCCGGCTATTACAGTATGACTGGGAAACGCGTGGCTAACAAACTATATTACCCAGCATCCGTTGGGGTTTGCACTAGGCCTGGGCATAGCTCACAGAGTTTTGCTACACGGAACTCCGCGAAGTTACAAAAAAACTGCACGAAGTTCCGCGCAGAGTGGCAGAGTGCAGTGCGAACTGTAGTTTGTGCTGGTATTCCTGCTGCTTGGGTAGAAATTCTACCCGAGCGGCAGCTCGCGCTCGTAAACTTACAGTTCGCGATCGCGAGCGTGGAAAAAACTCTGCTGCACATCACGAAGCGGAGTTTTCTGCACTCCGCGAGCTCCGCGGAGTGCAGAAAACTCCACAAACTCCGCGAACGGACTGAAGTTCACTGCCCAGGCCTAGTTTGCACAGGAAGTAGCAACGGAGGTCAGCTGTTGTGGGAAGGCAGTATATAGCCTGTCCGGTCCGCTGCTCCGTGCTTGTCGTTCCAGCTTTCTGTGAAGTTATGTGACCTGCCGTCCTGTTTGTTCCTTGTGGATTATTGGCTCGCGTTTTCGGGCTTCAGGCGCTGCCTCCTGCCAGCGCATTGTCGCAGCGGCTCTTGACCTCGCCGCGACTCCTACTTTCCGCGGAGTCCAATCTTTTTCCAGCCTGCAGCGGCTTCTCTGCCGGAGTCGGTTCTTTGAGTCCTCTGTTCGGGGGCCGTGCAGGATACATCTTGTTCCCCTCTTTAGGCCCTTTTCAGCCCGTACAGCTCCTGTGACGAAACAAGGAGCTACTTTGCACAACGAACAGCTAAGTGGTGGGAGCGTGCTTCGTTCCTGGGTTTTACTCTTGTTTGAGACTGTTTTCATTGTTATCTTTTGTATCAAAATCTCACATGCTGTGTTACTATCTACCAAGTCTAAGGATTCTGCTTGTTTTGGAACATTTTTTGACATTACTGTTGGATCCAGCGCAGAGCTGCTGGCTCCTCCATTGCAAGTGGCCAGTTTCTTGATGATCATCTTCTGTATCCTTCTTGCTGCCTTTAGTGGATGCTGAGGAATGTGAGTTTTTGCTTGGTATAGACTAGAGTGCATTACTCAGGGCAAGGCTTGTCTGCATGAATGTTATCTCATTTCTATCTCTTCTCTTGCACACAGGGTACATCCTCAAAGTTGAGGTTCTTTGATGTCCTGGTAGTCTTCCATACCTCAGAGAAGGTCCTGACCAGAGCGTCCTCCACCCAGCAGTATTTATTGTTTTCTCTCATTCCCTTTTCCCCGGCACGCTTCTTACATGGCAGCGAGATACGCACCATTGCTCCCTGTGCAGCAGTGTAAAGGGGAAGTGAGAAACTATCTGCTCTCCATCATACCCGCTGGACATTATCAGCAGGTCAGTGGCATTTCTGTCTTCAGCTCCCGACAAAAGCCCTTGTCAGGATGTATGGTCTTGCCCCTGAGAAGTATAGATTGAAGTTCAGGGATAGCCAGAAGCTGACCAGGCAGTTTTAAGTGTATTATGTGGATTATATGGATTACTTTTGCATGGCACTGGGTGGTTGGGTGAAGGGTAGTGATGTGAGTGATTACAATGAGCTGTACAATCTGATTGCAAGAGAGCACATGCTCAGTAGCAGTTTTCAATAGTTTCCCCAGCACCTGGTAGACTCCAAGGGCCTGATTCACAGAACTAACTTACGTGAAATACGTAAAGTTAGTAATTTTCGGTATTCACAGAATACACTTATCACTACTAACTTTATGTCCGCTCTCGGGCCAGAGATTCGGCTCTGTGGCGGAATTTCCGCTCTGGGCCGGAATCTCTGCCTCCAGACCGGAATACCCTCATTTAGGCCGTTTCAATGCTCAAACGGCCTAAATGAGGGTATTCCGGCCCGGAGGCGGAGATTCCGGCCCAGAGGCGGAAATTCCGCCACAGGGCCGGAATCTCCGGCCCGGGAGCGGACATAAAGTTAGTAGTGGTAAGTGTATTCTGTGAATACCGAAAATTACTAACTTTACGTATTTCACGTAAGTTAGTTCTGTGAACCAGGCCCCCAGCTCACTGACCTCAGAAAGCTTGCACAGGAGGTGAACCACTGGCTCAGCACCAGGGCCCCTAAGAAGGTACCTGAAGGGGATCATCAAAAGGGTGGACAGGGTTCCCACCAAAAGAAAGAGAGGAGAGACCAAAATAAAAATAAAGAGTTCCCTAAAGGCCCCTAAAACAGTTCTCAGGGGAAGGATTCCGAGTCCCAACCCAACCAGAAGAAATGTGGCTATCATGAGGAGAAATTTTAAGAACATTTTCCCCCAAATTCTAGAAGTGCCACAGGTATGAGCATGTCAAAGGGGACCCCACTGCCCTAAAAGGCAGCAGCCCCTCACTGGTAGCCAGAGACCAGGGATGGCCAGTGTAGCACATGAGAAGGAGGCTGCCTCAGTTAGTGTGGGTTGAAGTGCAGAGGTTACCCTAGTGTCTCTGGTTGACAATGAGATAGTAATCAAGGCTCACATGCCTAGCAATACTAAAAGTACAGAAAACAATGGTCCTAGACCTTTCTTTTCTCACAATTTTCTTTTTTCTTTTTTAAACAATTGTCATTCAATTAAGCTTATGAGCATGCATAAAGTCAGCTCGCGGTTACATAAATCCAGAAACAGTTAAAGTATTTAAAATGTGCAACAACCAAGAAATTTCGAAGCAGCATGTATTTATTAATCACAGACTTAGATTGACAAACAGTAGATATTTTACTGAATCGTAACTAATAGAAGAAGAAGGAAAGGGGTTGCTCCAAGGGAACGTGCGAAAAGGGGTGCTCTAATAGAGAGAGAATGAGGTAAGGAAGGGGAAGAATTCCCAATTGAGGTCACAAAGCAATAAATGTAATAAATCAAGTCGGACTGATAACGAATATCAATCTAAAATGGCCTGGCCAGTGATGATTGATTATACAGTAACTCTGTTCAGCATATATCATCCAACAACAAGAGATATATCATCTATTGCACGATAGAGGAAGGGGCTTATGGTCCAGGCCTGCTGGGGGTAGGCGTCGAAGTTTTGACCCGACTTGGGGCACAGAGGGAAACTAGAGTCTCGGCCTGCGGGTCTTCTTCAGGACAGGCGTAAGCAACCTGTTCACGGTGATGGTAAAAATGATTCCCGGTATGGTCACCCGCTGAAAAGTCGCGGTGCGATACCAGTATGGCTCCTCAAGAGTCCATATTCTGTGAGGGAGGATAGATCCTCATCCGTACTTGAAGGGCAGTGTGGACCGAATGAATCGGTAAAATAGCGATTGAATCAGGAACTTAAAACAGCGTGCAGTGTTCTCACTTTGACGCGTCACCGTGAGAGTGAGCCGGCCAAGCAAGAAGGCTTAAAGGGGCTCCATAGCGCGAGGACGTTGGATTGAATGTTCAATCCATTGCCAAGTTCCGCAGAACCTTTGATTTCACATCAGGGTACTAGCAGATTAGTCTGACTGAGGGAGTAAAGGAGCGGTCAGCATTTTCGACCCCAGAGACCCACTTCCAGTTTAGGGTGATGTTCTTAAACTCAGACTTACGTGAGGGCCTTCGTAGGCCTCACTGGCTACTATAGGAGGTTTGATAGGGCTATGACAATATTGTTGCCCCCTTAATTGAGATAACTTCTAAATAGCAGCTAAAAAAGGTGATCTGGATAGAGACTTGTCTAAAAGCCTTCGACAAGCTTAAGGACGTCATGTGTACGGCACCGGTACTCAAGGCTCCTGACGTCTACAAAGAATTTATTGTGCAGACAGATGCTTCAGAGCATGGCATTGGAGCTGTCTAAGCACATTGAAATAAGGAGGGCCTAGACCAACCTATAGCCTTCATCAGTAGGAGGCTACCTCCCTGGAAAAAGAGGTTGAGTGCTATGAGAGGGAAGCCGTTGCTATGGTCGGGTCACTGAAAAAGCTGAGACCTTACCTGTTTGGGACTCACTACCGGTTTCAGACAGACCACAGGCCCCTCAGATGGCTCATGAAAATGAGAGGTGAAAATCCTAAACTGTTGAGGTGGTCCATTTCCCTACAGGGAATGGACTTTACGGTTGAACACCGGACTTGGTCAGAGCCGAAACCAATCCAATGCCGATGGTGTATCCAGTTTCTTCCGCCTTAGTGAGGAGAAGTTCCTGGAGGGTGGGTAGCTCTCCCAACTTGCAGCTAAGGAGGGACACGTGTTCCCCAAAACTTTTTGCCTTCACCCTCCTGTTTTCTGAACCCATTTTAATGGCTTTTGTGAGTTTGTGCACTTTACCATAGCTAACCTGTGCTAAAGTGCTTGTGCTCTTCTTCTTTGAACACTGTGAAATTGGCTTACATCCGATTGGCCTGTAATTACCTAGTAAGGATGTATGCCTTATATACAGGGCTAGTAAATTAAAGGCTACTGGTGGGCCTGCAGCACTTATTGTTGCCACCCACTAAAGTAGCCCTTACAATCTGTCTCAGGTCTGCCATTGCAGCCTGTGTGTGCAGCTGTAAACTGCCATTTCAACCTGGCAATTAAACCTTTTGCCAGGCCTAAATCTTCAATTTAAGTCACCCCTAGGTTAGGTCTTAAAAAGCCCATAGGACAGGGTGCATTGTATTAAAAAAGTTGGATATGTACTTTTGAGTTTTGAATGTTCTGGTAGTAAAAAACTCACAAATCTATTTTTCACTACTTTGAAGCCTACCTCTCCTATAAGATAACATTGGATTACCTTATTACATTTAAGAAGTGATAACGTTTGGGAACAGGTGGGAATGTCATGTTTGGGGTCTGAGGAAATGTAAACCCTTTATAATTACAAAGTTGGATTTTAAGTCACAATTCTGAAAATGCCACTTTTAGAAAGCTGGAATTTTCTTGCCCTAGCCATTTGGTGCCTGCAGCTAGTTTCCTGTGTTACATGAATAGGTGCAATTGGCCTTTGTGTATTCTTCCCAGACAGCCATACAGTAGAGGGTCTGGGTGTTGGCAGAATTGGCCATCCTGAATGGATGAGACGGGCAGAGATGTCACCTCTCACATTTACTTTTCAATGACACAGCTTCAGCTCACACACAAATTACTTTACACTAGGCTATTGTGCCACAACACATCCTGGGACCAGGGCAGGGAGGCATAAAATGTCAGACACCTCTGTAGAAGGAAATCTCCAAAAGCTTCTCTCATTTCAAAGCTAGCACCAGGTATAAGATTAGGACCTCAGACCAATTCTTCAGTTCATTCCTGGACCTGTGGCTACTACAGAAGAAGGACTGCCCTGCTGCCAGAGTACCTCCCTGCTGCCTGAGGCCTGCCCTGCTGTCCAAGAAGGAAGACTGGTCCTACACCCTTCATCCCAGACTGAAGTGACTCCAAGGGTCAGCTGACCGACCTCAGCTGACTGACCTCTTGTGTTGAGCTACAGGGACACAACAAGCTCCAAGGGCCTCCCTGCAACTGCCCAGCTGATCCTGCTGCACTGGACATGCCTGTACCTGCAGCTGGACTTGCTTGACCCTGCTGACCTCTAATGGAGTGAGCTTATGATCCCAAAGAGGTGCCTCCCAGGTCCTGAATCCTTGGCTGGCATCAGAGAAGACTCCTCCTGGTCTAACTGAAGGGTCCACCAAATCCAGTGCAAAGCCCCGCATGGCCTCGCCGCACAGCTGCAACCTTCATTGAAACTGGCGCCGAGCAGCATGAAGCCTACAAAGCCTTGCGGCACAGCTAAAAGCTTCATCGGAACTGATGGCAAGTGATGCAAAGTCCGGCAAAGCTTCACTGCTTAGATTCCAGCTTACTTAGAACAGAAGCAGAGCGGTAAAAAGTCCGTAAAGTCTCATTGCACAGCTTCATCGGAACCATCATCGGACTATGTAAAGCCTTGTAATGGAAAGCCATGCAGACCTCGCAACAAGGACATAAGGTACAACTCTTAGTGGGTCAAAGTTGGTCCTGTGCCTGGCCTGCGCTCCCTCGCAGTCAGCCTGACTTGTGACTTTGTTCCTGTTCGGCGCGACCAAATACCCTAAGTTGGCAAATTGTGCCTTTTGGAGCTAGATTTATCTAAACCTTTAAAAATCAATATTTCCAGTTCTCCTGATGGAATGTTTGCTTTTTTGGTCACAAATTATTTATTAAATTTTACTTTATTTGTCTAAATTACCTTGCCATTTTTCTTGTGTTGGGTTTTTACTGGTGTGCTGCATAAATATTTTATACATTGCCTCCAAGTTAAGCCTGACTGCTTTTGTGCCAAGCTGACAGAGTTTTTAGGTTCAGCACATGCTAATTTAGGGCCTCATTACGTTGGCGGTGGGACCGCCACCGTCAGACCGTTAGTGGCGGTCCCACCGCCATGGGACCATGCTGGACCGCCTGCCACAATAGGATGGCGGGCTGATGGTCGGCAGGCGGAGAGACCAACACCGCATGGTGGCTGCCACATAGTGTAGGGACATGTGCAATGTGTTTATTTCGTACTGCAGTGTGTGCTGCAGCTTACAGCACACGCCGCAACACAAAATATAAAGATTGCAACCGGCTTCAAGGCGGTCGCATCATAATCAGCCAGTTGGGCAGTCTCATTTCATCCGACCGCCATCATAATGAGGCCCTTAGTGAATTTGTGGTTCACCCTGACAAAGACTATATTTTTTAATTCCACCCCACCCAACCAATAATCCAATTTCTCACAGTGGTGGACTACCATCTGTCCCAATTTACAATCCACTTTCTCCTACACACTACTTATTTCTCATTTTTAGGGGGACAAAGTCACATTTTGAATATTTCCACTGTTTCTTCCCAGCGAAACCAGAAACTCTGAGTGAGTACCGTTATACCATCCAACATGTGGAAAAAGTGTCGCAATTGTGTGGCAAAAAAAAGGTTATGAAGTGTAAACTGTTCTAAACATGCTTAGCACTGGAGGTGAAAGGCATCTTGCCCACATAGGAAATTAATGAAGGCAGGGTGTACATTTAATTCTCCACAGGCTGCTTCAAGGACTTGTACTACAACCGATCTCTCTAATTAGTTTCTGATGCTGTCATACCAATACTTGGACTCATGTGGCTGTTTCTACTCATGATGAATTTTCTTACCATTTATCCGTGTCATCTCCTAGTTTGAGTCACAGTAATATCAGTAAGTTCTTTATCTGTTGCTTTATTTTTATCCGTCTGTTTAAATTCACTCATCACCATTGTTTTTTTTCCAAAACCATGACTTGAGAAAAAGTGAATTAATGCAACGAGTTTGTATCTCTTTGCCAAATTCGCCCACAATCTAATCATACTTCCTATATGTTATTTGTAAAACATATAATTTAAAATGCTGTTTGACGAATACTGATAAATTCACCCATGTCCTTTACTTCAGTGGTGTAGCAAGTGTGCTATGGGCTCTAATGCAAAAAATGGAAATGGGCCTCCATCCCATAGCTAGGTAGTGAAAGAAATCCTTTACTGGGCTCCAGGTCCAGATTTATAATCTGGCACCACTACACCTTCTGCACTATTGATAGCTACGCCTCTACTTTACTTGGAGTGTTAGGAAAGAGTAGTTTTTTTCCTTTTATAATTGAATGGTGCAAATTCTGTAATCAACATCATCAACGAGGAGTCTGATATACGGTCTTCACCTGGGCCCACTTTTACACAGTCCTTAGAAATTATTCTGCGTTTGTTTTAAACGTCAACCTTTTAAAGGGAGTCACAATAATCCAAACACATCTACCACAATTGCCGAATCATAGGAGTTCACTTCCTCTATATTCAGTCTGGCCGGCGTGCTACCATAATAGAGACTTTCTAATTATACAAACTAAATCATTGCAGAATATCTCCTACCTCTATACTTTCAAAGTAAGAATATCAAGGAAGTTACTGTCTGCACGTTTTCCATACTTACCTTGAATAGTAAATCTATACTTACCTATAGATACTTAGCTTTACAATATACTGTTAGTTGATATTCTACTGTCTACATTTTTGGCTTCAAGATTCTGACATACAACTCTCAGGTGTAGTGTTCAGAAGAAGCATAATCCACCTACATATAGCAGAAATCAGCATTCACATCTTTACTTCTTTTAATATTGCCCCAATAGGAAAGTATGTTTAGTTGAGGATTTCTTGTTCTCCGTGTACCTATACCTCAATGAAATGGGTCTACTGCACTGTATTCCCACCTTTGACACAGTATACAGAATTATATGGGAATACCTTTAAAACGTTTTCAAACATGGGAAGTGCCATGCAAAAATGTTTCTGAATACACACAGATCTATTGGTTTGAATGTGTGCCACTTCTCTTGCATAGTGACTCTCTGACATCCCTCCACTAATCCCTAACAAGCAGCAGTGGCCGGTGCAGGTAAGAGTGGTGGGGTGGGGCAGGGCGAGGCGCTACGGGTGGGATGTCGACAGACGACGGAATATGAGTTATTCATTTATTTAATTTGCCCTATTCTGTTGTCTTTGACATCCTCCTCGCCCCATCCCACCACGCTTACCTGCACCGGACGCTGCTCCTAACAACTGATTGTAAAATCATGTATTTTTTCTAGGTTACACTTGCACAAGTTTGCAAAAACACTTACTGAATCAGGCCCCCATTGCTATTGGTTTTCAAACAAAAAAATAAAGCAAACAAAGAGGTGATATTGTTTTATTTTGCTCCTGTCGAATGAATTCCTAGAGAGAACTAAGGGGCATATTAGCAAGACCCACGTTAAAATTATCGCCGTTTTAGCGGCAGGAAACTGCCGCTAAAACGGCGATAATGGGCTTGCTAATATGCGTTATGGAATTCAATAGAAGCCCAGGTTAGATGTTCTGCACATCTAACCTGGGCTTCTATTGAATTCCATAACGCATATTAGCAAGCCCATTATCGCCGCTTTAGCGGCAGTTTCCTGCCGCTAAAACGGCGATAATTTTAACGTGGGTCTTGCTAATATGCCCCTAAATCTTTGCACTTAAGGAGGGTGCAAAATGTCCATCGGCTAGGCTTGCTACCAAGACATCATCTTTACGGAAGTAGATAGTGTGTTCAGCAAACAACCAAAGAACATTGTAAATGTAAATTTTGGTTGAAGAAAGAGGCGTTGTTTACAGGAAAAGCTGATATCTGTGAGGCTTTGGGGTAAAATAACAGGACAAGGGCAGTCTATTAAGAGAAATAACACTGTAAGCCGTTGAATCTGGGGCAGCTTCAGTGTTTGTGAAGTTGCATGAAAATGGGATTTATGGAGACACAATGTTGCCTTAAATTAAAGAGACTAGAATTATACGACCTTACTGCTAGAATGTGTATTACTAGCTGGGGTGGATAGTAGTCAATGACAAGTTATAATGTCATTATTCTTGTTAGGTCCAGTAAATGTTTCAGTAATTTAAACCTGAGCTCAACCCCTAGTAGAATGGCACAGAGCAGACTTAACCTAAGAAAATATGTATATCATTTAGAGGTACTAAAACTTGCAAATTCAAAAACACAGCACAATAAAACTCCCACTCCAATTTACAAAGATAAAGAATATTTTAATTAACAAAATTACACAAGAACTACAAACATCCGCTAACGGAAACCAGAGACAAATTTGTTAAATTTTGAACTCCATTTTAGCACAAAATATCGCAGAGCACCAACTGTGGGCAACTGGTCATTCTGGATCATGGCAAAGTCACAGTTACTGCTGACTACAGTCAATCTCTGACTGGATGCAAGGAATGGATCATCCCGGTCTGGAGTTACCGTCTTAGAAACAGTTCTGGATGTCGAAAGGTTGTCGACGGGTTTGTTCATGTCAAAGGCACCAGCAGAGGCTGAAGCAAGGCTTGACACTGACAGTTTGCAGGAGGACGGTGTCCCGATGCAGTTATCAATGAATGTGGGGGAAATTAAGGGTCTCCGCACTATGGACTTCTTCGGCGTTGATTGACTTCTCATCTACTGCAACGTCAAAGAATCTGCTGAATGGAGTCGTAGTGGTCACATAGTCAACAGATTCCGACGTTGAGAGGAGTACATGGCGGGAGCTACAGTGAAGTCAGCCCTACCAGTGACGCACCCTTGGCAGATCAGCATGACAGTTTGGTCGAGGTCTTCTGTTGGTTCACCAGGCAAAAGGTCTTGAAGAAATTTCTAAGTCTCAGCTTTTAGAGTTAGGCTGGAGGAGTGTACTCTGACACTTATATAAGGACCCCAAGACCTTTGGGACAGCACTTAGGGGTCAAGACTAACTCCAGTAGAAGCCACCAGCAGGGCGGGTCCAGTTGGAAGTGGTCAGCTGGGCTTTCAGGAAAAAGGGGTTTGGTGCAGCTTTTGTGTCCCTGTAGCTTAACAGAAGGTCAGCCAATTGACCCTTGAAGTCTACTTCTCAATTCTGGGTACAAGTGGGAGCAGGTCCAGCTCTTGGGGGCTCACCCCACAGGTCACAACAGCTGGGGCAGTCCTTCTTCTGTCTTCCACAGATACAGATGTGTTCTGAAGAGGGTACTAGGAGTTTTCGCATCTATGCCCAGCATGTGGGTGATTGTAAATTCTGACCACTACCTAACCAATGAGGGTAAAAGTTCCCAGGGGTGACCCCACCCACTTTTGCAGCACTTCCTGTGTGTTTTACAATAAACTGTCCCACAGTGTCCATCCCTACCTAAAACCAACATGGCAGAACCTTTTTACCCGTACAGAGCTCCATGTTTGTAAATAGAGGTGTGGCTATAATAGTGGACAAACACTCCCTTGTGGTCACCCAAAACTGTTCTAGGGCTGCCGCTTCCACTGGGATTGGTGGTTAACTATCAGGCAGAAAAATAGAGCGGATAGGTTCCGCTATGAGCTACATCTGCCGGTAATAGGGTAGGCACTCTTTGAAGTTGATTAAGTTCATGTGCACAGCCCATATGACCATCCTGTTAGGGAGAAAAACATCTCCTTAAAACATCTCTGAGCACCCAAGTACTGTCAGAGAGCAATACACATTTCACTAAGGGAGAGCCATTAACAGTTGGGTGACACTAAACACTGGCAGAAAGGCACATTTGGCTCAGACAGGCAAATAACAGATTTCTAAAAGTGTCATTTTCAAAAACAGTAAACTGAAACCCAACTTGATTATTATGTTGGATTTTAAATTGCTATTAAAATGAGCCCCTAAATCATTGTTCTAGCTATTCCCAAACTTAAGTTAACCATTATAATGTGCTACAATGTAACTCAGTGTTTTCCTATGCTTTTGTCTCCAGGCAATATGCCCTAGTTTAGCCATCTTGCAACTCAATGGAAACATCTACCTTAATTGTTTCCACGTATTATTTAGGATCAATCCCTTAAGAAAGTTGCCTATTGCATAAAATCTTACACAGTTTGGTAAGAGATAATGCAAACAATTATGCCAGAAAAAGCAGCCTTTTCGGAGGAGTACATAGAATTATTATGTTGCCAATTATGCACGACTCATATATGTAGTGCATATGTTCGAAGCAAGCTTGTCTACACCCATCCATATAAAGATAATTAATAATAAACCACCAAAACTAGCACATGCCCAGGCTAAAGACCTATGAGCACAATGTGAAGCCTGCCAGAGTTGGCAGTCTCGGGACGCACATAATGGTCATCAAAACAGGGACAGTACACTTACA
The DNA here is from genome assembly GCA_963921515.1 of Calotriton arnoldi. Lineage (NCBI taxonomy): Eukaryota > Metazoa > Chordata > Amphibia > Caudata > Salamandridae > Calotriton > Calotriton arnoldi. The sequence continues at coordinate 254,353 of CAWUFW010015355.1, read as the reverse complement.
AAACTCCAAACAGAAATGGATCAAGGAATGTTGACGTGAATAGATGAGAGATAGTGCTGATCAGGGATACTTTGTCTTCATATGGGCTTGGGCATTTGTGAAGTAAAATGTCTATAGGCAGTGCTATTGAACCTTCACTAAGCATTAACAGCAATGCTGTTCCTTCACTAATGGCCTCTGAACATCAGATATCGTCTTTGCACCCATCACCTTGCCCTAAAGTCCTTCTGGGCTTGTGCAAGCTCCAGAAAACCGTGAGATCTCAGCTCATTATCATGTGACATTTTCATAATCCTGGGAGCAAACAGGACATTTTAAAAGAGTTAGGCTAACAAGATTTAACCTGCACCCAATTGCTCAAATCAGTGCTCAACAGAGATTTTGCGGGGCCAACAGCCATGGTAGCATTTCTGTATTCATTTTCTAGAGTTGCAGCTCTAATTTGACTTTAATTACTAGGACTACTGAACAAGGATCCTATGAAAAACTGGACAAGGTACGCAGCCGTGCATGCATGAAGTCTTTAAGCACACATTAAATAGTGATTCTCTGACAGGACTTAAAGGATACACACCAGAGGCTTGTATTCCAGTAGTGTATTTCTGTATGTATATGTATTTTGTTAGCTCTAACCTAGCTAAAAGACAGCTGAGCGCAATGCTTTCGGAAACTGTGACAATTCTGTAGAATTGAAAATACTTGTGTAAACACATTAGGACAACATAGAGTAGAAACATCATTTAGCGTTATGTATAAAGTTTAAAAACTAGAATCGAATCAAATTTTGAGAAAAGTCAATACGCCACTCTAAGGGGCATAGAAATAGGATACATTTTATGCCATGATATGTAGGATTACTAGTTAAAGACGTCAGGTGGGTTATCATCAAAGAGCGAGTATCCTTAAATTCAGAAGTCAGAGCATAACCTGAACATAACATAGCGGTTATAATAAAATATGTACTATGAGCCTCAACAGTGTTAGATGCCATGCATTTACATTGATCATCTGCTAAAGCCAGATATAGCCAATGTGTAAGTGGTTCTTTTTTCTAATGTTTGAGCTCTTGAATAATGTAGCTCTAAAGACATTTTACTTAGACAATTGTTTGCCATCTTATCCCTTTATCTTTGGAGTCACCCATAAAAACTCCAAGCTCCGTGTTTATTGTAAACAAGTTTTAGGTCGACCGTCAATCAACCTTTTGTATCCTCTTCTATGGGCTCTGGCAAACCCACCAATTTGTCTTGTGCCAATCTGTAATGCTGGCTTTCTATTGGTCCATTCCTCTCAACTGTCCCTCCTTTGGGTGCCTGTTCCAGCTGAGACAATTTCACTAAGGGATTGTTTTTGTTGGCCATCCTCCTCCTCACACAGCGCGCGATGGCCCCTCCTCCCCTGTGGGCATTGAAGCTCTGCAAAGCAACACCAATTACACTGACTTGTTTTAAATGTTTACTTTCCGCCGTCGCCGCCGCTCGTCAGTGCTTTTTATAACCGTCATCCACGGCTCTCTGCTCAGAGGAAGGAAAGGGGAGCCGAGGCTGCGGGTTAGGCCTACCTGCGCTCCCCTGGCTCTCTTTAATTCAGCCGGTTCGGCGATGTACCTCAATATTGAGACATTGTCACAATTATTCATGGCCGAGATTTTGTGAACAGGCACAGGAGTGAGCAGTAGTCATGAGTAAAATAGAGAGCAGCCAACCTTTTTTTTAAAAAAAAATCGCGGCCCTGTGGTAACCGAGATTGCCGGACTTGCAGGGCCCTCTCACTTCGCAGGCTGAGGAGCTCTGACTTTGCCTTCTCTTGGTTGCTTTTCAGGCACTTCAGCTTTACTTTCGATTTAAAGAGACAACCATATTTGTGTTAGGGTTGTTTAGATGCAGAAACTATATAACATTTAGGTGAAGTGCCATTCACCATGCAATCTCCCATTCATTCTTTCCAGTGCACTAAACTCAAGTGCGTCTCCTGGGCACATGACTATGCACTTCGCTGGCCTTGCTTCGCCCCTGCCTAGCCTTGTCACAAAAAAGAGTCAACAAAATTATACCACCTAAGTATATTCTGTACAATGAATATTCCATCGCGCTCACAGATTTTCGAAAGTATATAAATTACCTGTATACCCCCGTTGCATTTGTTTGCAAAATGTCACTCACTGAGACCACTAAAACAAATGTCAATGTTTGAAAGAACCGGTCAAAATGTTCCAGTTCTTTCCAATGATGTATTTCAAGTGTTACATATCCAGCTCGCAATTGTATGAAGCAATGCATGTTCTCATGCATGAAAAACCAGGAAGCATGTTATAAACAGTCCTTGTTAACTTACTTACTAAAACACATCCCATCTGATCTATCGTGCACATTTGCCAGGAATGTTTTGCTGAAAGTATGTTTGTATAGCACTGCGTCACTGTGTGTGTGAGTGCATTGAAGGGTGTTTTAGCACTACTGACGTCCACATTATGGAAATAAGGGAATAAGCCTACTGAGAAGGAAGAGGTAAAGCGGGAGACCATGTGGAGTCTGAGGGACATATTACCAAGCCCCTATCGCCACCACAACGTCACTTTTTGTGTCAGGGTGGAGAGGTGTGGTGCAGCGGCCAGGGCAGCTGACTTCGGAGCACAGGGCTCACGGTTCGATCCCCGGCTCCGGCGGCAGCTCAGCTCAGCACCATGTGACTCTGGGCAATAGCTCACTTAATTTCCACGATGGCCCCCAGCGCCTTGAGACCCCTAAGGGTGAGTAGTTTGCGCTTTACAAATACGGATTTAGATTTTAGATTTAGCGCCCTATTACCAAGGCAGCGTTAAACCACATAACGTGGCTAAAAGCCACGTTAAGTGGCTTAATGCTGCCTTGGTAATAGTGCCCCTTTCATGCTAAACTTATCGTGAAAGGGCCGGGCAGTGGGTGTTGCGGTGGGCGTTCACTTCGACGCTGCCACCTATTATCAAGAGAGGCGATAATAGGTGGCAGCGCCGAACTTAAGACCAGGAAAATCCTGGTCTTAAGGTGGCGATATTCTCCTCGCTTTTGCTTTTTCTATGTGTGCTGCCTTGTGCAGCACACATGGAAAAAGCAAATGCCATGGTTTGTTTACGTACAGGAAGGTGTCCCTTCCTGTATATAAACAAACCTTTTTTTAAAATGCCATTTTGTAACTTACATGTGTGCTGCATGAAGCAGCACACATGTAAGTTACAAAATGGCATTTTAGGTTTGTTTATGTACAGGAAGGGACACCTTCCTGTACATAAACAAACCTCCCTGCTCGCAGACACCCTTGCATTCTGGTGCAAGGGAGCCTGCGTTGGCATTAAGTCGTGAGACTTAGCGCCATCGCAGGGGGAAACGCCAGGCTGCACCATATCCTTGGTAATATGGTGCAGCCTTGCATTTCCGAAGTGGCGATGAGAGGCGTTAAGCCAAGGAGGCTAACGCCTCTCACTGCCACTTCCTAGATAATATGCTCCTGAGTTTAACCGGTAGGCAGATAATTGTCAGGCTGGATGAACTTAGCTGTCTTAAGATACCATGTCTACTTGTAAAGCGCCTGGTCGCCAGTGTGTATCTTGGCGCTGTCATCTGATCTCGTACTCCATCTGCCTATAAAAATATAATTCAAGGAGTCTGATTGATATCTATTCACCAACAAGCTTTGAACATTCTCATTAATAGTGCCGTACCTAACATGCAAACAAACATTTCAAATTGACTTAATTAGGAAAACTACGGGACACATTGCATGAAATATATTGAAGCAAAAGAGTACAAACAGAATTTGCATTCTTTTTTCACCAGTTTTGTGCTAGCTTCACTTGATGTATTGCAGAAGCAATTACACAGTTCTTGTGTAATTGCATAGTGCAAGTGGAATTGACTCTGTGTTCGATTTGTGTATCCAGGCTCTAGTCCAATACCATAGACAAGAGGAGGATTGCAAGTGCAGACAGTGAAAGGTCCACATTCACAGCTGCTCGAATGGGCACTGAGAAGAGGATAGTGCAGTTTCCGATTGTCAAAAGGTATCAGAATCATAGACTACACACAGGGCCACCAGAATTATGAGATACTGCGAGCACTACTTTTTAAGCATAATTATGATTTGCTGTATGTGCCACAAAATTCATCATCTGCTGCATAATCTGCAGATTTTAACAAAAAAAAATAGTTCAAATGGATCAAAAGTTACAAAAAGCCCAGCAACATGTGTTGCTGTGCAGTGGAAGGCGTTTCGCAAAGGTTGACTGGTCATGTTTCTGTTGTTTCTTGCTGTATTTGGGTGTAAACTTGTACTAATGAGGTGAAACGTTTCCCCAGACAGTTTAAATGTGCAAAAAAAAAACAAAATAATGAATCAATACTATCACAAAACATGCAGCCTTATGTCCCTATTGTTGCTCCAAAATTTAGTGAACCCTGCCGCACAATTTGGCACACCCCTGATGCATTATTCTAGTGACTCTCAGTATACATCACCTTTTCCTCTTGAGGGCTTTCTCTGCTTCCACCCATAGAAGTGCAGAAAAGACTGCAGTTCTCAGGCCATGATCCAGTACCTGCTATGTGTTATGGATCGCAACTGAGCACCACACTTTGGTATTTGGACAGGCTTTGCTTATTTGCACAAACACTGCACTTTTTACACTTTTCCTTGCACAACGGTAAATCACATGCACGTAATGTATGACAGCATTCACCTGTATGGCTCTCCTTTAGAAAAATTATTGTGAACACCTTTTCAGTCCCACTTATTCACTACTATCATATCAAAGTAGTGAAAAAATGTGTTTAGTTTTTTCTCTCCTCTGACATCAGATCAGTGAAACACCAGGCGCTCTTTATGAGGATGTTACACACCACTAGTCTCCATAGACCAGAGGGGGGGGTCCGCTGAATTTTAAACTGGGAACCCATGTTTAAATCTTGGCGGGAGGCTCCATATTTTGTGCTTTTGGGCAAATTACTTAATCTCCACGCGCCTAAAAAAATGTTTTTGTTTGTAATGTAACTGGTGCTCATGTAAAGTGTGCGGATTCCTTCAGCTTCAGTTTGTGTTGTAGAAAACTCCCCAAAAAAGCAAAGTCTAAAGGCTTTTTCTGATAGGGAGAAAAATGATTACATACATTAAAACAAAGAATTTTGGGATTACATTTGGTGTAGAGGTGCGGAGACGAAGGTTTCAGTTAACCTTTGTGAGTCAGTAAGCTTTATTTTGTCTCTGTTTATCTCACTTCAATGTCAGTCGTTTACACTTCCTTTACATGTTTACTCGGAGCTACAGGACGGAGACAGCCCTGCTGTAACGAGGCACAACAATTAAAAGCTATGCCTAGGGGTTTTATTTATATACGCCTCTAATTACGATAATTTCAAATTTTGTTTTTCCGGGATGCTACTCTTTTTTTCTCTCAGTCTCCACTCTTCTACCTTCTCTCTTTCTATATCTCACATTTACTCACACACACACATCCTCTATTTCAATTAATATCTCCTAAATTCACTCGGGCATATTACCAACAAATGGCGATAACTATTGCTAACCTAGGTTAGCGCTAGTTTTCCTATCGCTGTCGATCCCTGCAAGTTATCGCCCTGTTAGCGACGTATTAGCAATGTTTTGTTAACAGGCGATAGCTTCAGGGATCAGCGGCGAAAACCGCCGCTAACATTAGCGCGATGGCGTTAATGAAACCGGCGATAGCGGTGGGAATCCAGCGATAAGCCCTTAGCGATAGAAAAAGGCACGCTAACCCGCAAGTTTGGACTTAGCCTATGTCCACCTCCAATATAAAAGATGCACACAAAAAAAGGAAAAATGCAGATTTGAGCAGCCAGGGCATGGTGCAGCACACATCAACAACCTCCTCAAGCCACCCAACAACCTGGTTGACCAGGATGAGATCCTGACTCCCACGCAGGACCTGCGTCTGGTTCCTGGATCCCTCGTTGGACCTGCGTCTGGTTCCTGGGTCCCTAGCTGGACCTGCATCTGGTTCCTGGATCCCTCGCTGGGCCTGCGTCTGGTTCCTGGATCCCTCGCTGGACCTGCATCTGGTTCCTGGATCCCTCGCTGGAGCTGCGTCTGGTTCCTGGATCCCTGGCTGGACCTGCGTCTGGTTCCTGGATCCCTCGCTGGACCTGCGTCTGGTTCCTGGATCCCTCGCTGGACCAGCGTCTGGTTCCTGGATCCCTCGCTGGACCTGCGTCTGGTTCCTGGATCCCTCGCTGGACCTGCGTCTGGTTCCTGGATCCCTTGCTGGACCTGCGTCTGTGGCCTGGAGTGGGATGTGGAGTAGCTGTGGAGTCGATGAGCCGTGGCGGGAGACATTGATGCGCGACGATCGCCCGTACCTGGTGGTGAAGTCTGGCAGGTTGCATGGAGACACGTTGCTGACCTGTGTGAGAAGCCCACCATGCGCACCTTGGTGCAGTCAATGGTAGAGGTGACCCTGCGCACCAACGTAGTGAGGTCCGCTTCGCATACTATGATCCACCACTACACCCGGGTGCACGGAGGGGATTACCAATGGTGGGTGCCGTCTCCCTGCATCACAGGACGGATGATGTTGGGCTGGCCGGACGCTCTGGAAGGTGAGGCCCCTGTGCTACGCCAAACTTGTGTGGACTGAGCACTGCAACTACACGCCTAAGAGAGCCCTGCTGCATCAACTGCATCTGGTGGTCCACCAGCGGACTATGTGGTGACTGCTGTACCCAGCCCAGTGAAAGCACACCTGGCTCAGGCTCCTGCTGGCAGAGTCACAGATTTGGAGAGAGTGCAGTGGATTGCGCCACGGGGTCATTGTCCGGAGAAGGTGGGACACGTAGCGCAGGAGGGCCGGGGGGGGAGTCGCTCATGCCTATCACACGTAGATGACGCACCCCCAGTGGCGGCTCTACCGCTATGTTGGAAGAGCATTGCCCCACCACCTCAAGCAGTGCAGAAGAGGAACAATCATCACATGATGATAACTCAATCAATCAATCACTCACGGGAATTGTAAGCGCGCCACTCACCCGTGAGGGTCGCAAGGCACTGAAGGGTGGGTGGCCGCAGATCTGTTAGCCGAAGAGCCAGGTATTGAGGGTCTTCCTGAAGGTGTTCAGGGAGGGGGCACCTCTGATGTCGGCCGGTAGCTCGTTCCAGGTATTAGATGCAATGTGGGAGAAGGATCTTCTGCCTGCTCTGGCTCTGTGGATGCGCTAGGTTTTGGACAGTGCAAGGTTGGAAGATCGGATGTCTCATTTGTGTACGTGGAAGTTGATTCTTTCGTTGAGGTATTTGGTTACGTTGTTGTGTAGGCATTTGTAGGCATGAGTGATGATTTTGAAGGTGACCACCATGGGGAGACAGTGGAGTCTACATAGGTGTTGGCTGATGTGTTAGTGCCAGGGGATGCCGAGGACTTGTAAATGGCGGCGTAGAGTGCGTTTCCATAGTCCAGTCTGCTGTTGATGAGTGCATGGGTGACTGTCTTCCTTGACTCTGGGGGTATCCATTTGAAGGTCTTGCGGAGGATGCAGAGGGTGTTGAAGCAGCTGGAGGTGACGGCGTAGACCTGTCTGTTCATGGTGAGGGATGGCTCAAGTACGTTGCAGAGGTTTCTGACGTGGTCCGAGGGGGTAGGTGGGCTTCCGAGGGCGAAGGCCAGCAGGTGTTGTCCCATGCTGAAGATGTGGTTCCAAGGATAAGGACTTCTGTCTTCTCAGCGTTGAGCTTCAGGCAGCTCTTGGTCATCCAGACTGCGACGTCCTGCATTCCTTTCTGGAAGTTGAGTCTGGCAGTGGTGGGGTCTTTGGTGAGGGAGAGGATGAGCTGGGTGTCATCAGCGTAGGATACGATGTGGAGGCCGTGTTGTCGGACAATGGCGTCGAGGGTGCCATGTAGATGTTAAAGAGGGTCGGGCTCAGAATGAACCCTCTGGGACTCCGCAGGTGATTTACGTGGGATCAGGGAGGAAGGTTGGCAGTCTGATCCTTTGGCTTCTTCCGGGGAGGAATGATCGGATCCAGTCGAGGCCTGTTCCTTGTATGCCGGCGTCATGTAGTCTGGCGACTAGTGTGTAGTGGGAGACGGTGTTGAAGGCCGCTGAAAGGATGAGTATGATGAGGGCTGCGGAGTGGCCTTGGTCCAGGAGTGTGCGGATGTCATCTGTGGTGGTGAGTAGGATGGCCTCATTGCTGTGGTAGGTTCGCAATCCGGATTGGGACGGGTCGAGGATGGCGTTGTCATCAATGAATCGTGTCAGTTCCCTGTTGACTGCTTACTCTGCAATTTTGGCCACAAAGGGGAGGAGCGAGATGGGCCGGTAGTTCTTGAGGTCGGTGGGGTCAGCTGTGGTCTTTTTGAGAAGGGCCAGACTTTTGCACGCTTTCAGTCGTCTGGGTAGGTGCCTGTTTTGAAGGTGGTGTTGATGGTGCATTGCAGTTCGTGTGTGATGGCTGCCGCGGCTCTGTGGTAGATGTGGGAGGGCATGGGTTGGTGGGGGCCCACGAGTGGATGCCTTTCATGGTTGAGGCTGTGTCTTCGGCTGTGACTGGTGTCCAGGTGGAGATGGTGGGCTGGCTGGTGTGTCCGGGGCACGGAGTGTCTGTAGACGAGGGTTCCTCGGAGTGTGGAGTTGTGGCTGGTCTGGATCTGGAAGTGCAGGTTTCGGTGGAGGGGAAGGTTTTGCTGGAGGTGGCGAGGCGGAGGGTGCTCTTGTGGACAATGGTGAGACACCCTCCCGGGCGGTTGGTGCAGTCCTTCCTCTGGATCTTGTTCTGTCCGGGATGGCGGTGTTGATGTCGGGGGTGGAGGAGGCGTTGGTCCAGGTCTCCGTGAAGAAGGCGATGTCGGGTGAGAGAGAGTCGAGTAGGTTCCAGATTTCCACGCCGTGTTTGTGCACGGAGCGCCCGTTGAGGAGGATGCATCCTAGGGTGTCGCGGTGCTGGTGTCGGCTGTGTTGGAGTCCGGGGTGGTGATTGAGCTCTGGCAGCAGTAGAGGCAGGGGAACTGGCCGTGGGTCGTGTTTGCCGAGGCCTGTTGTCAGTCTCTGACTTTCCTGGGGTTGAGTGCGTGGAGGGTGACTGTGCTGTAGCAGTGGGTGGCCCGTGATCCGGGCTTCCTGGCGCTGGTCGCGGTTGGGTTGCAGACGTGCGCAGACGGGCTTGTCTTAGGTGCGCCTTCTGCGCACCAGCGGCGTGTGTCCGCTGCGCAATCGTGCAGCGTCCGCCATTAAGTAGGGGAGGGTGGAGGAACGATCAGCTGGGAGGCGGGAATGTGCAAGGACAGGGGTGCGAGGCCGCAGCGGCGGGAAGCGGGTAGTGCGGGCTCAGAGAAGCCAATAAAACAGTTAAAAAATGGAAAAACAAGGGATAAATAACTGATGTAATCATGCTATGTATCCTCAGGCGGTGGGCGGGTGGGTAGGACTGCTCCAAGCACGGAGCAGGGAATGTGTGGATTGGCATGCACACTCAAGTGCGCAATGACTGTTTGGTCGGCCCACTCAGGCCGCCCAAAGCAGACATGCGCACTTCTCTGTTCGCAATGCAGGCTGCATTACAGCCTGCATGGAGAACATGCCCACACCTTCGGCGCCTGGCTCCATGACTTGTCCCATTGTCAATTAACTATCCTACCGCCGCATTGCAGAGTTGTGATTGACTCAGGGGAGGCATGGTTTGGCTGTTCGGGCTGGACTGTTCCCATGAGGCACAGGATCAAGACTGATTTGCATATAGCTGTGTCTGAACTGGGGTGGCGAAGTGAGCCAAAGAATGATGATGGATTCAACCCAGATCTGTGACTGGGGGTGAGTGTATGAAAAGTTTCAGCACTCCGTCCATCATCTCCTTGTGTTTGCTTTGTTCACCCTAAGTTGGCAGGGTATGCCCAGACGTGGGTCCCATGCTCACTTTGCCACTGGATTCAAGCTAGCCTGGCTGATGAGGGCTGTTAGCCCAAAACTGGTCCCAGGATGCTTGTTTCCGGTCCAGGGAAGACATGGCCTGGCAGTTTGGGCTGGACTGTTCCCATGAGGCACAGGGTCAAGACTGATTTGCATATAGCTGTGTCTGAACTGGGGTGGCGAAGTGAGCTAAAGAATGATGATGGATTCAACCCAGATCTGTGACTGGGGGTGATTGTCTGAAAAGTTTCAGCACTCCGTCCATCATCTCCTTGTGTTTGCTTTGTTCGCCCTAAATTGGCAGGGTACGCCCAGACGTGGGTCCCATGCTCACTTTGCCACTGGATTCAAGCTAGCCTGGCTGATGAGGGCTGTTAGCCCAAAACCGGTCCCAGGATGCTTGTTTCCGGTCCAGGGAAGACATGGCCTGGCAGTTCGGGCTGGACTGTTCCCATGAGGCACAGGGTCAAGACTGATTTACATATAGCTGTGTCTGAACTGGGGTGGCGAAGTGAGCTAAAGAATGATGATGGATTCAACCCAGATCTGTGACTGTGGGTGAGTGTCTGTAAAGTTTCAGCACTCCGTCCATCATCTCCTTGTGTTTTCACTGGATTCAAGCCAGCCTGGCTGATGAGGGCTGTTAGCCCGAAACCGGTCCCAGGATGCTTGTTTCCGGTCCAGGGAAGACATGGCTTGGCAGTTCGGGCTGGACTGTTCCCATGAGGCACAGGGTCAAGACTGATTTGCATATAGCTGTTTCTGAACTAGGGTGGCAAAGTGAGATAAAGAATGATGATGGATTTAACTCAGATCTGTGACTGGGGGTGAGTGTTTGAAAAGTTTCAGCACTCCGTCCATCATCTGCTTGTGTTTGCTTTGCTTGTAGTCAATACCTGCATATTAGTGCATTTTATATTTTGTAAAGTTTTATCTGTAGAGTTTGAACTCTTGTTATTAATAACACCACACAATGGGGTGTCATTTACTTTTCCAGTGTAATAAAAGCTCTGATTTTCTGTAAGACATTCATTTTTGCTCATATGTGTCAAATTTTAAGACTTAATTTGGGCTACAAATTCAGGTCTTATTATCACTGGCTTTGAAGTCTGCAGATGAGGATCATTCATATAAAGGGGGAATCTCGTGATCAGGTTGCTATCGGGTAAAAGGTGCCTTTAGTTTATTTTTTTGCTTTAAGTAGTGTCTATAATTTGTTCTTATTCTTTTTTCTTTTAGAAAATTTGATCAAAAGGGAGACCTACCCTTTCGAACTATCGAGTGCCCTTCAGACCTGAATACTGTTTATTTTCTATTTATGAAAAACCTCTAATATTAAGCCAATTTGCAAACTGTTAGTGGTGCTCCCATTATGTGCATCGCCCGATTTTGTATTAACGGACTGATGAGAAATTGCATTTGAGAATTGCTCAACTTTCTCATTGGTCACACTCATTGGACACGGCCATTTAAAAAAAAAAAAAGAACTCTCTCTTTTCCAATAAAAATTCCAGAATGATCTGGGATTTAGCCTGTTTTTACTATTCTATTTGGCGCAGAATTCACGAAACCCACCAATTCTTATGCTAATTGATAGTCCTCCACCATTTGTTTTGTTAACATCGAATGTGGATGGCTTTTAGCTTTGAAATAATTGTCAAAATTGTTATTTGGGAGTATGACCCTATGAGTGTTGGTCTTGAATAGTTTGCTACACAGAAATAGAAGGAGAAAAACCTTACTTGTCTCAGGAAGGAATTCTGGGTAATAGAAATTCTGGGCTCTGCCAGTCAGCACATCACCGACACGCATGTCACACTAAGCACAGTGACGCATCGCCAATGTTTTGCTGATGCATCTCTAGTGCCCCGCATTGGCGGAAGCATGACTTGCGTCTAGGCTGTAAAGTGGCTACGTGAGTAAATAGCCAATAGCATCATCTGGGAACTCTCAGTCTATGTTAGGCAACCTTTAGCAGGCCATAGATTCCACATTTCTGTGCAAATAAATACTATTTGGGAATCCAGTCTCAAGAGAACTACTGTCAAATCCTCATGAATTCGATGTAAAAGAGTGAAAAACTGAACGTACTTTTTAGAGTACATAGAACAGCACTTGACTCACCACTGCATAGACTAGATCATTTAGTTTGACCTTGCAAACTGGTAGACATAGCCCTTTTTGCAGGGTCCTCCCCAAAGTTGTGCCTTCTGTTGCTGAAACTCTTTTTGTTGGCATTAGGACTCTGTGCACTTTTTCCCTGCTAACAAGTGATAAAGTGCTTGTGCTCTCTCCCTAAAACATGATAAAATTGGATTGCAACTGATTGGCATAATTACCTTACTTGTAAGTCCCTAGTAAATGGTGCTACATGTACCCAGTGTCAGTCAATTAAATGCTGCTACTGGCACTTACTCATTGTACCACCCACTAAAGTAGCCTCCTAAAACATGTCTCATGCCTGCCACTGCAGCCTGCAGTACAGTTTTAAACTGTCATTTTGACCTAGCAAGATAAACCTTTTGCCAGGCCTGAACCTTCCTGAGGTAGACCCAAAAGAAAATGCAAAATAGTGGAGCACTCTTCATCTGTAAAAAGCTACTGTCATCATAATCCAAACCCATTGTCCATATCCATTAGTACACCCTGGTATACATAGCATTTGTATTGCTGAGTAGTACAGAGATGCTATCTCATAAATTGAATTCAGACATTCAGGTATGCGATTTTTCTTTTTTACTTGAAATCAGTATCACAGAATTGATATTCATCATATCATCACTTTGTATTCCATAGTTATTAGTCACTTAACCCATTCCATGCTGAGGATGGAATGTTTCTGTCCGCAGGAATATGACTCATTACAACGCATAGTAATACAACGCGTGCCATTACAACGCAGGTACTACTACGCGTTGTCATTACAACGACATGCCATTACATCGCATACTTTTACCACGCATTATCCTTTACCACGCATGCCATTACAACGCAAAGGCATGCGTGGTAAAGGTATACTCATGGTAAAAGTCTGAAAGGTAAGTGACACTACACTGCCCTACTCTAAACCCTAATTTAGTATCCCTGCACAACACTCCCCCGACCCCCAGTCCTAACACTACCCTGCATGACCCCCCAACACTACCCTAAACCCTAAAACACTACCCTACACTACACAATCACCACAACATTACCCTAAACCCTAAAACACTACCCCTAGCACGTCCCTCGCCCGACCCCCAGTCCGGTCCCTACACTCAAACACTACCCTGCACGACCCCCCCAACACTACCCTAAACCCTAAAACACTACCCTACACTACACAATCACCACAACACTACCCTAAACCCTAAAACACTACCCCTAGCACGTCCCTCGCCCGACCCCCAGTCCGGTCCCTACACTCTCGGTCAAGTGATGGGATTATCATGGACTGGACCAGGGGATTGAATAATGTGGGATATCTATACTGATGGGGGTTGTTGACAAACATGGTACCTCTGATTTGCCTTTGTGTTTCTATCTATGCTTGGAAAACAATAAAAAAACCTAATTTCAACACCTAACTATAATGTAGCTTTACCCTTTTGCTTTTTTTCCAGAGAATTTCTAGGGTTTTCTCAACTTAAACTAAGATCTTATTATCATACCTAACTAGAACATCACAAACGTTTTTAGCGAACTTCTGAGATTTTTTAATGTTGGGGAAAATCTTATTGTCGTACCCGACTAATACCTCTATTTAACCTTTTTTAAGTGCATTTCTAGACGTTTTTTGGAAAATATTCAGCCAGCAACTCCATCGCACATAGCCTTCAGCCATCCACGGGGGGGATGACACAGGTCCACCCCCTGCTGGTGGCCAACCCATCAGAGCCTGCCCTCTATTTTTAGCTTTCTGCCTCACCCCATCTCATGCCTGCCCGCTGTTCTCCATCTGCATGTCTTTGGCCTCTCCCACCTGCCCTCCATGTTCATCTCGCTGTTCCTGCAGCCCTTTTGCCTGCTCGCTGGTCTCCATCTGAGTACCTCTGACCCCTCCCGCCTGTCCTCCATAGTCATCTTGCTGCCCCTGCCCCCTTCCCTCCACTCTCTATGTGCATGCCTTGGCCTTCCCTCCTGTCCTCCATGTCATATTTTGCTGACCTTGCCCATGCCAGCCTGCTCACCTTGGTAAGATTGTGGCTCCTGCACCCCTTCTGGCTGCCCTCTATTCACCCTCTGTCATCTCACATGTTTCACAAATAAGCATTCTTTCCAGATTAGGATCCCTCTTTTAATCAATCTCTTGACTCATATGGAGCTAGTGAAAGTATATCTTACAGCCAATCCTTCTCACTGGCCCCTACCATTATTCTTCTCATACTGAGAATGTAAGAAACCGGGTTATTGGCTAAGGGGGGAAGGAAGCCACACACAGGCAACAATCACAGTCTATGTCAGCGTGAACCACAAACTTATTAAAATAATCTCTGTTTAACCATTTGTTAGCTTCGCACAAAAGTAGACAGGCTCAACTTAGAGGCAATGTGTAAATTATTTGTGCATCACACAAACTGTAATAAAGAAAAACAAAACACAAGAACAACCCTAAACCAATTAAAAAATAAAATACATTTTAATAAATAAAATAATAACAGAACATTAAAAATCCAATCAGTAGGCCCCGAGATATACATTTTCAACGTTTTAAGCAGATATAGCATCTAAAAGAACAAAGCACCACTTGCTGTCTTCTGATCATGCTAGATCGAGGGCAATTCACAAGTTCAGATTGACTTCGGAGGAGTGTGTACTGGGAACACAGACCTGGTTAGTAAATCTGAAAAGATTGCCCTCACAAAGTTTAGCTCAAAGAGGTGGAGGAGGCAGTGAAGAGCACGGACTGCGTTGTGAATGATTGTCAGTATAGGGCAAAGAGCAAGCCTGGTGTCGCACATGGTTATCGCTGTACTACGGAGATCTGGTTGGACATCATCGACGGTCATTGATGGAGCTTCCCCTTGGTGGTCACCATGAGTTATTGTTGCATTAGGACAAAGTGTAGATCTCACATTGTCGGCATCCACTGATGAACTCTGTAGTACAAAGAGTTGGGTTCACCGGAGCTTCGCAATAGGATTCACCTTTCTTTTAGAGAGCAGTGCACTTTGATGCCAAGCAAAGGTCCAGGACCTGGGGAGGCACCTCTTGGGTATTAGGGACTCACTCTAGCAGAGGTCAGCAGGCCTAAGGCAGGCACATTTGCAGATCATTTGCAGGTCCAGTTGCAGCAGGTCAGCTGGATATTTACAGGGAACCATCTGGAGCTTGTTGTCTCCCCGCAGCTCAGAACAGGAGTTCAGCCAACTAACCCTTGGAGTCACTCAGGTAGTTTGGAGTGAAGGAAGCAGGTCCAGCTTCTTTATTAGAGAGCAGGAAAGGCCTGCAGCAGCAGGGCAGTCCTCTGGGGAACAAGGCAGTCCTCAAGCATCAGGGTATTCCTCTGGTAGCAGCAGGGCAGTCCTCTCGGAAACAACGCACTCCTTCTTCTGTAATGGCCACAGGTCTAGGAGTGTACTGAAGAGGGGCTCTGGAGGTCCATTATTTATACATGGTGCCAGCCTTTGCAGTGGGTGGATTACCTGTACTATCCCCTACGTCTGGTTATGGAAAGTTTTACACTTCCCCTGTCAAGGCTCCAAGAAGTATGGGGTGAAAAAATCCTAGTGTCAGGCTCTTTTGTGCGTGCTGAAGGCAATCTACTTGAAATATAAGTGGGGCTGTGTACAGCTCTGCCCCAACACTCCAGGAAGGAGGGCCCCTTCTGTCTACACCTAATCCCCCCTGGAAGGAAAATTATGCCTCCAGAATAAAATGACACCTCACTTATATAGGTGCCCGAAGCAAAGTCAGCCTAAAAACGTATAAAAAAGTTGTGCTTATCAGCTCGCTGTTATATCCCAGCAATCTCTACACATTTTTGGCCCTTCCCTGTCACAGGCACTTACCCCACCCACTCAAGCGAGGTATCATTTCACTCGGTAGACTGAGGGGAACACTGGGTGGTAGAAATGTATGCTGTGTGGTGATACCACACAGAAATGTGAGGAAGATTTGATTTTGTTAGCTAAATTTGAGGGTTGCAGGAGATTCTGGGTAAGAAAACGTTGGGGGATTCACTCAAGCCACACATCCTTAGACTCCCCCGGGTGTCTAGTTTTCAGAAATGTCCAGGTTTGATAGGTTTCCTTAGATTGCTGCGAGCCCGGGACCAAAAATGCAGGTGCCACCCTTGCAAAACTAGGTTGTTTTGTGATAGATAATTTTGATGTCTCCACAATACGATTTGGGACCTTCCCTGTCTCAGGCACTTAGCCCACCCACACAAGTGAGGTACCATTTTTATCAGGAGACCTGCGGGAATGCTGGGTGGTAGGAAATTTGTGTCGGCCCAGTGATCCAACAACTTTCCCACACAGAAATGTGACCGAAATGTGATGTTTTTAGCTAAATTTGAGGTTTGCAAGGGATTCTGGGCAAGAAAATGTTTAGGGATCCATGCAAGCCACACCTCCCTGGACTCCCCCGGATGTCTAGTTGTCAGATCTGTCTAGGTTTGGTAGGTTTCCCTAGATGGCCGCCGAATCCTGGACCAAAAACGCAGATGACCCCTTGCAAAGCCAGGTCATTTTGCGATCGATAATTTTGATGACTCCACAATACGTTTTGGGCCCTTCCCTCTCATCAGCACAGGTTGTTTTGTGATAGATAGGGGCATCTGGGTTTTTATTCCCGGGCTATGTGGTAGGACATTTGTGCCGGCTCTGTGATCCATCATCTTTCCCACACAGACATGTGAGGAAAATTTGACTTTTTAGCTAACTTTGAGGTTTGCAGAGAATTCTAGGTAAGAAAGTGCTGGGGAATACACGCAAGTCACACTACCAGCCAAGCAACAGTACACCCCCCCCAGCCAAGCACTATCCAACGCACACCACTAGCCAAGTGCCATTCACACACACACACATACCGCCAGCCAAGCACCAGTCCACGCATACTGCCAGCCAAGCGCCAGTCCACGCACACCACCAGGCAAGTAGAAGTCCACACATACCGCCAGCAAAATGCAAGTACACACACAGCCTGCCAAACGCCAGCACATTCAAACCATCAGCCGAACTTCAGTTCACGCACCCACACAAAAACTATGCCTGGCATATAGTGGTTTCCTGCCCTCCTTCGGGGCAGACAAGCCAAAAAATATTGCTGATCTGCCCCCAATGGGGGCAAAAACGGCTACAATGTGTTCCTGAAAAAAGGGGAGCAACCCTTGACTATGGGGCTGCTCCTTAACATGTCCACAAACATACCCCTGGTGCCTAGTGGGCTCTCTGCCCCCACCATGGACAGATGGAACTGTCCACAGCCACCGTGGCTGAGGAGGGTGAACAGCCATTACAACGCGGCTGTTTCACTGCAAGTCATTTCATCGCATGCGTTACAAGTTAACGCGGCCTCCCTGCAACCAATATACAGCTGACCCGGAAGCTGTATATTGGTTGCAGGGAGGCCGCGTTAACTTGATCAGGTGGTTATCCGGAGGCCTGTTTGAACGGACGTGTATAAATTCGCCTGCTATATCATTTACAAACCTGGCACATTAGCCATTATTTGAACTCCAATCACAATACATCGGTGGGTGGATCGGATTTCCGGTTTTTATCACTGAGCACCTGAACATTAATATACAACGGTGGCACCAATATACATACCTGCACTCTGAATACCTTGAACCAGTAGGTTTTTAATCGAGGTGGAGATCGTCAATCCCCTCTCTCTACAAGATTTTAATCGCCAGATGTGTTAGTAAAATTGAATTCTAGCACCATCTCTATTGTGGTTAGAAAACTGTCCTGAAGAAGGTGTTTATTCACGTACTCACCGAAACGCAGCGTCGACAACTGTTTTCTTACAATGATGTAATTTTTAATGAATATGTTCTTAAATGATATTCTGTATATATCTGTGTTTAATAAATATTTCATGTCAATATATGTTTTTTTGTTTTTTTTAACAATTGTTTTGACTTTCCGATAATTGTTATGTTTTCTCAAATTTGGAGTTCTCTGACCACTAGCACATGTTAAAAGTCTGTGATTTATTTTCACTGTTTTTTAGGGACTCACTTGTTTCTTACATATGCTTCCCTTGTCCCTGATCGGATTGTAAGGGTACCTCCCTTGTTTTTTTCCTTGAGTTGAGACAAATAGTCATACATTTCTTTTCCTAGTACCTCATTACTTGTTTAAGCATCTGTTTTTCTTCTGGATGGAAGATGCTGCCTTTGTTAGTTGAGACGAATAGTCATACATTTCTTTTCCTTGTACCTCACTACTTGTTTCAGCATCTGTTTTTCTTCTGGATGGAGGATGCTGCATTTTAATAGTCCTTCCTGTCACTATCTGATGGGGTGTGAAGTGATGATCAGTACTTGGTGTGTTTCGTAGTGGGAATAATGCAATGGGAAGGCAGTGTAACAATTTTTTGTTTAAAGTTGCTGATATTTTGCTAATTTCGTTTTTTAGAAGGCCATTAAGACATTCTACAAATCCATTACTTTGTGGGTGATAAGCTGAAGTCAGTTTATGCTTTATCCATAACATTTCTGTGATATGCTTGAAGATATCATTTGAGAAATGAGTTCCGTTATCTGATCTTATTGCTTCTGGGACTCCCCATCTCTGTATAACCTCTCTTACTAGGAGGTTAGCAGCTGATTTTGCATCACAATGTACACATGGGCCTCCCTCTATCCATCTTGAAAATAGACAGACTACATGTTAGAAATGGGGGTCTCTAGTTGGCAGAGCTAGGTACCTTTGACCAAGTAGGGACCTTCTTCCTAGTCAGGGTAAGGGGGATACACTTCTAAAATAACCCCTGCTCACCCCCTCGGTAGCTTGGCACGAGCAGACAGACTTATCTCAGAGGCAGTGTGTAAAGCATTTGTGAACACATACAGTAATACAGTGAAAACACTACAAATGGACACCACACCAGTTTAGAAAAATAAGTAAACTTTATCTAAACCAACAAGACCAAAAACGACAAAAATCCATCATATAATACTCTTAAAAATAGTTACTGAGCAAAATAACCTTTAAATTGCAGGAAAAACGTGAAAATACTGTTCCTCCGACTCAGTAGCTCCGTCCGGGGCTACCAAGATACTGAATACGACAGAGTCTAACAATTCCAGCCAACCATGTTGATACGGGTTAGCAAAAGCGTTGACATACTCGGAGACAGTATCCCTTTTGTTGTTGCGGCCGACATGATGGTACGAGCCAGTCAGGAGCAACCATCGCAGTTGTGAAGTGAGATGGAAGCGTTGCAGCGTGCTGTGTCCTCACGGCTCGGTGCAGGCAGCGGCTCGTTAATGGAGTCGATGAGGCCAAGGCTTGAGTTGCAGGGTGAGACGGTGCTCGATGTGGTCACGATGCGGCGACGGAGCCGGTCGATGTTCGAGTCGGGCAGTGACTGATGTCAGTGCAGTGTGAGGTGAAGTGTGTCAGAGTGCGATGCCCACATGACGCGGTGCAAGCAGCGGCTCGTTGACAGAGTCGGTGAGACCAGGGTTGCGTTGCAAAATGAGGCAGTGCCCTCTACGGTGCCTTCAGGACACGGAATCCTGCGACGGACTCGATGACAGAGTCGGTTACCCTTTTCTTCTCCAGGCAACTGAAACCAGCGGTTCAAGAGACGGTGCCTAGACGTTTGATGAGGTCTTTGATGTTCATGAGACCTTTTGAACAGGGGGCAAGCTCAATTCAAGCCCTTGGAGATCTTCCTCAAGCAGGAGACACAGCAGACAGCAAAGTCCTTTCTCCTTTCCTTGGCAGCAAGTAGCCACTGCAGGCCAACCCCGGACAGCAAACAGCACAGGGGCAGTATTCCTCCTCAGCTTCTCCGGCTCTTCTCCTTGGCAAAGGTTCCTCTTGATTCTCAGAAGTGATTTAAAGTTCTGGACCCCAATATTTATACCACAAAATCCTTTGTTCTCTGGTGGCAGAGAAGCCCTGTGCTTGGTCAAAACCGGTTTTGTCCTTTCTGGTGCAGCTTCCTGGCAGGAGGTGGAGACAGCATTGTCCTTGGCAGACGAGGCCCATTCAGGTGAAATGAAATCTCCTCCCCCTACTCTAAATGCAGCCCAGGTCTATTCAGCCTAGCCCTGACTAATCAGGCTCTCTGGAGCCACTGCTCCTCCCCAGCCCCTGTCATCCAAAAGCCAGACATGCAATACACAAACCAGACTGAGACATACTGGATGGCTAAGCAAGAAAATACATACTTTCTAAAAGTGGTATTTTCAAACACAGAATGTAAAAATCACCCTCACTAAAAGATGCATTTTAACATTCTGAGTTCAGGCATATCAAACTTTATTTTCCTATCTTGTTCCCAGGGGTAGTTATGTTTATAAGATACTATAAACAAACTCCCCATTCTATCCTATGAGAACAGGTAGTCTTGCAATAGTGAAAAACGAAATTGGCAGTATTTCACTATCAGGACATGCCACACACACCAGGGCATGCCCTACCTTTCACATACACTGCATCCTGCCCACAGGGGTACCTTGGCCTACCTTAAGGGTGACTAACATGTAGGAAAAGGGAAGGTTAGGGCCTGGCAAGTGGGTTCACTTACCAAGTCGACATGGCAGTACTAGACTGCACACAGGCTCTGCAATGGCAGGCCAGAGTTACATTTACAAGCTACTTATGTGGGTGGCACAATCAGTGCTGCAGGCCACTAGCAGCATTTGATTTACAGGCCCTGGGCACAGATAGTGCACTGTACTAGGGACTGACTAGTAAATCAAATCAGCCAGTCATGGAAACACCAATCCATAACAACAATTTACAAAGGGAGCACTTGCACTTTGGCACTGAACAGCAGTGGCAAAGTGCCCAAAGCATCTAGACCAGCAAAACGGAGTCCAATACACAGCAAAAACACAGGAGGCAAAGGCAAAAATGGACGGGAGACCCACGTCAATGGTGCCAGATCTAACACGTGTCCCCTCCAGCTGAAATGTGGGGAGAACTACCCACCCTCTTGGGAGTTCTAGTCACCAAGGCGGAAAAATCTGGACAGACCATCAGCATTGGCATGTTCTGTACCAGAGCGGTGTTCCACTGTGAAGTCCATCCCCTGTAGAGAAATAGGCCACCTCAACAGCTTTGGATTCTCACCCCTCATTTGCATCAACAATCTGAGGTGCCTGTGGTCGGTCTGAACCCAGAAGTGAGTCCCAAACAAGGAGGGCCTCAGCTTCTTCAGCGCCCAGACCACAGCAAATTCCTCATGCTCAATTGCACTCCACTTCTGTTCCCGTGGAAGTAACCTCCTACTAATGAAGGCTATAAGTTGGTCAAGGCCCTCCTCATTCAGCTGTGAGAGCACAGCCCCCACACCATGCTCTGAAGCATCTGTCTGCACAATGAATTCTCTTGAGAAGTTAGGCGCCTGAAGCATGGGTGCTGTGCACATGGAAGATTTCAGGGTATCAAAAGCCTTCTGGCAGGCATCAGCCCAGTTCACCTTCCTGGGCTGCTTCCTGGAAGTCAGCTCTGTCAAGGGGGCAACAATGGTGCCATGCCCCTTGACAAATCTCCTGTAATACCCGGTGAGTCCTGAGAAGCCTCTCACCTTTGTCTGGGTCTTGGGGGGGATTCCCAAGCCAGAATGGTATCAATCTTGTGCTGTAGGAGCACCACCTGCCCGCTCCCCACCTGGTGTCCCAAGTACTTCCCAGATTCCTCCCAAGTGGCACTGAACACTGCGATGTCATCCAGCTAGGCAGCACTTAAATCCTCCAGTCCAGCCAACACCTGATTGACCAACCTCTGAAAGGTGGCAGGGGCATTCTTCAACACAAAGGGCATCACTTGGAATTGGTAGTGCCCGTCTGGTGTTGAGAATGCTGACCTCTCCTTTGCCCCACCAGTTAAGGCGATCTGCCAGTACCCAGACGTTAAGTCAAACGTACTGAGGTACTGGGTAGCTCCCAACCGATCAATGAGCTCATCAGCTCTGGGGAAGGGGTGCGCATCAGTCCTGGTGACCGAATTGAGCACTCGGAAGTCCACACAGAACCGGAGTTCTGGCGTGGCACCGGGTGCTGCAGCCTTTGGGACCAAGACCACTGGGCTGGCCCAAGGGCTGTTTGAGGGCTCAATCACCCCTAGCGCTAACATCTTGGAGACCTCCTCCTTGATGCAAGCCTTGACCCTGTCAGTCACTCTGTAAATTTTGTGCTTCACAGGAGGACTGTCCCCGGTGTCAACATCATGGACACACCACTGAGTGACACCAGGGGTCAGGGAGAACAGAGCAGCAAACGGTCCCAATAGTTGGCGGTAGTCACTCTGCTGTTCAGGAGTCAGGGCGGGGGAGAGTGTTACACCGTCCACTGACCTATCGTCTTCCGTCGCAGACAGGAAGTCAGGAAGAGGCTCAGTCTCCTCCTCCATCCCAGCATCTGTCGCTAGGAGCATGCCCAGCGGCCATAAATGAATAAATGTGCAGGCGTAGTTTTATGGGGTAGGAAAAACCTGAAAGGCAGTAGTATTCAATTGCAAATATGATGAACAGTCCTAGGGTGCCACGCGTGTGCAGTCATTACAAAAAAGACAATCACATGGGAAAATTCAGAAAGGGAATTCATGGCATGTCAATTGGGGCCTTGGTTTCATGTGACATATTGTAATAAATAGGACTAGTGCAGTTATGTTACAACACAATAACACTGAATAAGAAACTAGACAAATTGAATAAAGACGTGAAATATTACGACAAGAAGGTGACATATCCCTAACTAGCAGACGACTACTACCAACAGGCGCCAGACTTACAGATGGTAACCTCCACTAACACACACATGGTGATGCCAGTGACACAGCCAACAGTTCAAACAGACCCGATCATCAACATTTCTGACTACTGCCTTTCCACTTCGGAGAATGACATCTTGGCCAAAGGTCTGTCTTTTATAACGGTCCCCCGAGCTCTTTCAACATTAAACTGGAATTGCTACAATTCTTCCGCAAAATTAGGCTGAAATATTTCTTCATGAAAAACGATCAGTACATTTCAAAACCTGCGGCAACAAATTTTAGACCTGGCTCCACATTTACTCCTTCAGCTCATCTTATGAGTGAAAATACTACTGCCTTTCAGGTTTTTCCTATCCCATAAAACTACGCCGGCACCGATATTCATTTATGGCCCAGGTTGCCATTCTCGAGGCTATCTTATTCAAAATGTAGGCACCTTGGCTTTAAGGAACAGCCAATATAGTATTGCTTTCCTTAAGAATTATTCCAACATAACTTTTTCCGAATTGTAGCACCACAGCTGATCGGTGCTGCACGCGTCTGCATCTAGCATCTAGCGGCTGCTCGCTGGCGTGCACGCCAGCGCTTGCTGACTCAGCACTCTTGCCACGTCATCTCCCCTTCAAGTACGGCGGCAATTTCCCCTGCACCAGGTAGTGACAGGACTCCCGCTGCATTGAGTGCACTAAATGAGGTAAGATGCTGATCTGTGCTGTAGCGCTTGTCCCCCGCTGTTTAACTCTAGAGATAAACTGCAACATGACGTCCTTTTCCCTATTTCATTTTCAGACTCCAATTTTACTTGGGCTGATTAAATTAAAGACTACCAGTTTCACCGCGATTACCTTCAAAAAAAGGTAAGAGAAACACTTGTTTTTCAAGTGTTGTTGCTAGGCACAACCCTACCAGTTCCCAACACGGGTTATTATTATTAATTTTAGATCCCAACCGGATGGTGGATCTTTACCCACACAAGTTTGCTGCACATTACTTCAAGCAATTCATAAAGCTTCCTTGCGCTACTTGACCCTAACCTTGTTTAAGGTAAGAACTACAATTCTCCAGACGCGTTCACCTTGTTTACCTCTTATCGGTGCCCGAATACCATATCAGTTTTATTTTTAGATTCCAACCGGATGGTGGATCTTACATTTGCCTATCAACTAAGAATTTTTGAATTTGCGATACCAACGCACGACTATACTCTTTGATTACTGGGTAAGTTCCTTTACCTCTGTGATGCTGTTTGATCCAGGTTGTCACTTCTTCCAGCCCAAATAACGCTTGACATTTTATTAATCACAGTTGCTGGATATCCTACTGGGATCCCTGCATTGTCTGGAAACTGCAATCGTTACATCCCTGTACTTCACCACCATTTGGTAAGTCCCTTTACCAATGGGGGATCTTGAGAATTAATTCTTATTGGAACACACCTGACTATTATTTGAATTAACATATAGGCTGTCCATCTCGGCTTCCCCAGTCCTGAAGAAGACCCGCCTTGACACATGGCAATCTGCGCTCACTTTTGGGTCAAAACGTCAACGCTATCCTAGTTCATGTCCCAGCAGTTTCCTGGACCCGATTCTGTAATTCACCTTTGGCCTTGTGAATTCATGCGTTATAATTGATTATAGGACGGAAACAACAAACTAGTTCCATCTTTGTATGTCACCTGTATATGTCAGGTATATAGCTCACTATTGACTTCACTTTGTCACTCTTGCACTTATTTTCACGAAAGTCACTATTTTAATTTGCCGACTTGAAAATGTGCTTTTGACAGCCTGATATATACCCCGTAAAAGATAAATTAGTAAACTTTGTTTTCTTCAACTCACGTTTTATTATTCTTTGGTGTGTTCATACCATATAGTTGCTCTCTAAAATTCATTTATTAAATGATATCTGAATTTATTTGTGGCATTGTATTAATTACTTGGGGCCTGATTCACAGAACTAACTTACGTCAAAAACGTAAAGTTAGTACTTTTTGTTATTCACAGAATACACTTACTCATTTTGGTATTCACAGAATGCACTTACTCATTTTGGTATTCACAGAATGCACTTTGGTGGAGATTCCAGCCGGTTGTGGAGATTCCGGCCGGTGGCGGACATTCCGCCACCGGCCCGGAATCTCCACAACCGGCCGGAATCTCCACCATCGGGCCGGAGTCTCCACCAAAGGGCCGGAATCTCCGGCCCGAGTGCGGACATAAAGTTAGTATGAGTAAGTGCATTCTGTGAATACCAAAATGAGTAAGTGCATTCTGTGAATACCAAAATGAGTAAGTGTATTCTGTGAATACCAAAAAGTACTAACTTTACGTTTTTGACGTAAGTTAGTTCTGTGAATCGGGACCTTGATACACAGCAATTGTATTACCCGACAGAACCAATTGTTTACTATAGCACCAATACCCAGGTTCTGAGGGACACAGGGTTACCCCATTATCTCTAATGATAAAGTCCTTCCAGGCACAGTTTGACATGGCTCTGTCAGAGCCCTATTGATGCAGCGCTGCTTGTCTGCTTTAACTACAAGCAGAAAGCACAGCTGCAGAAAAGTGAAGGAAGTCAGGGAAGGTGGAGGTTGGTTAAGGGTGACAGGTAAGGTCTTTTATTTTACATTTGGGACAGGAGGGGGTGGCAATGCTATGTGTGGCTATTAATTACTCCTCTGCCTCAACTTAGCAGTTGAATGCAGATGATTTGGGGATCCACTCATGGCATAAAATTATAGGTAAGGAAAACGTGAGTTACAGGTATGTTTTTGACCTCGGGGTTCTGAGTGGCAATACAGACAACTCAAGCTTTCCTCTCGTTGTCAATTTGATGGCACTCAGAACCCTTCAGGGAAAATATATCTGTATTTCACTGTTACCTATATATAATTATATATGTTATGCATGGCTTTCATAGAGCACTTAAAATAAATGAATGGATTCTAAATCCATAATTCACTTCTATGACTTAGCAGCAGTGGGTAACAGAACTTGATAACCACTGTTGCCACATCATAAACGAATTCCAGGGTGATCTGGCTGGACTCTCTTAGAAGCTGGCAAAGCAATGCTAGAAAGCAGTGAGCACAGCTTGCAGATAGGTGTGAAGAGAGGTCTGAAACAGTGGCAGGCCATGTTTCTTTTTTCCAAATTTGTGACAGGGAGGATATGCCATGTTATGTATGGCGTAACAATTAACAGGAGTCAGGCCCGTTAACCCAGGTGAGACCGGGCGAAGTATGCAACAAAAAACAATGTCTCAGCTGGAGAATATTAAAAAAATGGAACAATTCAAACACAGTGAAATAAATCACAATTGGGAAGGGGAACAAAGGAAAGGAGACCACAGCGTAAGGGTAAGGTAGAGTAAATTAAACTATAATTGCATAAGTAGTTAAGAAGCACTACAGTACATAATTATACAATGCTAATTCTGTAGGATGAAATACCCCCGTGTGGTTATGGTGCTCACAAAATCCGGTGTAACGTTTATTTCAGTGTGGCTATCTGTTGGTGCTCAAGGGAAGAGGAGTCATCCACCCCTCGACATTAGCGACCCAAAGGGATAACACAATTAAATTCTACAGGCCCGAGCACACACACTATATTATTTTAAAAGTTTCAATAAAGTGATACAATGCACAAGATGATATACAATGATTTGTATTATTTATTTTCTTTCTTCCGTTGGTCCAGCCAACACGTGTTTCGTCGTCCGGGATTAACCCACGACTTCCTCAGGGCTAATTGATATGAAGGTAAGCGGTCACCCTTTGAACCGGTTATAATTCCGTCCCGGCCAGGAAGGCAGGGAAATTAGATATCAGTTCACGTCAAAGGATGTGTTTCTCCAGTAAATGTTTAAACAATATACATAGCCGTGGTAATTGGTCCGAGTCTGTTCTGACTTCGGAGTTAGAGAAGGTACGCACTATTCGTGCTGAGACGTGTTTCCGCGTCTCTCACCGGCACCCAGTATGGCCGACGAATGTATATTGTTTAAACATTTACTGGAGAAACACATCCTTTGACGTGAACTGATATCTAATTTCCCTGCCTTCCTGGCCGGGACGGAATTATAACCGGTTCAAAGGGTGACCGCTTACCTTCATATCATCCTTTATAACCTGGCTTAACAATTGCCAAAACCATCTCAAATTCACGAGTGACGTTAGAACCAATGACCTACCCTTCCTAGATCTCACTCCTACATGCAGAGGATGGCACCATCGGGACTGCTCTGTACCGAAAACCCACGGAATGCAACACACTCTTGAGGCCTTAGGGATGGTTTACCCTACGGTCAATTTCTTCGGATACGTAGAAATTGTAAGTGGCAAAAAGACTACTTTAAGGAAGCAGCCATCCTTTCACAAAAATTGATCGCCAGAGGATATCCCAAACGAATTGTATCCCGTGCATCTAAAAGGGCATGGTACTGCCACAGGGAGGTCCTACTCTCCCCCTCACCCAAACGGATCAATTCACGCATCCCTTTTGTTTCCACTTACAGCCCCGCCAGCAACTTGGTCAGCAGAGTCACAAAAAGAAATTGGCCAATACTATGGACCCATGCTCCCTTTAATGAACCTCCTCTATTCTCCTACAAAAGAGGCAACAACATAGCAGACAGACTGGTTCATGCCATCACCTGGCCGAAAATTGACAAGAAAAATCAAACAGTCACCTCACTATGGGGACTACCGCCGACCCTTGGTCACTATAAATGTAAATCTTGTATAGCATGTAACTTCACCTACAACACAAAGGAATTTGTGAACGCAGGACATACTTACAAACTGAACAATTTCACCAACTGTCGTACATCGAATGTCATTTACGCTATACGATGCCCTTGTGATTTGTTATACATAGGCCAAACCACCCAGATTGTTAAACAGCGCATTTTTCAACACCAAAGCCGCATTAGATGTAATGTCGAAACAGCACCACTGGTCAGCCATTACAAAGAAAAAAATCACTCCGAAACAGACTTGACCTGGCTGGTGATTGACCACCCAACGCTTCCACTAAGGGGTGGCAACCTACAGCTGATATTGAACAAATGTGAATGCCGATGGATTGCACGCTGCAATTCTGTTGAGAATGGGCTCAACACCCTTGACGAATGGAACACGGTCATTACAGCTACATGAACCTACCGGTTGCCACCGGTCTCTTCTTCCTTTCCTCCTTCAAGCTGAATAAGGTTGACACCTATCATCTTACCATACACTATCAACCTAGCCAACATTAGATGACCCCTTGTATTGTTCTTGACTGTGAATTTTTACCTGTTATTAATTTGTGTAACCACCATCTGTGCAACCCCCTTTTTCCATCTTTAGCATCATCTGGACCGCCTTTGTGTGGTCCCCATATCATTTGCTTACTTACTTGTTTCAAATTCCGTTGTCCCTTCAACATCTGTGAATATATTTCATTCAATTAACAGTAGCAGGAGGTTGTTGCTACCTCAACTTCACACAATGTCAGAATGATTAATATGTTGTTTCCGTAAAGGGTTGTATATGTTTTTTTACCCCTTTTTCTTTCCTCACGCTTATTTAAATTGACTATGTATATTTATATATATATTTTTCCATCATTCGCAAGCTAGTTATGACTTTGTAACCATTAATAATTATTTTGTTATACGTCATGTGAGGTAATCCTGTTAAATTGGTTACACACTATTAATTATTTTCATGTGATTTTCAAATATCATGGCTTTTATTGTTATTATTTTTCTAATTAAGTTATTAATTTTTGTTTATTCCCAGTGCAGTTTTGAACCCTGACATGCACGGCGCTCCAGCTCCTTAGAACCACTCTTCCCGGTTCCCCCGGGGTACTAGGCTTACGCCTGCCGTCCCCCTTCTAGTTTTTTTGCCCCTCGTGACTTCCGTCACGTGACCCTTCTCCTGGCCTTCTTCCCCTCCCCTCGCAATTGACTTGCGTATGCGGACGCTTCACTCGTCCCTGCTCCCGACTGCAGCATAGAGGATTCATTCCTCTACAACTACAATTCATTTTCCACTTGCAAGCATGCAGTTGTCGACTCTTTGATGCCTTCCTAACTTCCAGTAAGTGCTCATACAATTGGCCATTTTTGCCCTGACGATCGGTGAGTTTTCCTTCCATGCCGGTTTTAACTTTTTCCTCCCGTCCCCTTCTTTCAGATTCAGCATTTCCGCCCATTAATCGGGCCGTTTATGGACATATTGCAAAGACCTCTCCCCGGTCCCTCAATTAATGCGGACCTCGTTTTTGGACAGTCCTACCTGGGTAATTTATTACTTGCTCACGTAGTTGTCCTTTTTCACTAGCTGCGTTTTTAATGTCACCCACCGATCTCCTTTAAACTATCCTTTCCCCTACAGACTTGACCCTACTTCACTGACGCCTTGCGGACTCTGATCTCTTCCGGATCCTTTTGTACTCTAATCCATTAGGTAAACTCTATTTATCCCATACCGTTTTGTCTCAAGTCCTCCTACTTGTTCCGTTGGACCACTCATTCTTTGTTCCATTCTCCCCTTCCTCCCTCTTAGAGCACTACCCAGAAACTAATGACCATTGTCCTGATGATGACCTGTAATCATCCAGGTTGAAACGCCGTCGACTATCCAGCCTAGAACTCAGGCGCTATTGTGGTCAATCTATTTATCTGACTAACGTGTATAACACTGTATATAAAACTGCATTTTTGACCACCTTAATTTACCCTTTTTTCGCCGTTCACGCTGTATTTCACACTTATGTCACTGCGCCGTCCACTTTCACTAGCACGACCAGTGCTCACTCCGTGTGTTATGGTCATTGTATAATTATGTACTGTAGTGCTTCTTAACTACTTATGCAATTATAGTTTAATTTACTCTACCTTACCCTTACGCTGTGGTCTCCTTTCCTTTGTTCCCCTTCCCAATTGTGATTTATTTCACTGTGTTTGAATTGTTCCATTTTTTTTAATAATCTCCAGCTGAGACATTGTTTTTTGTTGCATACTTCGCCCGGTCTCACCTGGGTTAACTTTCCTGACTCCTGTTAATTGTTACTCTGTTATTCAGCAACCGCTGGGTTGCGAGAGTTTTTCTACTTTAACTCACACATTAAGGTGTCACGTTATGTGTGATTAATACACACAGTATGTCCTCAAGGGAGACCCCAGCCTATATGGAGGATTACATCCAACGCATTTTGAGTGGTCCTTCACTACTTTCTCATACGTCAACCCCCCTCGCAGCAGCCCCTAACTCTTCAAGGGTTCTATTGGAGAAACTCGAGAACCTAAAGAAAAAACTAATTTGCACAGATCTCCACGCACGCATGCTTACAGAATACCTCAAATCTGATACCATACCACTTGGCCTTCAAATACGTAACGTCCCGGCCATTTTCACACAAGACCCCAAATTTCGTACTGGCTTCAGCCACCTAGCCACGACCTGCTCCAGACACTGGATGGTGTTGGGCATAGACACAGCCATAGAACACAGTCGCAAGGAATTAGAAGAGATTGTGGAACTTGAGAAACTCATCCTCTCTGACACAACCATCCCTGATGGCAAGGCCTTACTTGACAGAGTAAACAGTACCATCGCTACATTCCACACCTTCGAACAGAACAAAAAGATATCCAAAATACAAAGAGATATAAAAAACTACAACAAGGACACTACATATCCCTACCTACTTGATACGTTCTTCAATACACCTTACCAACCACCAAGAAGCAAAAATTGGGGCAGATACAGGAACAATCAAGCCATCACTTTCTCTGACTCCTCAAATACATCCATAGAGGATTCAGATCCTGGAGAAGGTTCTAGCACTGAGCGACCACAGAACAGACCGCATCCCCAACCCTTACTACCTAATGTTTTTTTAGGAGGAAACCGCGGACGGGGACGAGTAAGACCCAACTATCAGTATCAGTACGCGGGCGAGCGGCAATCCCGTCGCAAATTCTATCAATGGGGCCCCCAATGATGTCTTCGCCTATCATCACACAAGAAGCTAACCTAGCCCCAACCACAATCAACACTGATGACTCCATACTTCCCTCAATGGACATTGAGGTTTATCAACCACAGACTACCGATCAACTACCCACTACGCAAAACAATTTGAACACAGTGACAGACCATCATATACCCAATACCTCACCCATCCCCATTTTCAATCTCTCCAGGCATATCCTTTCCTCAGAAGAAACCTCACTGCTCAGCAAGGGCCTCTCCTTTGTCCCTACAGAACACATCAACTTCTTTAAACTCCAAGAGGATTTACTCCTCTTCTTTCGACGCATTCGCCTCAAACTATTCTTCTCTGATAGACTAGATGCTAATGCTCCATATGAAAGACAGTTTCATCCAGCTTCGACTTTTCTTCCCCCTGCATCCATGATACCACCGGAAATTCTTACCTTCGAGAGACTAGTTTTGCATGAGATAAAGGAACTACAATCCCATTCTGAATTTGTTCCCTATAACATATCCATTAAAGAAAAACAGGCCCTAAACCATTTACATGAGAATCGACAGATAGTCATCAAGCCCGCTGAGAAGGGTGGAGGTATAGTGATCATGGACATGGAAAATTATGACAACGAGATCCTACGCCAGTTGAGTAACACGTCTCACTACCGACCTTTACCCGGAGATCCCTCTCTGAAATTCGGAAACAAATACAATCTATCTCCACGCTTGCCCTAGACTCTGCCATTATCACCAAAAAGAACACGCCTTCCTTAACAACCTACACCCACGGACTCCAGTCATCTATATACTACCGAAGGTCCACAAAAACACAACCAATCCCCTGGACGACCAATAGTATCTGGTTGTGGATCTATTTTGGAACCCCTGGGAAAATACATTGATTCTTTTCTTAAGGAATTTGTCCAATTGACCGATACTTTTGTGAAGGATAGCACACATCTCATTAACATCATTGAGGATATACAATTTGACCAAAACAATGACCTCATGATAGGCCTAGACATCGAGGCATTATACACCAATATTCCTCACACTGAAGGCCTTTCTGTCATCTCACAACTCCTTGATTCACGTCCCAGACCTGTTCGCATTCCCACCGAATTCATTATTGACTTACTACATATCGCACTCACAAGAAACTACTTCCTCTATAAAGAAACATTTTACCTACAAACCAAAGGCGTAGCCATGGGGGCTTGCTTTGCCCCCAATTTTGCTATCCTCTATGTCCACCATCTCGAAACCAGCCTCTTTCTATCTACACACAATCCATTTCTCATTAATATCAACCTATGGCGTCGTTACATCGACGATATTCTCTTGCTCTGGCATGGCTCACATGATGACTTAGCATCCTTTATAACCTGGCTTAACAATTGCCAAAACCATCTCAAATTCACGTCTGACGTTAGAACCAATGACCTACCCTTCCTAGATCTCACTCTACATGCAGAGGATGGCACCATCGGGACTGCTCTGTACCGAAAACCCACGGAACGCAACACACTCTTGATGTACTCAAGCTACCATCCCAGAGGCCTTAGGGATGGTTTACCCTA
This sequence comes from Calotriton arnoldi, assembly GCA_963921515.1. Taxonomy (NCBI): domain Eukaryota; kingdom Metazoa; phylum Chordata; class Amphibia; order Caudata; family Salamandridae; genus Calotriton; species Calotriton arnoldi. The sequence goes on along the minus strand of CAWUFW010015355.1, from coordinate 221,986 downwards.
CGGTCAATTTCTTCGGATACGTAGAAATTGTAAGTGGCGAAAAGACTACTTTAAGGAAGCAGCCATCCTTTCACAAAAATTGATCGCCAGAGGATATCCCAAACGAATTGTATCCCGTGCATCTAAAAGGGTATGGTACTGCCACAGGGAGGTCCTACTCTCCCCCACACCCAAAGAGATCAATTCACGCATCCCTTTTGTTTCCACTTACAGCCCCTCCAGCAACTTGGTCAGCAGAGTCATAAAAAGAAATTGGCCAATACTACGGACCCATGCTCCCTTTAATGAACCTCCTCTATTCTCCTACAAAAGAGGCAACAACATAGCAGACAGACTGGTTCATGCCATCACCTGGCCGAAAATTGACAAGAAAAATCAAACAGTCACCTCACTATGGGGACTACCGCCGACCCTTGGTCACTATAAATGTCAATCTTGTATAGCATGTAACTTCACCTACAACACAAAGGAATCTGTGAACTCAGGACATACTTACAAACTGAACAATTTCACCAACTGTCGTACATCGAATGTCATTTACGCTATACGATGCCCTTGTGATTTGTTATACATAGGCCAAACCACCCAGATGGTTAAACAGCGCATTTTTCAACACCAAAGCCGCATTAGATGTAATGTCGAAACAACACCACTGGTCAGCCATTACAAAGAAAAAAATCACTCCGAAACAGACTTGACCTGGCTGGTGATTGACCACCCAACGCTTCCACTAAGGGGTGGCAACCTACAGCTGATATTGAACAAATGTGAATGCCGATGGATTGCACGCTGCAATTCTGTTGAGAATGGGCTCAACACCCTTGACGAATGGAACACGATCATTACAGCTACATGAACCTACCGGTTGCCACTGGTCTCTTCTTCCTTTCCTCCTTCAAGCTGAATAAGGTTGACACCTATCATCTTACCATACACTATCAACCTAGCCAACATTAGATGACCCCTTGTATTGTTCTTGACTGTGAATTTTTACCTGTTATTAATTTGTGTAACCACCATCTGTGCAACCCATTATGCACATTCATTATTACCCCCTTTTTCCATCTTTGGCATCATCTGGACCGCCTTTGTGTGGTCCCCATATCATTTGCTTACTTACTTGTTTCAAATTCCGTTGTCCCTTCAACATCTGTGAATATATTTCCTTCAATTAACAGTAGCAGGAGGTTGTTGCTACCTCAACTTCACACAATGTCAGAATGATTAATATGTTGTTTCCGTAAAGGGTTGTATATGTTTTTTCACCCCTTTTTCTTTCCTCACGCTTATTTAAATTGACTATGTATATTTATATATATATATTTCCATCATTCGCAAGCTAGTTATGACTTTGTAACCATTAATAATTATTTTGTTATACGTCATGTGAGGTAATCCTGTTAAATTGGTTACACATTATTAATTATTTTCATGTGATTTTCAAATATCTTGGCTTTTATTGTTATTATTTTCCTAATTAAGTTATTAATTTTTGTTTATTCCCAGTGCAGTTTTGAACCCTGACATGCACGGCGCTCCAGCTCCTTAGAACCACTCTTCCCGGTTCCCCCGGGGTACCAGGCTTACGCCTGCCGTCGCCCTTCTAGTTTTTTTGCCCCTCGTGACTTCCGTCATGTGACCCTTCTCCTGGCCTTCTTCCCCCCCCTCGCAATTGACTTGCGTATGCGGACGCTTCACTCGTCCCTGCTCCCGACTGCAGCATAGAGGATTCGTTCCTCTACAACTACAATTCATTTTCCACTTGCAAGCGTGTAGTTGTCGACTCTTTGATGCCTTCCTAACTTCCAGTAAGTGCTCATACAATTGGTCATTTTTGCCCTGACGATCGGTGAGTTTTCCTTCCATGCCGGTTTTAACTTTTTCCTCCCGTCCCCTTCTTTCAGATTCAGCATTTCCGCCCATTAATCGGGCCGTTTCTGGACATATGGCAAAGACCTCTCCCCGGTCCCTTCATTAATGCGGTCCTCGTTTTTGGACAGTCCTACCTGGGTAATTTATTACTTGCTCACGTAGTTGTCCTTTTTCACTGGCTGCGTTTTTAATGTCACCCACCGATCTCCTTTAAACTATCCTTTCCCCTACAGACTTGACCCTACTTCACTGATGCCTTGCGGACCCTGATCTCTTCCGGATCCTTTTGTACTCTAATCCATTAGGTAAACTCTATTTATCCCATACCGTTTTGTCTCAAGTCCTCCTACTTGTTCCTTTGGACCACTCATTCTTTGTTCCATTCTCCCCTTCCTCCCTCTTAGAGCACTACCCAGAAACTAATGACCATTGTCCTGATGATGACCTGTAATCATCCAGGTTGAAACGCCGTCGACTATCCAGCCTAGAACTCAGGCGCTATTGTGGTCAATCTATTTATCTGACTAACGTGTATAACACTGTATATAAAACTGCATTTTTGACCACCTTAATTTACCCTTTTTTCGCCGTTCACGCTGTATTTCACACTTATGTCACTGCGCCGTCCACTTTCACTAGCACGACCAGTGCTCACTCCGTGTGTTATGGTCATTGTATAATTATGTACTGTAGTGCTTCTTAACTACTTATGCAATTATAGTTTAATTTACTCTACCTTACCCTTACGCTGTGGTCTCCTTTCCTTTGTTCCCCTTCCCAATTGTGATTTATTTCACTGTGTTTGAATTGTTCCATTTTTTTAATAATCTCCAGCTGAGACATTGTTTTTTGTTGCATGTTATGTATGGCTGCAGCATTACTCCTCTGCCTCTCGTTTGAAAGCAGGAGCAGATTATTTTGGGGGCCATACATAACATAAATTTACAGATGTGTGACAGTGAATTTCAGGGTTGTTTTTCACCTCGGAGTTCTTCCTCCTGTTGTCTGTTTGGTGTCACTCAGATCCCCCCATAATTCACTGTTAATCATCTATAATTCTATATATAGTACTCGATGGAAATAGAACTGCTGGTTCTTACTATGGGAATAATCTTAAGAAATGTGCCAGGTGGCATTCTTCAGCAGAATGCTTGACTAATAAGGAAACAAAAAAGTCCTTGTTAACATTATTTTCATTTATACAATTACTGCAAAAAGTATGTCCGTCTATGGCTGAAGAGTGGGAAGCTGAACAAGCACAAAGCTTATTCTATAAAAAAAATATAAACGAACACCCTTCGTGTGTGTGGCAGGAGTGGGTTAATTTTTTTAATCTTTCTCAGTAAAAGAAATACAAGAGATACAAAGCACTGAATAATGGTTACAGCTGAGTAGGCACTGAATAGAAGCGGGGCATTTAATTAATCATTGGAGTGTTTATTGAGAGTACGCTACAGAGCCCTGGAAGTAATTACTATTATATGAGACGTGATATTGAAAATATCGCTAGATCGAGGAGGGAAAGGCACATTTCTTGATGAATTTATGAAGTTCTCCTTTCCTGCATGCTTGAATGAGGACTTCTGCTATTGTAGGCCTTTACCGCAGGAAGAGAGATTAAGAGGTATGTGACACATATGGATGAAAATGTAATATAAATTAGTACAATAGTCGTACATGGTTGATCCGAAATGATGTACTGCAGCATTCAAATTATGATAGGAGCTGTAAATAAATCAGTTTTAATACAATTTATCTTAATGGTAGCAAGCTCCTATTAAAAATAAAAAATAAAAACTTCTTGATTGGTTCGGTTTTGTTTCTTACACTTGATGGGCTCATTTATAACCCAGGTCAAAATCAGAATTATCAGGGTCATTTGGACGCAGGTGGTTGTGCTAAAACTGGCACCCATGCACTTGTGATTAACTTCAGTGTGCTGTCTGTAATCTCATGTTTACAAAATATAAGGATTCCATTTCACACATATTATACACATTTAAATTGCGTAGCTGTCCTGCAGCATGGTGGCTATTCTTTGCTCTTTAGCAGAAGAGCTGCTTTGAAGTCCAGGAGAGAGGTTCATGCTCTTATGTAAGGGGGAAGAGATTCTAGTGGTGAGCTCGTATGAGCTGGAATGATCGCATTCTAGAGGTGGCTCATGAAAGTGGGTGCTGTACAGTGCTGCACATGTAGATAGTGTGATATGTTTGGAGAAATAAGTATATGTCTTTTACCATATTTGTATTGGAGCACATTTTGAGTAGCTCTTGAAAGCCGGATTAACACCTATGATAAGGGACTGATGGCTAAGATTAGTAAAGATTGAGCTAGATTCCCAGAAGAAGAGTGATGGAGCGCGAGTGAAATGCTGAAGGCTTAAGTGTCGCGCAATAATTACACTCCACGCTGTACTTGAAGCGTAAAAGGCCATTCATTAGGACAAGGTTGTAAAAACACAATAATTAACCAAAACATTAATTAACTATAACAATCCCCAACATCAAACCTTTCATTCACTCCATCCATTTCCCTTTGCTCCAATTCTCTCTTCCAGTTTCACTCCGCGACCCCCTCCATCTCTCCTTTCACTTCTTCGCTTATCTTTCAACATACTCTCCTGTATCTCCTGCCGCCGCACTCTGGCATCCCGCACCCCCATCATTCACCCTTTCCCCTCCCCCGAGGGGTGGGTGTGCCCGTCAGTGACTCCTCACCCCTCCAAAGTACTGCCAACCAGGGAACCCCCTTTGGGCGGTTACCTGCCCCACCCTTTTAGTCCCGTGCACCTTTCGCCATCACTCTGCAACCTCCCTGTGACACCAGATGGATTAATTCCACAACTTGCTTATAACGTCTCGCATCTCCATCATATAATAGGCATTCCCGAGTCGCAAAAGGTGCACCCCATCCTCCCTGAACAGCAAAGGCTCCTCCAACCGGATCCCAACATGAGCAATCACCTTAATGTCTTTCGAGGTGCAAAAAACTCTCATTGCCCTGTTTAACTTTCTGCAGGCTTTTTCCACCGCCGCATGCTTCACTGCCCCTTTCCACATCTTTCGTGGCACAAATTCAGTCCATACAATGCATGTTCCCGCCAGATTCCTTTTCATGACCTCCAGATCACTCTGCATCTGCTGTAGTATTGCCAAACCCAACAAATGTATCAAGTAATTTTCGCCCAAATGCAGGACCAACATATCAGGGCAACCTCTCTGCGATATCCTTTTCGTCAGCCAGGGCAGTAATGCCCCCCAACGCATCCCTCCTTTGCCCCACCAATGCACCTCATGATGGCTGCTCCTCAGACCTAGGTTACGGCCGTAGACCTGTCGATCTGCATATCTGGCTGCCCAATGTATGAAAGAGTGTCCAACGATCCAGGTCACCGTCTTGGTCCCTGGACCCCCACACAACCTACGACAAGAAAAATATGTTAGTGCACAAAATAGGAGTCCCTCTGTCTTTGCACAGTCACCTCCCCTTCCCCAAAACTATCTATTCTTACTTGCGCACATATCTTTCGCAGCACCTGGACCTCCACCTCCCAATCTGACGTATTCTGTCCCATGACCAGCCCAGTCTCTCTGCGGCCATAGCTGCGCCAATGCAGAAAGAGTGTGTGCCGTATCTAGCAGGGTCCCTACCCAAGCACCTTAAAGCCATGCACAATACTACCAATAACTGAAATGCCGTCAACCTCTCCCTAGACACGTGACAGAAAATTTCACCCGACTGCCCTCCAGACTTGCTCAAGAAAATTTCCCATTCTCACACCGGGCACACTCCTTCGCATCCACTCTCATTCAACCACACCCATTTTCCCCTCCCTAACTAGTCCATTTTTGAATGCCCCAGCCAAATCCCCAGTCGACCTCCATCCAATCGTACTTCTTCGTACGTTCTCCCCCCTCCCCTTCGTGCCCAACAACTCAGAAACCCAAAACACCCCAAAAAACATCCACACCATACATGAATGAAATACTGAAACCTCATAACCATCATAACAACAATTGGGCAAAACCCCCAGCAAGCTCTGCAACAATTCAAACGTAATCGCCTCCCTTGGCGCCCCCCCGTCCCTTCTCCCCGTTCTCGTCCACAGCCCTTTAGCATTCTGCTGAGGATCTCATCCTTCACGAGGTCAAACCCCATGTACAATTTACAGTAAAATGAGATCCCAGCCAACTTTCCTGCTATCGTAGTCTGTGATAAACCCTTATCGATGTAACTTAGAACAAAACGTATCACTCCCTGTTCAGTGTCTTGACGGGACATGCTCCGCGCATCCGCGGTCCAGCCCATAAAAGATCCAAATTCAGCCCAAGCCAGCCTGTAGCTGCGCCTTGTAGTTTCTGCTATAGACTTCTCAACCAGACCTATCACTCTCACTCCCCCCAGGCCCAGTTGCCGTCCTGCAGCTCTGTCTTGCATGCATCCGCTCCAGGCAGCAGTCGTCGGAAACGCCGCCACTGCGAACGAGACAAAGCATCCGCAATGTCATTACTTGCCCCTGGAACATGTTTCACCCGAAATACTACATTCAATTGCAGGCATTTCAGCATGAAACTACGCAGCAGCCGCAAGACCCTTGAGTCTTTCGCTTTCTGTTTGTTCACTAACTCTACTACCGTCATATTGTCTACATGGAACAGCACCGACCTATTCTGAAATTCTGGGCCCCACACAGCTAAAGCCACCAGCAACGGGAAAAACTCTAGGAAAGCTATGCTCCTCCGTTGTTTTACCAAATAGCCCGGCCATTCTTTAGCGCACCATCGACCATCCCAAAAGACACCAAAACCAGAAGCCCCTGCCTCATCAGAAGAAATTTGAACTTGCCAGATCGTCCTGTCTACTACAAAGTCCAAGGACACCCCATTAAAGTCGGTCAAAAATGTCTGCCATACTCTCAAATCTGCTCTGACACCCATTGAAATCCTGACTCTGTGGTGTGGTAGCACTGCCCCAGACATGGCCATGCCAAGGTGTCGGCAGAACGTCCTCCCAGCTCTTACCACCCGGCAAGCAAAATTCAAGAAACCCATGAGTTGTTGCACTGTCCTCAAATCAATCTTCTTTTCACCAATCACCCATAACAGGAAAGCCTGTATTTCCATCACCTTGCCAGTGGGCAACCTGGCCAACCTCTGGACCGAGTCCAGTTCGATGCCCAGGAACGTCAATCTACAGCTGGGCCCAGCTGTTTTCTCCAGCGCTAGGGGAACCCCAAAACACTGCGCCATGGCCTGAAACTGTTGTAACGCCTTGCCACAATCTCCTGAATTTCCTCTGCCGATGAATAAGAAATCATCGAGGTAATGAGACACTTCCCGATGACCACTTATCTTCATGAAAGCCCACTGCAGGAACGTGCTGAACATCTCAAACAATGCGCAAGATATCGCACAGCCCATTGGCAAGACCGTGTCCACGAAAATGGCCCCCTCAAACTGCATCCCCAGCAAGGAGAAATCCACAGGGTGTATAGGCAGTAGATGGAAGGCCGATTTCACATCACATTTAGCCATTTCCGTCCCCTGCCCACACAACCTCACTAGGCAGATCGCGTTGTCTACTGAAGCATACAGCACCCTCGAGTCCTCTTCTACAATGAAGTCGTTGACGGACCTCCCCTCAAGCCATGATAAATGATGGATCATCCTGTATTCTCCCGGCTCTTTCTTAGGAACCCCCCCTAGAGGTGATATAATCAAGTCTTCTACTGACCAATCGTCAAATGGGCCTGCTACCCTGCCTTCCTCCACTTCTTTTCTCAATTTTTTCTGCTATCACTTGTGGCAACTCCCTGGCTAATTTCAAATTCTCTGCCCATCTCCTTTCTCTGGGACCCTGGTAACCCACCCGAAAACCTTCTGTAAATCCCCACTGAATCCTTACTGCAGCCTCCCTGTCAGGGTACACCGAGAGCCACGGGCCCATGGCCTCGATCCTAACTGGGGTAGGAGCCCTTTGGCCCAGCCTGTCCTCTGCCTTTGGTGGCCCGCCATTGCTCCGCCGGCGTGGCCAAAGTAAAGCACTGTGTGAGCGGGTGCCGTCCCCCACACTTGGAGCACTCATGCTTAAATTTGCAAGGGTATCTTGAGCAGAAACCCTTGTTGAAATTCCAACAGGCTCCTGTGGTTCCCCCCCTGCTTAGGAGGTGGACCTGCACTCCCTGCACTAACAGTAGCTCCCCCACCCCAGACTGGGCGGGACGTGCCGGAAAGGACCGGTACATCACTGGGAGCCCACTGGCTGTGTGCGTGGAAGCTGACGACTGAGTGGATGACATCCACTGCATCCAGAGTTCTTGGTCCACTCCCCCCCATGATTTATCGGGGTTAATGCTGATTCTAGCCCTAAACTCCTCATCATAGCTTAACCAGGCAAATCCCCCGAAATGCATTTGCGCCTTCCGGATTATGTCCATGTATTTTAATAAAGCTATGGCCCTGTCAAGGTGCCTTTCACAATAAATACTGGTGTATATGAGAAAAGCTGAGGTCCAGTTCTCCATGTTAATGGGTACCCTGGGCCTCCTCGTCAGCTCCCACTCCTCTTCTTTTGACCCTTCTTTAGCCTGGACCTCCCTATGCAACAATTTAAAGACATCCACATATTCGTGCCTCCAAATCCTGTTCCTCGTTTTGTCAGATAAGTGCGACCCCAACAGCATAGCCAAACCCATATAAGGGAGTTTCTTATGATGTTTGTCATCCCCTTTGTCGTCCTTCCCTTCTGTCCCTTCAATTTTGTCCTTCTGGACACTCGCTCCCACCAATTGTTTTGACCCATGTTCCTTTCCCCCCGCTGCTGGCACCGCAGTTGCGCTCGACGACGCCTTCGTGTCCCTCACTGACCCGTCCCCAAAACCCACCGACCAGCAGGGTTTCTTCCGCCCCCCTTTCAGACCACCGTCCAAAGCAGCCCACCATTCGCCCTCACCTGACAGGTTTGCTTGTGCTTCTCTGCCTTTTCCTTTGACGCCGATCTTCTTCTCAGTGCCCGACTTTGTCTTGCCTTTGACCGCACCTGTCTCCTGCAAAACACCAAGCTGTCTGGTTGCCTTCCCCCCGCCACCTGCCGCCCACAGGCACATAGTCATCATCTTGTAATTCACTCTCCTCCAGTTCATCACTCTCCTCACCATAATCCAATTGCAAATCAGGCTCAAACTCCACAGGCGCCCACATCACTTCACGCACCGCTCTCTTCTGCCCTTTTCCTTTCTTCCCAGACACACCGCTCCATTCTTCTACACGTGCCACCGGTGCCCGATCCCTCGTTGGAGGGTGGGCCGCCACGGACCCCCCTGCTGCTTTTTGCCAGTGTCTCTGAACCGTCTTGCATCCGGCCGGCCCCCCCACATTTCTACCAGCCTCCGCCACTGGCCTGAAACCCCCCCCAGGCTGCTCCAACCTGAGGGGGCCCCAGCACCACCATGTCTCTCCGCCATCCTGGCTGTCCCTGCCCCCGTCTGGGGGTGACTCAGCTCCTCCACCCACACCCATTTGCCCTTTGGCCCCCCGTCCTGGCCTCCTGTTCTGCCCAGGCCTCCTCCTCGGACGTGGGAGTGGGAGGCCCCTCATCCCAAGGATCACAACCCCTCCCCGCCCTGGCCGCACATAGATCCTCCCATCTTGCTTCAGACTCCTGAATAATCCTACGCTGTTCCTGGATCTTATCTTCCAGGGACATGCCCTCCCACCTAGGCAGGCTGGGCGGGGGGCTTAGACCCCCGCCAAACCTCTCCTGTACCCATGAACTCTCAGGTGCCTCAACCCCAGGCCCCCCCCTTTTGCCTTCTTAATCAATGCCTGTGGGGCCCCCGCACTCCCATGCTGCTGGGGGGGCTTATGTGCTGGCTTCCACGTTAGATCCATGGGAATCTCCTCCGATGGACCAACCTCCTGCTCCAATTCCCTGCTCCACATGGATAAATTCATGGCCTGTCCGTCGCCCAGGCCCCCCTCCCCCCTCCCACCTTCCTGATTCAGCACGGGCCTGCTACCGGCCCCGGCGTCTCGCCATGCCGGATCGGTGGTGGCCTGCCCTCTCCCACCGCTCAGAATTGATGCGGGCACCTCCCCAGCAGCGTCGCGCTGCAGCGTGGGAAGGCCCCCTGACACACCCTCCTCACTACAAAGCCCGCCGGGAGCGGCCACGCCGAGACGCGCAGGCAGGCTCTGACGCCTGCCTCCGAGCTTTGCTCTGTTTTGACCCCGCCCCCTGCCCAACGTACCTCTTAATTCCGGTGGTGGCTCGTCTAAGCATGCCACCACTGCAGCAGCAACTCCGGCCGACTGTCGGGGTGTGGGCCATCCCGACCCACGCTTGGTCTAGCACGCCGGGCCGCAGTAGGTCCTCCCGGCCAACGTGCCCCAACACCCGCAGCGCCGCACAGACGGCTTCCGCTTCGGGCGCCGACATCACGACAACCAGGTGAGGTAATTAACCCTCCAGGAGCCTTCCACTAACCTGTGCACGACTTGCCCACGCCAACCGGCCGATTGGCTGCCTATTAACCCTTAAGGCCTACCACTACCAAAAACTACTCTCCAAGATTATCCCAACCCTCCCCAATGGTGCTGGGTGCAGGAAGAGGAAGAGCCTTCCTCCCCTGCACCCTTATACCCCTCCCTAACCCCACCACCTTGTCCAACCCCCTGAACCCAACAGCTTGTCCTTCCTGGCATTACTGCGCGAATATCCCGGGGGAAGACTGGTCTGCATCCCTACTTCCCCTGGGGGCCGGCATTAAGATTTATGGTGTGATCCTACAAGAACAAGCTAAGTTTTGCATTGCATGTCAAACCTTCATATTCTTCAGATAGGATATTCTCATAGCAGCTGACTGGGAAATAGAGTGGTAAATAAGTGTTCATGTTGTCAATAGTGAATTCAACAAAGTGAGAAAGCAGGTGCAGGTGTTATTTTGACTAAGAGAAGAGTCTCGAGAACCAGCCTTTCTGCCCTATGAGAAGGACGACAGAATAAGCACTACCAGAAATACAAATGGACTTGAATAAAAGTGATAGAGGAAAGAGACTGATTAACCCCTTAACTGCTGGGCCTTTTCCCCCCCAGTGCTGAGCCCTTTTTTGGCTATTTGTAGTAGTTCGCGATTAGGCCTCTGTAACTTTTGGACCACATAAGGTATCCACGCCAAATTTGCGTCCTTTTCTTCCAACATCATGGGGATTCTAAAGGTACCCAGGGTTTGTGGATTCCCCTGGAGGGGTCCCAGATTTTAGCCAAAATACAGCTATATTTTGGTTTTTGGGGAAAAATGGGAAAAAAGTCCCGCATATAAAAGCGTCTGGGTTTTTCCCTGCAAATGGTATCAAAAAAGGTTTGTGGGGCTGAAATCTCCATTTTCCCAGATTTTAGGGAATGACAGACTTTTGTCAGAAAACCAAAACATTTTACACAGTTTTGGCATTTTTCTGGGACATAGCCTATTTTTGCTATTTTTTGTGCTTTCAACCTCCTTCCAGTTAATGGTAGAAATGGGTATGAAACCAATAATGGATCCTGGAAAGCCATACATTTATGAAAAGTAGACAAAATTCTGAATTCAGCAAGGGGTCATTTGTGTAGATCCTTAAAGTTTTCCTTATAGAAACTAACAGTTAAATAAAGGAAAAATTGAAAATTAGTTGAAAAAAACAGCCATTTGTGTCAACGTTTTCACCTGTAACTTCTTCTAATTATAACAGCTATTTGAAGGCAATATACCGTTATATCCGCTGGACCTTTCTGGTTGTGGGGATATATAGGACTTGTAGGTTCACCAAGAACCCGACGAACCCAGAGCCAATAATTGAGCAACATCTTGCAATGATTTTTTTTTAAGTACCGGGTATATAGCAATTATTTTGGGAAAATGTATACATGGAAAAATTGTTATGAAAGACACCTATGTATTTCTGAAATGGGAACAAAATGTAGATTTTAGAAACAGTAGATATTTGCACATTCCCGAAATTGGGAGTACCCATACTAGCATGAGAATTATAGGTCATTTTTCAAAATGACTTATTTTTTACACATTGTCTTTCATTTGGAAGGCAGAAATGCATCGAAAGTCAATAGGTAATAACAGTTGCTCTACAATTCTGTGTTACCCTAAGTCTCCCGATAAAAATGGTACCTCACTTGTGTGGGTAGCCCTTGTGCCCACAACAGGAAATGGCTCAAAATGCAACGTGGACGTACCACATTTTCACAATGAAAAATTACCCTTTTTTGCAAAGTGCCTAGGTGTAGTTTTTGAACCCTAGCTCTGCCGGCACCTAGGGAAACCTAGCAAACCTATACATTTTTGAAAACTAAACACCCAGGGGAATCCAGGATGGGGTGACTTGACTGCCTCCCACCAGGTTCTGTTACCCAGAATCCCTTGCAAACATAGAAAATTGTCAAAAAAATCACATTTTCCCCACATTTCTGTGGTGGAAAGTTCTGGAATCTGCGTGGATCCACAAATTTCCACCCACCCCGCATTCCCCAAAGTCTAACGAGAAAAATGGTACCTCACTTGTGTGGGTCGGCCTAGTGCCTGCGACAGGAAACGGCGCAAAACGCAACGTGGTCACACCTCAATTTCGCAGTGAAAAATGACCCTTTTTGGCAAAGTGCCTAGCTGTAGTTTTTGAACCCTAGCTCTGCCGGCACCTAGGGAAACCTAGCAAACCTATACATTTTTGAAAACTAGACACCCAGGGGAATCCAGGATGGGGTGACTTGACTGCCTCCCACCAAGTTCTGTTACCCAGAATCCCTTGCAAACAGAAAAAATTGTCAAAAAAACACATTTTCCCCACATTTCTGTTGTGGAAAGTTCTGGAATCTGCGTGGATCCACAAATTTCCACCCACCCCGCGTTCCCCAAAGTCTTACGAGAAAAATGGTACCTCACTTGTGTGGGTCGGCCTAGTGCCTGCGACAGGAAACGGCGCAAAACGCAACGTGGTCACACCTCAATTTCGCAGTGAAAAATGACCCTTTTTTGGCAAAGTGCCTAGCTGTAGTTTTTGAACCCTAGCTCTGCCGGCACCTAGGGAAACCTAGCAAACCTATACATTTTTGAAAACTAGACACCCAGGGGAATCCAGGATGGGGTGACTTGACTGCCTCCCACCAGGTTCTGTTACCCAGAATCCCTTGCAAACATAAAAAATTGTCAAAAAACCCACATTTTCCCCACATTTCTGTGGTGGAAAGTTCTGGAATCTGCGTGGATCCACAAATTTCCACCCACCCCGCGTTCCCCAAAGTCTTACGAGAAAAATGGTACCTCACTTGTGTGGGTCGGCCTAGTGCCTGCGACAGGAAACGGCGCAAAACGCAACGCGGTCCCACCTCAATTTCGCAGTGAAAAATGACCCTTTTTTGGCAAAGTGCCTAGCTGTAGTTTTTGAACCCTACCTCTGCCGGCACCTAGGGAAACCTAGCAAACCTATACATTTTTGAAAACTAGACACCCAGGGGAATCCAGGATGGGGTGACTTGACTGCCTCCCACCAGGTTCTGTTACCCAGAATCCCTTGCAAACATAAAAAATTGTCAAAAAAAACACATTTTCCCCACATTTCTGTGGTGGAAAGTTCTGGAATCTGCGTGGATCCACAAATTTCCACCCACCCCGCGTTCCCCAAAGTCTTACGAGAAAAATGGTACCTCACTTGTGTGGGTCGGCCTAGTGCCTGCGACAGGAAACGGCGCAAACGCAACGCGGTCCCACCTAAATTTCGCAGTGAAAAATGACCCTTTTTTGGCAAAGTGCCTAGCTGTAGTTTTTGGACCCTACCTCTGCCGGCACCTAGGGAAACCTAGCAAACCTATACATTTTTGAAAACTAGACACCCAGGGGAATCCAGGATGGGGTGACTTGACTGCCTCCCACCAGGTTCTGTTACCCAGAATCCCTTGCAAACATAAAAAATTGTAAAAAAAAACACATTTTCCCCACATTTCTGTGGTGGAAAGTTCTGGAATCTGCGTGGATCCACAAATTTCCACCCACCCCGCGTTCCCCATAGTCTTACGAGAAAAATGGTACCTCACTCGTGTGGGTCGGCCTAGTGCCTGCGACAGGAAACGGCGCAAAACGCAACGCGGTCCCACCTCAATTTCGCAGTGAAAAATGACCCTTTTTGGCAAAGTGCCTAGCTGTAGTTTTTGAACCCTACCTCTGCCGGCACCTAGGGAAACCTAGCAAACCTATACATTTTTGAAAACTAGACACCCAGGGGAATCCAGGATGGGGTGACTTGACTGCCTCCCACCAGGTTCTGTTACCCAGAATCCCTTGCAAACATAAAAAATTGTAAAAAAACACATTTTCCCCACATTTCTGTGGTGGAAAGTTCTGGAATCTGCGTGGATCCACAAATTTCCACCCACCCCGCGTTCCCCAAAGTCTTACGAGAAAAATGGTACTTCACTTGTGTGGGTCGGCCTAGTGCCTGCGACAGGAAACGGCGCAAAACGCAACGCGGTCCCACCTCAATTTCGCAGTGAAAAATGACCCTTTTTTGGCAAAGTGCCTAGCTGTAGTTTTTGAACCCTACCTCTGCCGGCACCTAGGGAAACCTAGCAAACCTATACATTTTTGAAAACTAGACACCCAGGGGAATCCAGGATGGGGTGACTTGACTGCCTCCCACCAGGTTCTGTTACCCAGAATCCCTTGCAAACATAAAAAATTGTCCAAAAAACACATTTTCCCCACATTTCTGTGGTGGAAAGTTCTGGAATCTGCGTGGATCCACAAATGTCCACCCACCCCGCGTTCCCCAAAGTCTTACGAGAAAAATGGTACCTCACTTGTGTGGGTCGGCCTAGTGCCTGCGACAGGAAACGGCGCAAAACGCAATGCGGTCCCACCTCAATTTCGCAGTGAAAAATGACCCTTTTTTGGCAAAGTGCCTAGCTGTAGTTTTTGAACCCTACCTCTGCCGGCACCTAGGGAAACCTAGCAAACCTATACATTTTTGAAAACTAGACACCCAGGGAAATCCAGGATGGGGTGACTTGACTGCCTCCCACCAGGTTCTGTTACCCAGAATCCCTTGCAAACATAAAAAATTGTCCAAAAAAACACATTTTCCCCACATTTCTGTGGTGGAAAGTTCTGGAATCTGCGTGGATCCACAAATTTCCACCCACCCCGCGTTCCCCAAAGTCTTACGAGAAAAATGGTACCACACTTGTGTGGGTCGACCTAGTGCCTGCGACAGGAAACGGCGCAAAACGCAACGTGGTCCCACCTCAATTTCGCAGTGAAAAATGACCCTTTTTTGGCAAAGTGCCTAGCTGTAGTTTTTTAACCCTACCTCTGCCGGCACCTAGGGAAACCTAGCAAGCCTATACATTTTTGAAAACTAGACACCCAGGGGAATCCAGGATGGGGTGACTTGACTGCCTCCCACCAGGTTCTGTTACCCAGAATCCCTTGCAAACATAAAAAATTGTCCAAAAAACACATTTCCCCACATTTCTGTGGTGGAAAGTTCTGGAATCTGCGTGGATCCACAAATTTCCACCCACCCCGCGTCCCCCAAAGTCTTACGAGAAAAATGG
This sequence comes from Calotriton arnoldi, assembly GCA_963921515.1. NCBI lineage: Eukaryota > Metazoa > Chordata > Amphibia > Caudata > Salamandridae > Calotriton > Calotriton arnoldi. The sequence goes on along the minus strand of CAWUFW010015355.1, from coordinate 206,521 downwards.
TACCTCACTTGTGTGGGTCGGCCTAGTGCCTGCGACAGGAAACGGCGCAAAACGCAACATGGTCACACCTCAATTTCGCAGTGAAAAATGACCCTTTTTTGGCAAAATGCCTAGCTGTAGTTTGTGAACCCTAGCTCTGCCGGCACCTAGGGAAACCTACCAAACACACACATTTCTGAAAAGTAGACACCCGGGGGCTTCCAAGGAGGTATGGCTTGCGTGGATCCCCCAACGTTTCCTTACCCAGAATCCCTTGCAAACCTCAATTTTAGCTGAAAAATCACTTTTTTCACACATTTGTGTGTGGGAAAGTGTGGCATCACTGGCCTCACACAAATTTCCTACCACCCAGCGTTCCCCCAGGTCTCCCGATAAAAATGGTGCCTCACTTGTGTGGGAGGCCCAAGTACCCGCGACAGGCAAGGGCCCACAACGTAGTGAGGCGACCTCAAAATTGCCTATCTCAAAACCACCTGGTTTTGCTAGGGGGTCACCTGGGCTTTTGGCCCCGTGCTCGGCGGCCATCTAGGGAAACCTACCAAACCCACACATTTCTGAAAAGTAGACACCCGGGGGCTTCCAGGGAGGTATGGCTTGCGTGGATCCCCCAACGTTTCCTTACCCAGAATCCCTTGCAAACCTCAATTTTAGCTGAAAAAATCACTTTTTTCACCCATTTGTGTGTGGGAAAGTGTGGCATCACTGGCCTCACACAAATTTCCTACCACCCAGCGTTCCCCCAGGTCTCCCGATAAAAATGGTGCCTCACTTGTGTGGGAGGCCCAAGTACCCGCGACAGGCAAGGGCCCACAACGTAGTGAGGCGACCTCAAAATTGCCTATCTCAAAACCACCTGGTTTTGCAAGGGGGGTCACCTGGGTTTTTGGCCCCGTGCTCGGCGGCCATCTAGGGAAACCTACCAAACACACACATTTCTGAAAAGTAGACACCCGGGGGCTTCCAGGGAGGTATGGCTTGCGTGGATCCCCCAACGTTTCCTTACCCAGAATCCCTTGCAAACCTCAATTTTAGCTGAAAAAATCACTTTTTTCACACATTTGTGTGTGGGAAAGTGTGGCATCACTGGCCTCACACAAATTTCCTACCACCCAGCGTTCCCCCAGGTCTCCCGATAAAAATGGTGCCTCACTTGTGTGGGAGGCCCAAGTACTCGCGACAGGCAAGGGCCCACAACGTAGTGAGGCGACCTCAAAATTGCCTATCTCAAAACCACCTGGTTTTGCAAGGGGGTCACCTGGGTTTTGGCCCCGTGCTCGGCGGCCATCTAGGGAAACCTACCAAACACACACATTTATGAAAAGTAGACACCCGGGGGCTTCCAGGGAGGTATGGCTTGCGTGGATCCCCCAACGTTTCCTTACCCAGAATCCCTTGCAAACCTCAATTTTAGCTGAAAAAATCACTTTTTTCACACATTTGTGTGTGGGAAAGTGTGGCATCACTGGCCTCACACAAATTTCCTACCACCCAGCGTTCCCCCAGGTCTCCCGATAAAAATGGTGCCTCACTTGTGTGGGAGGCCCAAGTACTCGCGACAGGCAAGGGCCCACAACGTAGTGAGGCGACCTCAAAATTGCCTATCTCAAAACCACCTGGTTTTGCAAGGGGGTCACCTGGGTTTTTGGCCCCGTGCTCGGCGGCCATCTAGGGAAACCTACCAAACCCACACATTTCTGAAAAGTAGACACCCGGGGGCTTCCAGGGAGGTATGGCTTGCATGGATCCCCCAACGTTTCCTTACCCAGAATCCCTTGCAAACCTCAATTTTAGCTGAAAAATCACTTTTTTCACACATTTGTGTGTGGGAAAGTGTGGCATCACTGGCCTCACACAAATTTCCTACCACCCAGCGTTCCCCCAGGTCTCCCGATAAAAATGGTGCCTCACTTGTGTGGGAGGCCCAAGTACCCGCGACAGGCAAGGGCCCACAACGTAGTGAGGCGACCTCAAAATTGCCTATCTCAAAACCACCTGGTTTTGCAAGGGGGTCACCTGGGTTTTTGGCCCCGTGCTCGGCGGCCATCTAGGGAAACCTACCAAACACACACATTTCTGAAAAGTAGACACCCGGGGCTTCCAGGGAGGTATGGCTTGCGTGGATCCCCCAACGTTTCCTTACCCAGAATCCCTTGCAAACCTCAATTTTAGCTGAAAAAATCACTTTTTTCACACATTTGTGTGTGGGAAAGTGTGGCATCACTGGCCTCACACAAATTTCCTACCACCCAGCGTTCCCCCAGGTCTCCCGATAAAAATGGTGCCTCACTTGTGTGGGAGGCCCAAGTACTCGCGACAGGCAAGGGCCCACAACGTAGTGAGGCGACCTCAAAATTGCCTATCTCAAAACCACCTGGTTTTGCAAGGGGGTCACCTGGGTTTTTGGCCCCGTGCTCGGCGGCCATCTAGGGAAACCTACCAAACACACACATTTATGAAAAGTAGACACCCGGGGCTTCCAGGGAGGTATGGCTTGCGTGGATCCCCCAACGTTTCCTTACCCAGAATCCCTTGCAAACCTCAATTTTAGCTGAAAAAATCACTTTTTTCACACATTTGTGTGTGGGAAAGTGTGGCATCACTGGCCTCACACAAATTTCCTACCACCCAGCGTTCCCCCAGGTCTCCCGATAAAAATGGTGCCTCACTTGTGTGGGAGGCCCAAGTACCCGCGACAGGCAAGGGCCCACAACGTAGTGAGGCGACCTCAAAATTGCCTATCTCAAAACCACCTGGTTTTGCAAGTGGGGTCACCTGGGTTTTGGCCCCGTGCTCGGCGGCCATCTAGGAAACCTACCAAACCCACACATTTCTGAAAAGTAGACACCCGGGGGCTTCCAGGGAGGTATGGCTTGCGTGGATCCCCCAACGTTTCCTTACCCAGAATCCCTTGCAAACCTCAATTTTAGCTGAAAAATCACTTTTTTCACGCATTTGTGTGTGGGAAAGTGTGGCATCACTGGCCTCACACAAATTTCCTACCACCCAGCGTTCCTCCAGGTCTCCCGATAAAAATGGTGCCTCACTTGTGTGGGAGGCCCAAGTACCCGCGACAGGCAAGGGCCCACAACGTAGTGAGGCGACCTCAAAATTGCCTATCTCAAAACCACCTGGTTTTGCAAGGGGTCACCTGGGTTTTTGGCCCCGTGCTCGGCGGCCATCTAGGGAAACCTACCAAACCCACACATTTCTGAAAAGTAGACACCCGGGGCTTCCAGGGAGGTATGGCTTGCGTGGATCCCCCAACGTTTCCTTACCCAGAATCCCTTGCAAACCTCAATTTTAGCTGAAAAAATCACTTTTTTCACACATTTGTGTGTGGAAGTGTGGCATCACTGGCCTCACACAAATTTCCTACCACCCAGCGTTCCCCAGGTCTCCCGATAAAATGGTGCCTCACTTGTGTGGGAGGCCCAAGTACCCGCGACAGGCAAGGGCCCACAACGTAGTGAGGCGACCTCAAAATTGCCTATCTCAAAACCACCTGGTTTTGCAAGGGGTCACCTGGGTTTTGGCCCGTGCTCGGCGGCAATCTAGGGAAACCTACCAAACACACACATTTCTGAAAAGTAGACACCCGAGGGCTTCCAGGAGGTATGGCTTGCGTGGATCTCCCAACGTTTCCTTACCCAGAATCCCTTGCAAACCTCAATTTTAGCTGAAAAAATCACTTTTTCACACATTTGTGTGTGGGAAAGTGTGGCATCACTGGCCTCACACAAATTTCCTACCACCCAGCGTTCCCTCAGGTCTCCCGATAAAAATGGTGCCTCACTTGTGTGGGAGGCCCAGTACTCGCGACAGGCAAGGGCCCATTAACGTAGTGAGGCTGACCTCAAAATTGCCTATCTCAGATCACCTGGTTTTGCAGGGGTCACCTGGGTTTTGGCCCTGTGCTCGGCGGCCATCTAGGGAAACCTACCAAACACACACATTTATGAAAAGTAGACACCTGGGGCTTCCAGGGAGGTATGGCTTACGTGGATCCCCCAACGTTTCCTTACCCAGAATCCCTGCAAACCTCAATTTTAGCTGAAAAAATCACTTTTTCACACATTTGTGTGTGGGAAAGTGTGGCATCACTGGCCTCACACAAATTTCCTACCACCCAGCGTTCCCCAGGTCTCCCGATAAAAATGGTGCCTCACTTGTGTGGGAGGCCCAAGTACCGCGACAGGCAAGGGCCCATAACGTAGTGAGGCAACCTCAAAATTGCCTATCTCAAAACCACCTGGTTTTGCAAGTGGGTCACCTGGTTTTGGCCCCGTGCTCGGCGGCCATCTAGGAAACCTACCAAACCACACATTTCTGAAAAGTAGACACCCGGGGCTTCCAGGGAGGTATGGCTTGCGTGGATCTCCCAACGTTTTCACTCCAGAATCCCTGCAAACCTCAATTTTAGCTGAAAAAATCACTTTTTCACACATTTGTGTGTGGGAAAGTGTGGCATCACTGGCCTCACACAAATTTCCTACCACCCAGCGTTCTCCCAGGTCTCCCGATAAAATGGTGCCTCACTTGTGTGGGAGGCCCAAGTACCCGCTGACAGGCAAGGGCCCATAACGTAGTGAGGCGACCTCAAAATTGCCTATCTCAAAACCACCTGGTTTTGCAAGGGGGTCACCTGGGTTTTGGCCCCGTGCTCGGCGGCCATCTAGGGAAACCTACCAAACACACACATTTCTGAAAGTAGACACCGGGTGGTTCCAGGGAGGTATGGCTGCGTGGATCCCCCAACGTTTTCTTACCAGAATCCCTGCAAACCTCAAATTTAGCTGAAAAAATCACTTTTTCCACACATTTTTGTGTGGGAAAGTTGTGGCATCGCCGGGCAGACACGCATTTCCTACCACCCAGTGTTCCCCAAGGTCTCCTGATAAAAATGGTGCCTCACTCGTGTGGGAGGCCCAAGTACCCGCGACAGGCTAGGGCCCAAAACATTTTGTGATAGGCAATTTTGATGTCGGCTCAATACGTTTTTGGCCCTTGCCTGTCGCGGGTACTTGGGCCTCCCACACGAGTGAGGTACCATTTTTATCGGGAGACCTTGGGGAACACTGGGTGGTAGGAAATGCATGTCTGCCCGGCGATGCCACAACTTTCCCACACAAAAATGTGTGGAAAAAGTGATTTTTCCACCTAAATTCGAGGTTTGCAGGGGATTCTGGGTAAGAACACGATGGGGGATCCACGCAAGCCATACCTCCCTGGAACCCCCCGGGTGTCTAGTTTTCAGAAATGTGTGGGTTTGGTAGGTTTCCTTAGCTGCCCACCGAGCACGGGGCCAAAAACCGAGGTGACCCCCCTTGCAAAACCAGGTTGTTTTGTGATAGGCAATTTTAATGTCGCCTCAATACCTTTTGGGCCCTAGCCTGTCGTGGGTACTTGGGCCTCCCACACGAGTGAGGTACAATTTTTATCGGGAGACCTTGGGGAACACTGGGTGGTAGGAAATGCATGTCTGCCCGGCGATGCCACAACTTTCCCACACAAAAATGTGTGGAAAAAGTGATTTTTCCACCTAAATTCGAGGTTTGCAGGGGATTCTGGGTAAGAAAACGTTGGGGGATCCACGCAAGCCATACCTCCCTGGAACCCCCCGGGTGTCTAGTTTTCAGAAATGTGTGGGTTTGATAGGTTTCCCTAGCTGCCCACCAAGCACGGGGCCAAAAACCGAGGTGACCCCCCTTGCAAAACCAGGTAGTTTTGTGATAGGCAATTTTAATGTCGCCTCAATACCTTTTGGGCCTTAGCCTGTCGTGGGTACTTGGGCCTCCCACACGAGTGAGGTACCATTTTTATCGGGAGACCTTGGGGAACACTGGGTGGTAGGAAATGCATGTCTGCCCGGCGATGCCACAACTTTCCCACACAAAAATGTGTGGAAAAAGTGATTTTTCCACCTAAATTCGAGGTTTGCAGGGGGTTCTGGGTAAGAAAACGTTGGGGGATCCACGCAAGCCATACCTCCCTGGAACCCCCCGGGTGTATAGTTTTCAGAAATGTGTGGGTTTGATAGGTTTCCCTAGCTGCCCACCGAGCACGGGGCCAAAAACCGAGGTGACCCCCTTGCAAAACCAGGTTGTTTTGTGATAGGTAATTTTAATGTCGCCTCAATACCTTTTGGGCCCTAGCCTGTCGTGGGTACTTGGGCCTCCCACACGAGTGAGGTACCATTTTTATCGGGAGACCTTGGGGAACACTGGGTGGTAGGAAATGCATGTCTGCCCGGTGATGCCACAACTTTCCCACACAAAAATGTGTGGAAAAAGTGATTTTTCCACCTAAATTCGAGGTTTGCAGGGTATTCTGGGTAAGAAAACGTTGGGGGATCCACGCAAGCCATACCTCCCTGGAACCCCCGGGTGTCTAGTTTTCAGAAATGTGTGGGTTTGATAGGTTTCCCTAGCTGCCCACCGAGCACGGGGCCAAAAACCGAGGTGACCCCCTTGCAAAACCAGGTAGTTTTGTGATAGGCAATTTTAATGTCGCCTCAATACCTTTTGGGCCCTAGCCTGTCGTGGGTACTTGGGCCTCCCACACGAGTGAGGTACCATTTTTATCAGGAGACCTTGGGGAACACTGGGTGGTAGGAAATGCATGTCTGCCCGGCGATGCCACAACTTTCCCACACAAAAATGTGTGGAAAAAGTGATTTTTCCACCTAAATTCGAGGTTTGCAGGGGATTCTGGGTAAGAAAACGTTGGGGGATCCACGCAAGCCATACCTCCCTGGAACCCCCCGGGTGTCTAGTTTTCAGAAATGTGTGGGTTTGATAGGTTTCCCTAGCTGCCCACCGAGCACGGGGCCAAAAACCGAGGTGACCCCCCTTGCAAAACCAGGTTGTTTTGTGATAGGCAATTTTAATGTCGCCTCACTACGTTTTGGGCCCTTGCCTGTCGTGGGTACTTGGGCCTCCCACACGAGTGAGGTACCATTTTTATCGGGAGACCTTGGGGAACACTGGGTGGTAGGAAATGCATGTCTGCCCGGCGATGCCACAACTTTCCCACACAAAAATGTGTGGAAAAAGTGATTTTTCCACCTAAATTCGAGGTTTGCAGGGGATTCTGGGTAAGAAAACGTTGGGGGATCCACGCAAGCCATACCTCCCTGGAACCCCCGGGTGTCTAGTTTTCAGAAATGTGTGGGTTTGATAGGTTTCCCTAGCTGCCCACCGAGCACGGGGCCAAAAACCGAGGTGACCCCCTTGCAAAACCAGGTTGTTTTGTGATAGGCAATTTTAATGTCGCCTCAATACCTTTTGGGCCCTAGCCTGTCGTGGATACTTGGGCCTCCCACACGAGTGAGGTTCCATTTTTATCGGGAGACCTTGGGGAACACTGGGTGGTAGGAAATGCATGTCTGCCCGGCGATGCCACAACTTTCCCACACAAAAATGTGTGGAAATAGTGATTTTTTCCAACAAAATTTGAGGCTAGCAGGGCATGTTGGGTAAAAAAACAGTGAGAACCACGCAAGTCATTCACCCTTGTACTTCCCCCTTTGTCTACTACTCAAAAATGTAATGGTTTGCCTAGGTGACGACTGAGCTAGGGCAGAAAGTCCCCTGCTACCCATTGTGGAAAAAAAATATCTTACAAAAGGCCATTAAACAGACACAAATATAAATCTAACACTCATTTGATAAAGCTAATCCACCACTTACACAGGTTGGTTTTAGCACCTCCAGAAACGCTGGCTTCAAAGCACAAATACTTATCAAAGTATATAAATATTGAAGCCAAGCCTTCTGAAGGGGAGCCATAAAGCCACATCACGGCACCAACCACTTTATGGTCCATTCACACGCCATTCACACACCACACACAAGACTTCCGTACCGCCAGCCACGGGCCCAAACAACCATATCACTTGCACTCACACAAACATACTGCCGCCATGCAAGGGCCCATCACATTCATATGCCACAAGACATAATGACTTTGACTATATTCTACCACCTGTCAAGTCTCCACCTCCTTCTTCCAGAACGTTACCGAACTCATGCCCAGTGAACCTATACTAATGACTTCCATGACAGCCACATGAGGCTCAGGAAGACATGTCTTTCATGCACCTTTAGTGCACTCACTATGCTAAATCCAACTCCTTCCAGTTTGTGGATGCAAGTTGGGGGTGCTCGAGTATGCCGTGAAGCCCATTCCTCAAGCTGAGCAAGCATATCTACCTTTGAAACTAAGGCAAAATGCTGGAAATTTTCAAAAGGTAACATCATAAACTATGAACGGATGAATGTGAAACAAGGGTAGTCCGTGACAACGTAGCATATGTCCAATCCACCGTTATGTGCAGTGACTGTAATGCACTTATCATACAGCAAACTGACCATCTACTAAGTTCTAACGGAGGATGAACATGGCAAGCAGCATTGACCCATAAGTACCACAGTAAATTCAGTGTGAGTGTGGCAGCAATGGATTTGAATCCATGGGTGAAGAAGAAGTCAGGACGTGTATCTATACTACCTTTACTATCTGCCTTCTACCTTTGCAATATTCCTCGGAAAGCGTACCTACCGTAAGCTGTTCTAACCCGTTCGTGTGTCTGTCCTCAGAGTCCTGACTAACCCTGTCCAATTGTTAAGAGACCCTATACTAATGCCTTTCATCTCTAGCTACTTGAAGCTTGAGTGAACATTTCTGTCACGAGCTATCAATGCTCTCACAATGCTCTATCCAACTCCTTCCAGTTTGTGGATGCAAGTTGGGGGGTGCCCGAGTATGCCGCTTAAACATTTCTCGAGCTGAGCAAGCATATCTACCTTTGAAACTAAGGCAAACATGCTGGAAATTTTCAAAAACTTCCTAAAGAGAACATCATAAACTACGAAGAACGGTTGAATGTGAAACACGGGTACTCCATGACAACGTGGCATATGTTCTGCCCACCAGTATGTGCAGTGTGGGGACTATAATGCACTTGTCAATTGGCGAACAGAACAACTACCACATTCTGAAAGCAGATAAAGGTGTTGAGAAGTCCATGATTTCATGAAGTAGAGGAAGAAATATCCTGCAGGTGCTTGCGTAGTGAAGGAGTGGCCCACAGACAGTAGGTATCCATTCACACCAATTGAAAGGTTATCCTATTGGCAGCTCCACCTCAGTCAATTTCCCAGTATTTTGCTTTAGTGTGATACAACATAAAGCAAGTAGGAAAACAGAAGGCAGGCTTACTTGGGCACTGGGGACAGTAAACACGAGTCTCCTGCCTCTTTCCCTGCATCGAGCACACTTTACAACGACGACATGGTCGCTTCTTTTTGGGTGTTGCAGGAATTTTATCTGCAAAGTGTCGCTCCTGTAGCCTTGCCACGTCCTCCAGAACACATGAAGTGGAGGCTTCTGCTTCTGTAGCAGTAAGACTTTCAATTACAGACAACTGAAAGTCAAGGAAAGACATGAGTCTTCCTGTGGTGGTCTCACGATAAACAACATACGCATTGTATGTTGCCATCTGGATCAGGTGCGTAAACAGTTTCTTATACCAAGTGCGAGTTTTACGACTCGCATTGTATGGCTGAAGAACCTGGTCGTTCTTGTCCACTCCGCCCATGTACTTGTTGTAATCAAGTATACAGGTGGGCTTGTGGACTTCGGCCATCTGACCCCAAACCGTGACAGGGGAAGTGCTCTCAGCATGAATTGTAGTGAGCATGTACACATCACGCCTATCTGAGAACTTAACTGCGAGCAGTTCGTTGGAACGCAACGCAGTGCTCTGGGATTTCTGGAGCTTCTTGCAAACAAGCTCCTGCGGGAATCCTTTGCGGCGACAACGAATTGTACCACAAGCCACGGTGCCAGCTTTGTAGAGCTCACTGAATAGCTCTACTCCTGTATAGAAATTGTCCACATAAAGGTTATAACCTTTGTGAAGAAGTGGCTGGACAAGCTCCCATACAATCTTTCCTGTGACCCCTAGCATGGGAGGGCAACCTACAGGGTTAAGAGTTGTGTCCTTCCCTGTATACACTCTCAAGCTGTACACATAGCCAGTCGAGCTCTCACACAGCATGTACAGCTTGATGCCATAGCGAGCGCGTTTGCTCGGAATGTACTGCCTAAACAGTAGCCGCCCTTTATACAAGATCAAGGACTCATCAATGGCTATATTCTTTCCGGGAGTATAAACCTCTGGAAACCTGGCAGACAAATGTTCCACGACAGGCCGAATTTTGAACAACCTGTCATAGTCTGGATGGTCCCGGGGCAATGCAGCAGAATTGTCATTGAAATGCAGCATGCGCTGCAATAGCAAAAACGATCTCTGCTCATGTATGGTGCAAAGATGGGGGTTAACCAAACCGTGCGAGTAGACCAGTAGGATAGCAAGGTTGGTTTATGCACTACCCCCATTTTAAGTGTGAGGCCCAAAAATATCTTCAACTCCCCTAGTGAAGTGGGAGTCCACTTGCGCGCCCTAGAATGAGGCCCAAGAGTGCCTCCTTGCTCCCTCAGAAATAGTTCGGCACGCAAATTTGTTTGCTGCACAATTTCGTCTAGGAAGTCAACACCAAAAAAGAGATGGAAGTAGTCAATTGGCAAAAAATTTGCCGTATCTACTTTACATCCAGCGTCACCAGTGAAAGGCGGAATTTGGGGCTGAACTAAATTGGGAGGCTGCCAAGACAGCACTCCGTCTGTGCTTGCGGCCGCACGTGCCTGCACTCTGGGTTGCTCTAACCTGTTACGGGTGTCCTGCTGCACAGACTGTGCTGGCAAAGGGACAGCACGACTGACATCGTCTCCTTCAGAATCGCTGGACGATGAGTCATCGGATGGAACTGCGCCGACTGAAAAGTCACTCCCAGATTCGGCTCCATTGTCCTCTCCCTCAGATGCTGTCTCAGTATCTGCTGTCTCAGTCTCTGATCCTGCCTCAGAGCTGGACTCCAGAACCAGATTTAGGGCCTGGGCAGCATCCATCCAACGATATGCCATCTCTGCTAGTGCCTAAACTATCCTTTTAAAACACAATCCTACGTAGAAGGCAGATAGGTTGTTGGTTTTAAAGTGTAGGTGGGTGTGTGCGCGTGAGTGAAGTGTTAAAGTCAATAATGACGAAGTCACCTTACCTTTGCGAACTCTGTACGCTCTCCAAAAAGACTAAGAAAGAGAGAAAAAAGACACAGTATTACTTTACCTTGCCACATACCCATCATCGCAGCCTTTTAGCGCTGGTGGGAGCCATTGCAACCATCATTTTGGCGCCAAGATGCCTACGGGTGAACGTGTGCTTTACAATTGCACACTAAGACCTCCTTTGATGCGCCCACTACCATCCTTGCAAACGTGCCCCTCATCTCTCCATAGCCCCTCTCTCACATACATTTAGTCTGTTACAAAGTGTTTCTACTTTGTGGCTTTACTAATCCACTTAGCTGTCTACATAATACCGATCTGTTCGTTTCAGCATACCCTTTATGGCGTCAAAACTGCCACTACACAAAAGTCAGATATCTCTATCTAGCAGAATTTTTTTTTGTACTCTGCAGCAGTACCACACTTTACTGCCTTTCAGGTAACTTCAAAGAGACTCATTATAGTTCTTTCACAGTCTCATAACTTCAGCACTGAGAAATATCTCTGTAAATAAATATTTATATATATATATATAACAATTAATTCCCAATGTCAGCGCGCTCAATACCTGGTGCAGGCAGCAACGGGTAGAATCCTTACACAATATTTAAATTCAGAAACACAAGGATGCCGCACTCCAGAGACAGGTTTCAGAGTTGCTTTATTTTCACCACCACTACCACCAGTCGTGGTGAAAATAAAGCAACTCTGAAACCAATCTCTGGAGTGCGGCATCCTTTGTGTTTCTGAATATATATATATATATCCATATGAATCATGACGAGAAAAGGCGCCCTTCCAGGTGGGCCAGGGCTTCGTAGCGACATTGCCGCTTTACTATTCCAAATGAAAATCATGACGTATTATAGCACAAGGGAAGCCCTCCAGTCGAGAAAGGAGGTAACAGCAGTCAAAGAGTACATGTATCATATATATCATTCACTCCAGGGCCGGCATTAGCGCTGGTGGCGCCCTGTGCGACAATGTCTGCTGGTGCCCCACCAATGACCACCTCTGCCATGGATTCCCTCACTAGCACCATTTAACAGTGCCCCTCAAGTCTCAAAAACCACTGTCTCTCAGATTCATTTAGTTTTATAGCAACACTCGCACCAGTGTACGGTGTCAGAGCACTTTACACCACACACACACACATTGCACAGAGACAACAGTACATAGGATATGCTACATCAGACAGGACAAGGTGTAGTGTAGCAGTAACATGCCATCTATACTGGCAGGCAATATAGTTTGAGCCCTTATTCTGGGAAAGCACAAATCCAGAATTTAAAACGTACCATCGTTGGGGGTTCTCTTTCATAATAAGAATTATTTTCTACCCAAATGAACCCTTTTCACAAGATTAGATGATGAAAGACTGGGCAAAAAAAACATAAAGCTGGCACAGAAGCAGTAACCCACTAACCTCTTTACATTATATGCACTTTGTTACGTGCATGCCTATGGCTCCCCTGGGAGCAGATTGTGGCCCCCATAATTATGTACATAATTGCCCCACAGGCAGACTTGCCAACCCTCCCGATTCAGGCGGGAGACTTCCGATTTCAAGGCTAGTCTCCCGCCTCCCGATTCCTTCAAGCAAAAACCCGATTACTCGGGGGTTTCAGCTGACAGGGCTTGGTATTGTGTAACGTGGTGTATGCACTGCCAGCAACCTGCAGGCCAGTGCACAACACTTGCATCACCCTCTTTCTGCCTGCCATTGCACTCCATTTATTCATTTATTTATGCGTTTTTATATAGCGCGGACTTTACCCGAAGGTGTCAGAGCGCTTCACAATAGGAACAGTAACATTACATGAGGAGTCGGTTACACGTGAGCATAATACAAAAGCAAGCGTTACATTACATGAGGAAAGGTGACAATTGTGCAACTAACAAAAACAAACCAGATACAAAGAGGCATACGTTCCAAGAGGAAAAAGTGACATGATACATGAGATACAAATAGAGGTATAATACTGCAAAACGTGTATTTGAGTTTCAAATGTCCGATCCTGCAGCAGCACACTTGCTAAGCCCATACATGACAGTAACCCGATTCAAGGCCCCATTCTCCCTATTTATATAATGCATCGTCCCCATAAACAAGAAACAAATGAACATTGTATAATCAAAAATCTGATGTACACAAAGATAACATTTTGAATCACAACCTCCCTAAAATAAAACTGATTACAAAAGTATTATAAGATATATCCATGAAACATTTCCTTTGAAATATTTTCCAACATTTAAGTGTTTGACACAAAACAAATTCGCTAAGGTATCTAGGTTTGTTTTTATTTCTTGCACTTGTATATCTCAACAAAACTGGTTCATTGCATTCCTCAATTCTACAGTTTCCATCAGCCCGACAGACAAGTGACACTTCGCCATCCACACAAGAATCATCCCCTCCGGTCACTTCATAACCTGAACTGCTAGACTTAGCGCTTTGTTCTTCCAACTCTCCTGAACACACTAAATCGTCACACTTCTGGTCACCCAGCACTCTAGAGCCACTGGATTCATACACTAAACCATTATTTGTTCCACCACCAGGGTTAATCTTGGCAACATTCCTCTTGCTCCATCAATGCCCATTTTCCACTGTGGGTGCATGCTTTCTAATGTAAGTAACCGTTGACTTGGTATAAAACTGACTGGTCGCTTTTCACAGACCCTGGCCAGATCTCCCACTTAAAAATCCACTACCTTTACTTTCTTTGACTCATCATATCATTTCTTGCTTCTCTGTTCAGAATCTACTACACTGTGCCTTACTTCTTGGACATCGGGCATTCTCAAACTAGCTCTAGTCCTATCCAACACCCGAACAGGAGACAACTCGATTAACGAAAGTCTGCCTTGCAACAAAACAACAGGGGCAACTTCTGTGGTCGTGTGTGGTGTGCTGTGATAACTCCACAATCTCTTCTCAACCGCAGACTGAACATCTGACCCTGATGACAATGCAATTTGAATGGTCTCTTTTATAAGCCTGTTCACTCTCTCCATCATACTAGTGCCTTGAGGACTATACAGTGAAACTGTTAACTCCTACTTTGCTGTTCTAAAATGTTGGCATTTATGCCCACAGGGGTCGGCCACTGAGCAGAAGGACCGACCCCCTGCCAATATCGCCGCCATTTAAAAAAAAAAAAAAAAGCCTTTTTTATTTTATTTTTTAGAGGGCGATCGCGCCCCCAGGGAAAAACCAGGTACATTAATTTTAAAATATGCCCCCGGCGGGGGCGACCCATCACCACGAGGGCCGACCCCCCAAAGACATCCCTGGTGTCTAGTGGGGTTTCCTGGCCGTGGATCGCAGCAGCGCTGCGATCCACGGCCAGGAAACTCTTTCAGGAAGGCCTCGTTTGAAAGGGGAGACTCTCCCCTTTCAAACGAGGCCTCCCTGAAAGCTGGGGAGGCCGTTTCCAGCCAGATTTCCCCATCGGAGTCGAGCGCGGCCTTACCTGCTGCTGTCCTCGGCTCCGGTGGGGAAATCAGTGACGCTGCAGAGCGCCTCGCGGCGCGCTGACGTCACAGATGGGCGGGAGGCGGGGCGGGGGAGACGCAGAAAGCCTTCCACGTCTCCCCCAGGGGGAATAAAAAAACAATCTCCGGTGCGATGCACCAGAGGTTTAAAGGGGGCCCTCCCTGGTGACGGCCAATGGACGTGCGCCGCACCAGGGAGGTAGTGCTTGCATCGGCCATTGGCCGACGCAAGCACCAAAGGGGTTAATGAACAGTCATCAGTGATTTGTATATATATATATATATATATATATATATATATTCACTGAAAAAACCATAGGTTTTAGGGACAGTTATAGTTAGTTGGACATTGCACTCGTACAAAACCCGTGAAATTCCCCCGTTATAGTTAGTCCAGCTAACTATAACTCGCGCCCCGCAATGCACTGCTGATGACGTCACATATTACATCACTCATGACATGGTCAGTGACATCACTGATGACATCACTGATGACATCTCAAATGACATCACTGATGACATCACTGATGACATCATCCAGTGACTGTGTGTTTCTGTAAAGTTTAAATATTTGTAATATATATAGGAAAAGACGTATTGAAGAATGAGTGGGTGTGTAAGTGTCTGTATGGATGATTTAGTAGGTGCGTGACTGACTGTATAAGTGAGTGATTTAACGTATCTTACTGAATGCATGGGTTAGTGACTAAACTGGGTGAATGTCTGTATCCGTCTGTCTGTTGCTGTGTAAGTGGCTGCATGTGTTTGAGAATAGCTACATGAGTGTCTATATGAGTTATTGAATGCTTGTGTGAGTATCTGTATGGGTGCCTGAGTGTTTGTGTGGGAGGGGTGTGTGCGACTCTGTGCATAGATGTGTGAGTGGGTGATTCACTGGGTGGATGGTTTCAAGAGTGCATCTGTGATAGACTGTATGTGTGGGTAAGTGTGTGTAAGAGTGTGTTAGTGAGTGAATGTATGTCCCAGTGGTACATGTGTGAGTAACTACATATGTGAAAGGCAGTATATATGTGTGTTGGAGTATATAAATAGCTATAAGCAAGAGTGACTGATTGTGATAGTGGCTGTATGGATGAGTGTGTGCTTGTATCAGTGATTGTATAAGAGCGTAAGAATGTGCTAGTATTTGTATGAGTAAGTGAGCTGGTGTGTGTATAACTGTATAGGTGAGTAAATGGTAGTGTGTTTAATTATTTGCATGACTGACTAGGTGTGTGAGTACCTCTATGGATGAGTGGCGGTGTTTGAGTGTCTATATAGGAGTATGAGTGCATATGATAGTCCTGTACTGAGTGACCGTAAATATGAGTGACTGTTCGGGTGAGTGAGTGGATGTGTGCGTAGACCTAAGAATCAGTGAGTGGGTATGTAGTTATTGGTGTTGGAGTGTCTATGGTTTTGCGAATGGCAGTCTGTACTTTAGAGTGGGTGTATCAAAGGTTATATTAGGGTGTGAGAAGATGCATGAAATTATCACATGGATGATGTCATCAGTGATGTCATCAGTGATGTCATTTGAGATGTCATCAGTGATGTCATCAGTGATGTCACTGACCATGTCATGAGTGATGTAATATGTGACGTCATCAGCAGTGCATTGCGGGGCGCGAGTTATAGTTAGCTGGACTAACTATAACGGGGGAATTTCACGGGTTTTGTACGAGTGCAATGTCCAACTAACTATAACTGTCCCTAAAACCTATGGTTTTTTCAGTGAATTTCAAAGGTTTTTTAAATGCTAATTTGTAACTATAACGTCCCTGAAACCTATGGTTTTTTCAGTGAATTTCAAAGGTTTTTTAAATGCTAATTTGTAACTATAACATGTCTGAAACCTACGTTTTTTTCAGTGAATTTCAAAGGTTTTGTAAATGACAATTTTTAAATGTATTAATTGTTATATAAATTTTTAAAATACTGATTTACTACATTTTTAGAAACAATTTTGTTTTACATATTTTATTATTTAAATTACATTGTAATTACATTATACATTACAAAAAATACTTTCTCTTAATGAATTACTTTAGTTTAAATACTTTGCAGATAGGCAATAGACTTTTAAGTACAGTAGTTACAGTTGTTGCAATGGGCAACACATTTTCAAACACAATGCAACATTCAGCTCAATGTGAATTTCTAGTTAAATGCAATTAGTTACTTTATGGATTACTTTTCTAACCACAGGACTGGATCCTAGATTCAGTCCTGGGACATCTCCTGTAAACAGTTGAGTAAAAGCGTTTTGGTTACAGTCGTGATTTTTAAGGAATATTATTGTATTTTAAAAGTTGACACTTTGAAACTTTTTCTTATAGAATCACCAATGTTATCCTATGGAAGGAAATTCACTTAGCAGGTAAAAACTGTTATCGTTACTTTTTCTTACTCAGTGTTGGATCCTGGATCCAGCACTGGTGCATCTCCTGTAAACAGTTGAAAGAATGCGTTTAAGTCATACTGTCGATTTTTAAGGAATATTTGTAGTTTGTGAAAATCAACACTTTGAAACTTTTTTGCTGAAAACCAGTCAATGTTAGCCTATGAAGGAAATTCAAGTTACCGTTAAGTACGGTTAAAATTACTTTTGAGGATCAGTACTGGGCTGAAACATGCAGCACTGAGGTCTTTCCTGATAACAGGTGAGTAAATCGGAATTCGTATTTCGGCTGATTTTAGAGGAATATTTTAAAGTTCCAAAACTCCACACAGAAGAATTTCCAAGTGAAACCAGTCAATGTTAGCCTATGGAAGGAAATTCAAGTTACTGGTAAGTACGGTTAAAATTACTTTTCAGGACCAGTACTGGGCTGAAATATGCAGCACTGAGGTCTCTCCTGATAACAGGTGAGTAAATCAGAATTCGGATTTCGGCTGATTTTAGAGGAATATTTGTATGTTTCAAAAATCAACACTTAGAAGAATTTCCAAGTGAAACCAGTCAATGTTAGCCTATGAAGGAAATTCAAGTTACCGGTAAGTATGGTTAAAATTACTTTTCAGGATCAGTACTGGGCTTAACGATGCAGCACTGAGGTCTCTCCTGATAACAGGTGAGTAAATCGGAATTCGTATTTCGGCTGATTTTAGAGGAATATTTTAAAGTTCCAAAACTCCACACTTAGAAGAATTTCCAAGTGAAACCAGTCAATGTTAGCCTATGAAGGAAATTCAAGTTACCGGTAAGTACGGTTAAAATTACTTTTCAGGACCAGTACTGGGCTGAAAGATGCAGCACTGAGGTCTCTCCTGATAACAGGTGAGTAAATCGAAATTCGTATTTCGGCTGATTTTAGAGGAATATTTTAAAGTTCCAAAACTCAACACTTAGAAGAATTTCCAAGTGAAACCAGTCAATGTTAGCCTATGAAGGAAATTCAAGTTACCGGTAAGTATGGTTAAAATTACTTTTCAGGATCAGTACTGGGCTTAACGATGCAGCACTGAGGTCTCTCCTGATAACAGGTGAGTAAATCGGAATTCGTATTTCGGCTGATTTTAGAGGAATATTTTAAAGTTCCAAAACTCCACACTTAGAAGAATTTCCAAGTGAAACCAGTCAATGTTAGCCTATGGAAGGAAATTCAAGTTACTGGTAAGTACGGTTAAAATTACTTTTCAGGACCAGTACTGGGCTGAAAGATACAGCACTGAGGTCTCTCCTTATAACAGGTGAGTAAATCGGAATTCCTATTTCGGCTGATTTTAGAGGAATATTTGCACAATGGTGAAGGGAGGGGCGGGGCCTGAGGTGACATCTTTGCAAACGCGCCCCGTGGAGCGTTTTAAGTTGGGGGATTAAGTCCCCTTGAATCCTGAGGGTCCCTAGGGGCCAACTAGACCACCAGGAACCTCCAATATGTGCCAGGGGGCTGCGTTGCAGAGACGTGTAGAGAGGCCACACCCCTTTTACACCTCTCTGCAACGCAGCTCTGTGGCGCATTCTGGATGTACCTGTTGGGCTAGTTGGCCCCCAGGGACCCTCAGGATTGAAGGGGATTTAATTCCCCATCTTAAAACGCGCCACGGGGCCTGTTTGCACACATGTCACCTGAAGCCCCGCCCCTCCCTTCACCACTGTGCAAACGCGCCCGTGGCGCGTTTTAAGTTGGGGGATTAAGTCCCCTTGAATCCTGAGGGTCCCCGGAGTCCAACTAGCCCACCATATACCTCCAAAAGCGCCACAGAGCTGCGTTGCAGAGAGGTGTAAAAAGGGGCGTGGCCTCTGTACACCTCTCTGCAAGGCAGCTCCCTGGTGCATACTGGAGGTACCTGGTGGGCTAGTTGGCCCCCAGGGACCCCCAGTATTCAAGGGGAATTCGTTCCCCCTCTGCAAACGCGCCAGGGGGCGCGTTTGCAGAGTGGTGAAGGAAGGGGCGGGGCCTGCGGGCCCGATCGTTTTTTTTTTTTTTTTTCTCCCTGAAGGGGGCTGTGTGGCCCCCCTTCCTTTTTTCTTTTTTGGGCCCTGGGGACCCCATTCCCCAGGGCCTTACCCCTTTTTTTAAAATACCTTAAAAAAAGAAAACGGGGAAGGGGGCCGCGTGGCCCCCTTCCCTGGGCCTGTATTGGCCCCGGGGACCCCATCCCCTGGGGCATGGCCTCTATATTTATTTTTTGAGGGGGCAGCGTGGCCCCCTCCTCTGGCCATTTTAAGGCCCCGGGGACCCCATCTCCCAAGGCCGGCCTTTCCATTTTTTTATTTTTTTTTAATTTTTCTCTTTTTGGGGAGGGGGGCCGCGTGGCCCCTCTCCCGGGCCACTACTTGCCCTGGGGACCCCATCCCCCGGGGCTGGCCCTCTCCGTTGGGGACTGTGGGGGTCCCCAATCCCCCACAGTCCCGCCGGCTCCCCACGTCCCTTGGGAGCCGGCATTGCTGTTCCACATGGGGAGCAGCTGACATGCTGCTCCCCATGTGGAAAGCAATCGCTTTGGATATTGGAAGAGAGAGCAGGTTTCCCTGCTCTCTCTTCCAATATCCAAAGCAGTTTGCTATGGCAGGACGGGAGCCGCGAGGCTCCCGTCCTGCCATAGCAAACTACAGTGTCCCGGGGTTAGGCACCCCGGGACACTGCAGGAGCCGGCCCTGGGGGTGGTGGTCCCCAGCGCCATCAAGGGCTCCAGGAGGGGGCCGCGCGGCCCCCTCCCATTCAGTACACAGCCCCGGGGAGGTGGTGGTCCCCGGGGCTCTGGGGTCCGTAACGGACCCCCATATTAAAATGTTTAGTGCCCCGGGGAGGTGGTGGTCCCCGGGCATGTGGGGGCTGGAGCCCCCCACACAGGTTTAATAATTATTAAAAAAAAGCCCCGGGGAGGTGGTGGTCCCCGGGGCTGCGGGAGGGTTCAGAGCCCTCCCGCACCATTTTTAAAAAAGCCCCGGGGGTGGCGGTCCCCGGGCTTGGGGGGCCCTTTGAGGCCCCCACACATTAAATTATCCCCCACCATGCCCCCGGGACTTGGGCCACCCGGGGGCCACCCGGGGGCCAATTAACATCCACGCTTCGATTTTTTTTTTCGGCAGGATTCGCGCACCCTGAGCGCATCCTGCCGATTTTTAAAAAAATGTTTGTTTTTGCCCAGGGGGTCCTTGTGGGACCCCTGAGCAAACCTAGGGGTCAGGGTGTTTCTACCCTGCCCCCTTTGTGCGCTTTGCGCACTTGTTTCTGTCCCTCGGTTCTACCGAGGGACAAAATGGCTGCCAACATTTCCTGAATCGGAATGTTGACAGCCAGCTGACAGCCAATTAACATGCAGCTCGTGATCGGGAGGGTACGCGGACCCTACTCGGCCATAGATATCACTAACTTTTTACTTTTCATTTTCTCAGCAACTACTGAACGGATTTACACCATTTAACAAAAAGGGTTCTTTCTGAACCAAGAACTACCTCTTTGCCAAATTTGGTGTAATTCCGTTCAGCAGTTCGGGCTGTAGCCGTGTCTAAAGTTTCCTATGGGAAAATGCATGGGGAAAACACGTTTTGGGACCCCCCTTTTTCTCGGCCCCCGCTTGACGAATCCCCCGAGACTTTCAGGGTAGGAGCGGACCGGAGCGGGCCACAAAGTTTGAAAATTTCGCGAAGATACGTCAACCGGCAAGAGAGTTATTTCAAATAGAATGTCGCGGATTTCCTATGGATAATAGGTTGTAACTATAACTATCTACTGGCGACCGCCAGTAGATAATATATATATCTGCCCCGTATACACATGTCAGAGGAACTCAGCACTGAACTGCAGTGTCACGCTGGGTTGCCATTGCCGAGGGTGGTCATCAGAGAAACCTGGACTGACCTTTGAGTAGGTTCTTGCTCGCTAAACAAAGGAGCTGCTATAAATGACAGGATGCATATGGGCTGATACTTCTAGTTATAGATTTTCTTCTAATTCCTCATGCCAATATATACATATATTATCTGCTTATTTTCGATTATTTGCTCATTCTCTTATAATGATTGCATGCTGAAAACCTCTAAACCAGGGGTTGGTTTCATTCTTTCAGTTTTGAGTTGCCAAACAATATCTTCTTTCCCCAAAGGGACTTAGGGGCATATTTACAAGCCCCTATCGCCACCACAGCGTTACTTTTAAAGACATTGTGGTGGCGATACGGGCTTCGCCTTATTTACAAGGCAGTGTTAAGCCACTTATCGCTGCCTTGTAAATAAGGCACCCTTTCACTCTAAACTTAGGGGCATATTTACAGCAGAATGGAGAAGCGTGGTGTTAAGCAAACATTGCTAATGCCACACTTCTCCATTCTGAAAACGCAGGGATGTGCCGTATACACAAGAATGCAGAGCACCCCTGCATTTCCCCTAGCTCTGGTGCTAAGTTCAGCTACCTAGCGCCAACGCAGGCACCCTTCCACCATAGTGTAAGGGTGTCTGCATTGGGGGTAAGATTGTTTATGTGCAGGAAGGGGAACCTACCTGCACATAAACAATCAAAGGCAATTTGCTGTTTCTATGTGTGCTGCCTAGTGCAGCACACATGGAAACAGCAAAAACTGGGAGAAATAAAGCATTTCTCCCCATTTCGCCTTTTTAAGACCAGGTTTTCCCTGGTCTTAATTTTGACGCTACCTCCTATTTACGCTGGCCTTGTAAATAGGGGGCAGCATCAAAATCATTGGGTGTTGCAGTGAAATGCCCACCACAACACCCACTGCCCTCCCCTTTCAAGCTAAATACAGCGTGAAAGGATGCCTTATTTACAAGGCAGCGTTAAGCCACGTTAAGTGGCTTAACGCTGCCTTGTAAATAAGGCGAGGCCCCTATCGCTATCACAACTTCACTGAAAGTGACGCTGTGGTGCCGATAGGGGCTCGTAAATATGCCCCTTAGTGTGAAAGGGGTGGGCAATGGGTGTTACGGTGGGCGTTTCACCGCAACTCCCATTGATTTTGACGCTGCCACATATTTACAAGGGTGGCGTAAATATGGGGCAGCACCAAATTTAAGACCAGGGAAAACCTGGTCTTATTCTGTCACAATGAGGAGAAATGTTTAATTTGTCCTCCTTTTTGCTGTTTCCATGTGTTCTGCGTTGTGCATCACACATAGAAACAGCAAAACGCCTTTGATTGTTTATGTGCAGGAAGGTGTCCCGTCCTGCACATAAAAGATCATTAAAAAAATGAAGTTTTGCAACTTCTATGTCAACTTCTATGGCAACCTCTAAATCAGTAAGAAATCAGACCGCAAATGAGAGGTCAACAGCCTTCGAGGCCGCTGGTCGGGCTTTCAGGGTCTTGGATTTGGCACACAGAGGACACTGTCAGCATTCCTAGTAGCAAATGAGAGGTCGACGGCCTTCGAGGCCTGCTGGTCGGGCATTCAGGGTCTTGGGTTTGGTGCACAGAGGACACTGTCAGCATTCCTAGTAGAAATGAGAAGTCGACGGCCTTCGAGGCCTGCTGGTCGGGCATTTAGGGTCTTGGTTTTGGCACAGATAGGACACCGTCTCAGGCAATTCTTTATAGAGATTGCCATGGCAGGCCACCAAAAATGGCGTTTTAAGAAATCCTGCATCTTCCTCTGTCATGATGTCCTGCAACCAGAAGATCATTGCATCAATTCATAACCTGAAGTTGTAGATACTTCTGTGGCACACAAGGCTCCCTTTCTGTATAATAATGTACCTAACTGTTTTAACTCATGTTTTGGAATTCTTTTCTTTTCATTGATTTGTATTTTCCTGTAAGTAACATCATCAAGAATGTTATCCATTGAATGCTATGAACTGGTTGTAAAAGTTAGAACTGTGGGAGCAGAAGAGGATCCTTCTATCACATTCATAAATACTTTATTTCGGCATACATGCCATAAAAGTTTTCACTTCTTCAATTTTCATACAATGGTAAAACACATAACATTTAAAATACTGGAACATGTATCATAATTAAGATTTAGGAAAAACACAAATTTAAAAGCATCTCCTAAGGATTAAAAAAGGCAGGGGGCGTGGCCAACCGGCAAATAAGATGGCCGCTTCCTAGTGCGACTTCGTAACCTAGCCACCTTATCCCCTGATATCCGTTCCAGAATCCGACCGCTAGCCACGACCCGAACGATCACAGGGTTGACTGGCAGTTGGGGTTGCCATAGACCAGTGTGATACAGTAGCCCAACATCGACATAAGCAACGATTGAAGGGAGGCCTGTACAGTGGGGCGGAATCCCGTGCGGACGATATGTTCCCAGGGCTGGGCGGTGCTGAGAGCTGCTGCCCATGGCAACTATCGCCGTGCCCGCGACACCTGAAGTGTGCCCTCTCCTCGGGGAGGGGCGAAGAAGCACTGGCCCTCCTCTCTGCCCTACCGGCTAGCACCTCAAAAGATCGCGCAGCACCTCTGAAGCGGCATCCGCGCGCATCGAACCGGCTACAGGGGAAGTAGCCAGAGCAAAGTGAGGCATGTGTAGAGACCATTTGTGTGTGTCTCCCTCCGCGTAGATGAAGTGCCTGACCTGCGCGGCAGCGGTGAACCGAGGGGAGCAGACCGATGCAGTGTGGAGAAAGGTAGAGGCAGCATTGTGAACAAGCACTACCGTCGCCGGACGCCATCTTGATGAACGGCCTCGCCCACTGGGCTGCACCATGCCAGGAGTGAGGCAGTGAGCAGGGCCCAGCCAGGAGCAACCAGAGTGCACATCATCTCCAGGCCAGCAGATGTACTTGGGAGAGTCAGTGCAAATCTCCCGAACTGTGCACAGGTTTCTTGGGATTCCCACTTCACCCCACTGACTACAGGGGCATTAGGGGAGCCTACTTTGAGGGGCTGGATTCCTATACCCCTCCCATCCCTTCTTCGGCCCGGGTGTGAGACAGGCCCCAATCCCTTTCCAGTCTTATCCCCGCCTGATAGCTGTGGACTTACGTACCCTGGTGGGGAGTTAGGCGCGTGGGGAGAAACCTGATAGGCCATTGGAGTGCATAGCGCACCAGCTGGCGAGCAGCAACGAGTATCCAAGAGTCCCATTCGCCCTGTATCAGTCCCATTCAACCTGCCTCAGCAGAATGACAGGCAGCAAGAACATGAAGGGAACCCACCAGACCAAATTGGACAAATTTGCGCTCCCTAAGGGACCGGAGACCCTGGAGGTCCTCCATGACCTGTTAGGCATCCGGAGGAAACACACTGTCCCTCCATGATATTATGACAGCCATACAAGTGGTTCGCACTGCACTGGAAACGCACAAAGACTGTCCCGACAGAGGTCTTACTGATACGGGCAGACCTTCGGAATATGGGGGCAAGAGTCAAAGAGATGGAGTACTCGGCAGCGACTTTGCTGCAGGACACTAATGGCCCGTAATGTCCAGGTCGGAAGCTACAGGCAGCTTATAAAACCATTGAAGCGAAACTTGAGGACAATGAGGGCAGATCCAGGCTCAATAACGTCCGTATTTTGGGGGTCCCTGAAAGGGCGGACCTTATTCTCAAACACCTCCAACTCTGGGGTCTCTCTAAGTTCTTCTCAGTAGGACGAGTCGATCGAGTGCCATGTGGACGGTCCGACAGGGCGCCCCACCAAGACCCATCCTCGCCCGTCTCTTTAACTTCCGGGATCGAGATGTGATACTCCAGACAGCCCCGAACTGCTCCACCAGTGATCTATGATAATACAAACATTACCTTTTTCCCGGATTCACTCTGAAGGTACAAAGACCGAGATGTAGCTTTCTGGATGTTAAGAAGGCGCTGAGAGAAAAAGGAGTGAAGTACTCAATGGTTTTGCGAATTGAGTCTGAGGGTCAGGCATGGTTTTTCTCAACCCTGAGGAGGCTTGGGAATGGCTTGAGGGATGGTGTACAGTTGGTGGCCCTGGCCTCGGGGCAAGCCGTGGGAGATGAAAGAGGAGATCAACAACGTCTGGTCGACACTCCACTGGAAGTACTTCACAGGTGGAGGATGTGTTTGTGCATCCACAGGAGACTTAACGGCTGAGGCAGAGTCTAGACACATGGGGGAGATATCCTTTTTTCGATAAAACTGAGAAATAGCAGTGACATTGTACTGTGGCCTCTGAGAGAGAGGTCTTGTGGGCCAGGGCGGTGGGGTGGGGGGTCCATACTATACTCGGATTGTCATTGACTCCTTTTGATTAGTAATGGTTTCTGCCTTGGGGATGTGAGGCTTGTTCATTTATTGAAACCGCATTATTATCCTATCTGTAATAATGGTATAAATGTTCTATCACTATGGGTAGGAGGGGGGGCGGGTTAGTAGGGAGGTCCACGGTATCCTGAGTTCAGTATTTTGGGCCGACAGGGGGGTGGGCAGTTTTGGGTCCGTCAGGCAGCTACGTGGGGGGGGTGTTTCAAGGAGGGTAGGCTAAAGGTAGTTTACGTTGTTTAATCTGTTCTCTTTTATTATAAACTGTGACATGAGGCAGACAGTTGTCATACACCACTTTAATCCACTTAACATGGCCAATGATTCTCGGGCGAATTCGGCCCGCTACTCTGGGGGACTCTGCCGGCGTGAAGCCGTGCGAAAAATGTGTAGTTGCATACGATCACAATGGCAGGAAAGTCCATCCCTGAAATCTGATTATTAACATGGAATGTAAATGTTCTGGGGGATAAGATCAAACGTGCAATAGTGCTCCAGTATAGCAAAAGGTACTCCCTCAACATTATCCTATTGCAGGAATCCCACCTCATGGGCAACTCTTGTAGAGCCCTAGACTGTTGGGGATACCAAATGGTGGTACATGCAGGCTTCACCTCTGGTTCTAGGGTCACAGGGATACTGCTTAAGAAACAGTTTCCCCTTACTGTCTACAGGGTATGGTTGGACAAACTAGGCAGGTACGCAGACCTCTCGGGTACATGGGAGGGAGAAACAATTCAACATTTTATCAGTATATGTCCCACGACTCTAAATACTCAATGAATTTCGTAAACCAAATTGCCTAGAAGGAACTCATCCCATTACTCAAGATTTCACAGACAAACTGGAAAATCATGACACGGACAAAGCAGACATGTTGGACTCATACTTAAAACAGAGACAAAGCACCAGCACTAACCCTTTTACAAAACAACAATCCAAGAATACTCTAACCTAGCCTCTCCGTTCCTTCCAACACATCTCACACAATGAATTTATGGACCTGGTCAAAGCAAGCAGGCCTGCCGGCAGCCCTTCTGACCTGTGTCCACCGCAAACTTTCAAGACAATTCTTTTAACAACCTCTGCTGCCACTCCAGTAAGAAGAATCATCAACGATTCCTTAACTACCGGAATATTTCCAGAAGAACTCAAAAAGTCATACATACGCCCTTTACTAAAGAAAAAAAACTTGGACCAGCTGAACCCTGACAACTACAGACCAATTACAAATGGACATTTCCTGGGCAAACTGATAGAAAGAGCAGCGTTCGCCCAGATGTCACAATTCATTGAAGAGAATGCCATGCTTTCAGACTTCCAAACAGGATTCCGTCCGGGAAGAGGCACAGAATCTGCCCTCCTTGCCATCTGGGATGACCTGAAGAACACAGTTGACCGCAACGGGGTTGCTGCGCTGCTCCTCTTGGACCTCTCGGCTGCCTTTGGCACAGTTGACCATGACACTCTGAAACAAAGACTCTGCGAAGCCGGCATAGAGGGGACTGCTCTAGACTGGATTGCGTCCTACCTTCGAAACAGAACTAATGTCACCCATACCCTACCTTTCTCGTCCAAACCATACTCCACAAAAGCAGGGGTCCCTCAAGGCTCTATCATCTTGCCCATGCTTTTCAACATCTACATGAAGTCATTACCGGTACTGATCAATAAATTTCACCTCATGTGCTATAACTATGCAGATGACACACAAATACTCCTTCAACTGGAATGCCCCAAAGACATTGGAAACTCTCCAATTTTCAGTTGTGTCAGAGCCGTGGATCAATGGATGACTTGGAGCCATCTCAAATTGAATGCTTCCAAAACGGAAATACTCACGTGTTTCAATTGGAAACATTATGACCCGCTTGCCGCCTGGCCTGATGAACTGGGATCACCACTTGAAGTATCACAGGAAGTAAGAAACCTCGGAATGACCATGGACTCCAAGCTATCGATGAATGCCCAAGTGGACAAACTAGCAAGATCAAGCTTTGTCACTATAAAAACTCTGCGACTAATCTTCGCCCATCTGGGATTTCCACACAAGGTCCAAGCTACCATCTCCCTTGTCCTGACCGAACTCGATTACGCCAACAGCCTCTACCACCGATCACCTTTAACGACCATGAAAAGACTACAACGGATTCAGAACTCGGCTGCCAGACTACTCTTGCATATCAAACCACGAGACCACATCTCACCTGCCTTGAAAGACCTGCATTGGTTACTGGTTGCCAGAAGATCCACGTTCAAGCTGCTTTGTATCACCCGCAAAGCGATACATGGAATGGGACCGCTCTTCATCAGGAATAAAATCACCAAACACATTCAACAAAGGAACCTAGAGTGGCTTTGTATAAACATGAAGAATAATTACGTTGTTAAAAAATAAATAAAATAAATGTTTAAGTACAAAAACACTTGAAAACAAGAGTGTATCTAATGCATCTTTAATTTATATATACTTACTTCCTTTATGCATCTACATACCTTCCATGTACTTGGATCTATATATTTATTACTTCCCTCCTACAAAAAGCATAGTCAATGCACTACCCTATTTCTCATCCTATACCTCTATCAATATCTTTAATCTACATATACTTACCTCATTTTTGCATCTATATACTTTCCATGTACTTATGGATCTATATATTTATTACTTTCTTCTAATTCAGCATATCCAATGCACTACCCTATTTCTCACCCTATACCTCTCTCAATATATCTTCTACCCCAACTTTCTGAGTCATCTCAAACTTATTTCTACTACTCTTTCCAATGCACTACCCTATTTCTCACCCTATAACTCTATCAATATATCCTCTACATCCACTCTCTCATTTATCCCAACCCCCATACCACTACTATGATCCCCAAAATAACCCTTTTTAGACTCTTCCCTACTCTACCCCTCCTTGCATCATCTGACACCTCTTTTACTATACCGATCCCCAAAAACAAGCCTTTCCAAACTCTTCCCTCTAACTCTTCCACTCCACATCCCTTTTTACTCATCCCAAGCCTCCTCCTACTGCTATGACCTCCAAAACAAACAAAAAAAGGTCTAAATCCTTCACTCCTCTATCCCTCCACTATCCTTTTCAATCAAAATAACAGACTAACATGTCTACTTCTCAAATTTCATATTTCACTATACTAATTCACCACTAATCCTTTGTGGGTTCTGGAGTAGAATGCTACTCGACAAAAAAGCGCTTCAACACCCCATCAGGGGTAATAAGCGCTATATAAATGCAAACCCTTTTTCCCTCTTCTATCCCTCCTCTACCCTTCTCAATCCAAATAACTGACTAACATATCCACCACTCAAATTACTTTCATATTTCACAATACTAATTCAATACTAATCCTTTATGGGTTCCAGAGTAGCGTGCTACTTGCCAAAAAAGCGTTTCATCACCCCATCAGGGGTAGCAAGCACTATATAAATGCAAACCTCTTTACCTCTTCTATCCCGCCCCTACCCTTCTCTATCCAAATAATTGAATAACATATCCACCACTCAAATTACTTTCATATTTAACTATACTAATTTTAAATACTAATCCTTTATGGGTTCCGGAGTAGCGTGTTACTCGCCAAAAAAGCGCTTCAACACCCCATCAGGGGTAACAAGCGCTATAGATATGCTAACCTTTTTTCCCTCTTCCATCCCTCCCCTACCCTTCTCAATCCAAATAACTGACTAACATATCCACCACTCAAATTACTTTCATATTTTACTATACTAATTCAACACTAATCCTTTATGGGTTTAGGAGTAGCGTGCTACTCGCCAAAAAGCGCTTCAACACTCCATCAGGGGTAACAAGCTCTATATAAATACAAACCTTTTTTCCCTCTTCTATCCTTCCGCTATCCTTCTGAATCCAAATAACTGACTAACCTATCCACCACTCAAATTACTTTAATATTTCACTATACTAATTCAACACTAATCCTTTATGGGTTCCGAAGTAGCGTGCTACTCGCTGAAAAAGCGCTTTGACGCATCGTATGGGGTAGTAAGTGCTATATAAATGCAATTATAATACAATACAATGTGTGCTATATTAAGCAGAACACAGAGAAGTTTCAAATCGCCATTTCAGATTATTTATGTGCAGGAAGGGACACCTTCCTGCACATAAACAATCACTCCCCTCAACCCAGGCACCCTTGCACTATGGTGCAAGTGTGCCTGCGTTGGCGCTAGGCAGCTAAATTTAGTGCCAGCGCAGGGGGAAATGAAGGGATGAACCATATTCTTGTAAATATGGTGCGGCCCTACGTTTCTAAAGTGACGGAGCGTGTTGTTAGTCTTCTTGGCTTAACGACATGCTTTGCCACTTTCCTTGTGAATATGCCCCTTGGTGTCTGAACTCTAAGGGCCACATGTACAAAACTTTGAAATTTTCCTTTCAAATGTATGTAACTCTTTTGAGTTTAATTTGCAAGTCCCAGTGGGTCGCAAATAGATCTACCTCATGAATATTAATGAGGTAGGTCAAAGTTTGAGACCCATTGGGAATCATTAAAATCACAAGGATGGTGGCCTGCTGGGGTCAGCAGACCATCATGTCTGTGATTGCTTTTAAATAAAGCAATCTTCTTTTCTTTTTTTAAATTCAGCCCGTTTTTCTCAAAGGAAAATGGGCTGCATTACAACAATAAAAATGAAAAGTTTTCTTTTCATTTTTTTAGGTTCAGGACCACTGCCTGCTCTTAAAAATGTTTTCACCCACATTCGCAAAAAGGAAGGGGTCGCTTGGGGACCCCTTCTCGTTTGCGAATGGGTTACCGCCTCCTCTACAGAGCTGGTAAATTATGAATGTTTTGTGACTGCATTCATCGCAAAACATTCATACCTACCAGTTGTTGTACCTGCCATTTTTAGTTGGTTTATCCCCAGACTTTTTGCTTTTTCGCCTCCAGTTTTTGACTTACTTATCGCTGGCCTTAAGACTCTGGCCACTTTACCAATTCTATTTAATGCTAATGTGCAAATGCTCTCCATGTAAATTGTGTTCCTGATTGGTGCATCCATGATTGGCATATTTGATTTACTAGTAAGTCCCTAGTAAAGTGCGCAGGTATGCCCAGGGCCTGCAGCACTAGTTGTGCCACCCACACAAGTAGCTCTTCCAATGTGTCTCAGACCTGCCACTGCAGTGTCTGCTCACATAGTTTTAAATTGCCATGTCGAACTGGCAAATGCTCCCACTTGCCAGGCCTCACCCTTTCTTTTTATTACATATAATTTACCACTAAGGTAGGCCCAAGGCAGCCCCATGGGCAGGGTGCAGTGTATTTAAAAGGTAGGACATGTAGTGGTGTGTTTTTACATGTCCTGATAGAGAAATACTGTGTATTTCGTTTTTCACTATTGAGAGGCTATCTCTTCCATAGGTTAACATGGGGTCTGCCTTGCATGACCTCTTCAGTTCAAATTCCCATTGGAAAATGATAGAAAGTTGGAGTTTGGGATATCTTAACTCACAATTTAAAAAAATAATTTTAGTAAAGATGGTTTTTAAATTGCGTGGTTGAAAATGCCACTTTTAGAAAGCGGGCATTTTCTTGCTTAACAATTCTGTGCCTGCCTGCGAAATTGACGTCTGGTTTAGACTGACAGGGGCTGTTTGTGCACTCACTCCATTCACTCACACAAAGGGGCATATCTACAAGCCCCTATCGCCATCACAACATCACTTTTAATGACGTTGTGATGGCGATAGGGGCCTCACATTAATTACAAGACAGCGTTAAGCTACTTACAGTGGCTTAACGCTGCCTTGTAAATAAGGCCTCCTTTAACACTATGCTTAGCGTGAAAGGGGAGGGTAATAATGGGTGTTGCTGTGGGCATTCCACCGCAACACTACGCAAGATAAAGGGACCCCCTCTAGACTAAATATTTTAAGGTCAGGGAGAAGAGGGGAAAACAACAATACACTCTAAGAACGCTCCCTCATGACCTATATTTCTTTTATCTAACTGAAAATGAATTCAACAAGGGCTGAAGTGAAGATAAACAACAAAATGCAAAAACATAATCATATTTATAAATATTCACATTATTTATTAATTTTCTTTGTTTTATCAAAAATATTTTTGTACTTTCTTTTACATATTTTTACATATAAAATCAATTTTATAAACATCTACAAACAGTGTTACATATTGGTAACATGGCATTTTCATATGTAAACATCTTTGCATCATAAACCCCCGAGTAAAGAAAAAATAAAACATTCATACACACTAACTCACATGCATTCCTCATCAAAAACACTCATACCACATTCATTGATGCATATATCTGGAAAGTGGGAGACAGAAAGTTGTTTTAATCTCCACGACCAATTAAGGCAACTGCATATAGCAGGATCTGAACAGCATTCCACCGCAACACCCATTGATTCTGACGCTGCCTCCTATTTACAAGGGAGGTGTAAATAGGCGGCAGCGCCAGAATTAAGACCAGGGACACCTGGCTTACCCTGGTGCAACGATGAGAAATGTCTCGTTTTTGCTGTTTTCATGTGTGCTGCGTTGTGCAGCACACATGAAAACAGCAAAATGCCAACGATTGTTTATGTACAGGAAGGACCCCTTCCTGTACATAAACAATAATTTTTTTTAAATGCTGTTTTTCAACTTCTGTGTGTGCTGCATTAAGCAGCACACATAGAAGTTACAAAGCGGCATTTAAAGATTGTTTATGTGCAGGAAGGTACACCTTCATGCACATAAACAATCTTCCCCTTCACGCAGACACCCTTGCACTAAGGTGCAAAGGTGCAAGGGTGCCTTCGTTGGTGCTAGGCTGCTAAGTTGAGCGCCAGCCCAGGGGGAAATGCAGCCCATTTTCCTTAAAGTCAAATGGGCTGCATTTCAAAAATAAAAATGAAAAGTTTTTTTTTCATTTTTTAAAAGTAGGCAGTGGTCCGTGAGACCATTGCCTGCTCTGAAAAAAAATTTGTACTACTATTCACAAAGGGGAAGGGATCCGAAGAGTTGACATCAACTTGATGTTGGTGGTAAAATTTTCTTTTCTTTTTTCAAGAGCAGACAGTGGTCTATGGGACCACTGCCCGCTCTTCAAAAACATTTTTACAAACATTCACAAAGGGGTAGGTGTCCCTTGGGGACCCCTTCCCGTTTGAGAAAGGGTTACCACCTACTTGAAATAGGTGGTAAATGGTAATGTTTTGTGACAGCATTTCAGTCGCGAAACATTCCTGCATACCGCTGCAATTTGGTATAAGATAGGGACCCCTAAACACGCCCCTTCCTAATACTGAATTGGTATGTGTTTGCAATT
Source organism: Calotriton arnoldi (assembly GCA_963921515.1). NCBI lineage: Eukaryota > Metazoa > Chordata > Amphibia > Caudata > Salamandridae > Calotriton > Calotriton arnoldi. Next base: position 173,922 of record CAWUFW010015355.1, on the reverse strand, counting down.
CCAAATTGCGATTCTATAACATGTTACCGAATTGCAAATTGGAATTCATACATAACAAAATGCATTTTACCGGTTGCAAATGGCCCGGTTCTGCAAATCGGGCCGCTTGTGACCGGTAAAATGCATGATTCATGTGGCTCCATATGCGGTGGAAGTGGATGTCATGAAAGACAGGTTGAATAGTACACAAAGGTTTCGGGCACAAGGTAAAAGTAAGTCAGGGAGGAATCAGATAGAGGTAGATTTTAGCATAGATACAGATGAGGTGAGAAAGCAGGGGACCGAGAGACCTTGGAGGCCACCAATGGCAAGTGTGTGTGAAGGAGATCAGCTGCACAAGGGACTCCTGGGAATAACTAGTGTGGAATATCCTGTTGTGCCCCCTATGGGCCAGGAAGGGGCAGTTGGTACCCTGAAGGCACGTTTCCTAGAGCATAAGTATCATCGGGGAGTGCTGGTGCACAACCTACAGCACTGCACCTCTCCTAATCCAGGCCAGCAGACCATTGACATTCCATGTATTTGTATTTATAGTTAACTGTACAATTAATTAAAATCATTACAGTAAAAGCAGTCATCATGTTGCAGCTAAAAGAGTAAGTAAAAAAAAAACATTTAAAAATTATTATTAATTTTTTATAATAAAAGAAGTTTGCCGCCCGTCCCCAGTTCCACCACAATCAGCCTTCCCCAGGGTTTGTGGATGCGGAGGTAGGGCTTTATGGCAATCCGAAAGCCCACATTGTTCTATGGGGATGGATGACATTGTACAACTGTGGCAGATGTCCATTAACCATAGGTACGTATTCCTCTGTGGCTCTGTCCTGGGGGGATGCTAGAAGTACGGAGAAGCGTCGATGCACTTACGAGGCCACCTCGCCGTCGTTCCTTGGATTTGTAATACATTGCTCCAGAGTTTTGTTTCGTTCATTTGCCTTTTTTAAGGCGAGCCTGATGCTGTAGATCAATTTCCCCAGTCTTGCTAGGGTCATTGTGCTAGACTTGGAAAAGCACATAGCTGACGCTTCGCTACAGGATTTTATTCCATAGATGTTACAGATTGGGCGCAGTAGTCTTCTTCGATCGTCATAGCAGCATAAAAGGTGCAGCCACGATTCCTTCTTGTATGGGCAAAGTCTGCAATTTGTGGCATCTCCCCTTCGGGCCCATGCCGGATTAAAGTCCACAATTCCTAGAGTGATTAATCGCATGGACAGTATTTTACTTCGGGTTGATGGAGTGAGAGCCTCACTTAGGTAAACCTGGGCTTTGCCTACCATATAGGAGCTATTCAGCGGGTCTAGGTGTGGACTTGAGCGGAGGGATTTGCAATCGAGATCGAATGAAATTTCGCCCACTTGTTTATTTATAGCTCTTTTCCAGATGATCATTGGAATTTCCGGCCTCGATATGCTCTCTTCCACTATGTTCAATGCCTTGATTGCTTTGTGCAGGGTGATGTGCCAGAGCGTGCGTGGCTCTTCAAAGATGGATCTCAGTTGGTATTTTAATGAATTCGCTGGGGCCCTTAAAATCCTAAGATAAAGTTTTATAAAGTCCCCCTGGCACATCAAATCGGGCCTTGCCAAGCCTAATTCCAGCCTTAGCCTTGCATTCCTTGCTGACTTCGGAATTTGGAGCACCGTTTTATAAGCTTTAGATTGTATTGCATTTAAGATAGCGTGCTGTGACCCGGGGAAAGCAAGGTGGCCATAACTGATTGCTGGTAAAAGTTTCGCTTTTAGAACTTTCAGTATTGGGCCGGCAGTCGGGCTGATCAGGTGGTTGTTTAATTGCTTGAGTAGATGTATCACCATGTTGGCCTTAGTGCTCTGGTGTTTCAAGTGGGCCTTCGCATTTGCCCGTTCCGTCAGCCAGACCCCCAGGTAGTTGTATGACTCTGCTGTATTGATATGCAAGTTGCCCATTTGCCATTGCGCTTTCTTTTTCTGGTGGTAGGTCCCGAAGATGACGACCTTGGTCTTTCCTTGGTTTACTGTCAGGTTATTGATTCTGTTGAAATGATTTAGTGCGGTTAAGGCTCTTTGTAGACCAACCTTTGTATGGTCCATTATGGCTGTATCGTCGGCGTATTGGAGCACCGGCAACCTCAAGTTACCTAGTCTTGGTGCTACTAGGCAGGATCCTTTTAGGGCGTCCCCCAGATCCGCCGTGTATAGATTAAACAAAATGGGTGCCAGCACACACCCTTGCTTCAGCCCGTTCTCTATAATTATTTTCGAGGACACTGTGCTGGTACTGGTTTTGACTCTTACCCAGGTGTCCTCATAGAGCGATCTTATTGCCTTCAGTAGGTTTGGAGGAATTCCCCAGTTTTCTAACTTCCACCATAATCTTCTGCGAACAACTTTGTCGAATGCTGTGCTGTAATCCACAAAGCAACAGAAGAGTGGGGGTGGTTCTTCCGAGTAGCCTGGGCAGATAGATGGGTCAGTGCCAGTACATTATCCATTGTTGATGCCTGTGACCTGAAGCCAGTTTGGTAAGGAGGCATAATACTATTCTCCTCCACCCACTCCTCCAGGTCCTTTAGTAGCAGGCGGGCGTAGGCCTTGGCCTCAAGGTCGAGTAGGGCAATAAGCCTATAATTTGATGGCTTTAGGCGGTCTCCTTTTTTAAAGATAGGGACCAAGATGGAGCCCCTCCAGGCATCAGGCGTTATTGCTGTCTGGAAAGTGTGGTTGTATAGGGGAGTTAATATTGCAGCCCAAAAGTCGGGGGCCTTTTTGAAACCGGCGCTCGAATCCCGTTTGGCCCAGGGGCCCCATCATTCTTCATGTTCTTGATGGTCTTAATGACCATTTGAGGGTTTAGCTGGGCTGTTACTATACTGTGTGTGGCCGCCGGCGATCTATTACCCTCGGACCGATTACAATGTCTGGCTTTCGTGTCTTCTGGCGTGATGTCTGATTGCCAGTCTGGGCCATCACCTCCGCGGGCCCCGTCTGAGCTATCTTTGTATGCGGGGTTAGTTGTGTAAAGCTGTTTGACGTAGATCAGCCAGTCCTTTTCTGCTACTCCGTTCTCTCTTGAGATTCCTCTGCTGCTCAGTTGGTTTATGTGTCTCCACAGCTGCGCTGGATTCTTCTGTTTTAGCAGGGAGAAAACTTTGAGCCATTCCCTTTCCCTGATGGCGTTTTTGTGTTCCCATATTTTCTTCCTTAGTGCTGCCCTCAATGAGGCAACCGATGGTCCCTCTGGTAAGCCGCCCCTCTTTTCTTGTTTGTGAGGGCCTTGCGCAGGAGCCGTTTGCTGTCCTGTATGTCTTTGTTTAGCCCTATCCTGCCCCTTCTTGATTGCCCATTAAGCCTGGGGGGATATGACTGGGGATTCCCGAGCTTAGCTTGTAGGTCCTCCACGATGTCTTCCCAGGCCTTTATGGGTGAGAGCGCCGAAGACAAATAGCCTTCCTGTTTTTCTTCGAGCCAAGTTTGTAGCGTGTTGCCTGTTTTTTCCGACCATTTGATCCTTCTGAGAGCGCTGTATTTTTCATCCCCTCTTGATGCTCCGATGGTTTGATGATAGAGAGCAGACGGAACTGTCATCTGGAAGACCGCTCTCAATGGCCTGTGGTCGCTTTCCGACCTATCTTCTACTTCGAAGTCATCTAGTCTGACCGCCAGTGCCTCGCTGACCATGATGTAGTCAATTCTTGAGATGTCTCTGAAGGTGGGGAGAGGATCCCATGTGTTCGAGTGGGCATTTTTCAGTGCATGAGTTGAGGTCAATTTATGGTTGCTAATGAAATTGGACAGGGGGGCTGCCCTACCGGATCTCAGGGTAGGGGGTTTGTTTGTGTCCAGATCTCTCAGGTTGAAATCCCCCGCTAGGATAACCTGGTGTGTTTTATATTTGCACAGGAGGTCTTCAAGTTTCCCCAGCAGTCCCTCCAGCTTCTCTTTCATGGTAGGCTGTGCCGGGTTAATGTAACAGTTAATTATTAAGAGAGGCATTGGATATGAATTAAGGTACAGGCCTCTGATGTGTAAGGCTTGCAGTCCAGGTGTGTTTAAGTCAATTGCCGTGGCTTCCAGGTCGCTTTCGTGCTTTATGAAAACTGATAGACCGCCGGCTGGTCGGCCAAATAGATTCTTTTTTATGGCTGGAATGAAGTGTTCGTAGTACCCTACCAGTGGAGTGCTGGACGAGTCCCACGTCTCTTGGAGGCAGAGTATATCGCCTATTTCCAGAAACTGCTTCAAAATTTCATTGCCGCTGATTTTTCTTATCCCTGCTATATTCCAGGAAATTATGGTTAGTTGATGTTTGTGGGCTGCTCTTCGCCTTGTCGCTCCCCTGGCTAGCTGGAATTCTATGCCGTTAGGGATGCTGGTGCCCCCCATTTGGAATTCCTGATGGAATAGTAAAAAGGGACCTGCACTAATGACCCGATGATTATTTTGGCACGAAATCCTGATGTCCATTGGGACCCTTAGGGCGGTGCGAGTAATGGAGAAGTGTGGCTCAATGGTTAGAGCGGCAGACCCTGATGCAGAGATCTGGCCCGGGACCAGGGTTCAATTCCCCCCTCGGCGGGTCTTGGGCTCAATTTCCTCGGACCTGATAATTCTCGCCTCGGTGCCTATTCTAATCATGGGTCCCACTCTGCAACTCTGGGCAATAGCTTGCTTAATCTCCACAACGGCCCCAACAGTGCTGGGATGCCTGGCTTCACCCTGGGGGTGCCCAGGAGTGGACATTTCACAGGGAAAAGCCAGGAAGGGTTCCAGACCGCCGGCTGGTCGGCCAAATAGATTCTTTTTTATGGCTGGAATGAAGTGTTCGTAGTACCCTACCAGTGGAGTGCTGGACGAGTCCCACGTCTCTTGGAGGCAGAGTATATCGCCTATTTCCAGAAACTGCTTCAAAATTTCATTGCCGCTGATTTTTCTTATCCCTGCTATATTCCAGGAAATTATGGTTAGTTGATGTTTGTGGGCTGCTCTTCGCCTTGTCGCTCCCCTGGCTAGCTGGAATTCTATGCCGTTAGGGATGCTGGTGCCCCCCATTTGGAATTCCTGATGGAATAGTAGAAAAGGGACCTGCACTAATGACCCGATGATTATTTTGGCACGAAATCCTGATGTCCATTGGGACCCTTAGGGCGGTGCGAGTAATGGAGAAGTGTGGCTCAATGGTTAGAGCGGCAGACCCTGATGCAGAGATCTGGCCCGGGACCAGGGTTCAATTTCCCCCTCGGCGGGTCTTGGGCTCAATTTCCTCGGACCTGATAATTCTCGCCTCGGTGCCTATTCTAATCATGGGTCCCACTCTGCAACTCTGGGCAATAGCTTGCTTAATCTCCACAACGGCCCCAACAGCGCTGGGATGCCTGGCTTCACCCTGGGGGTGCCCAGGAGTGGACATTTCACAGGGAAAAGCCAGGAAGGGTTCCACAGCGGTATGCGCACAGCGCCTGGACACCCCTTTGGGGGTATGGGTGCGCTTTACAAGTACAAATTTCATTTCATTTTCATTTCATGCCCGAGCAACCCGGACTATTTGTCCCCTGCAGGATCGACCAAGGGGCCTTTTCCCTGTTGTCTGGTGCCAGGACGTACGGGTATTTTGGATGTGACACCATCTGAACATCGATGCCCCACTCTGCAAGTTGTGTGGAGTTGTTCACGATGGCTTGTTGTATTTTTATGTGGTTTAATCCCACCACTGATGAGTCGCCATGTGTGTCCTCCTTCGTACTCAGGAATTTCACCCATTCTATGTCGCCTGTTTGTATTTGTTCTAGTGTGGCCAGATGTTTAAAGAGGCGGAGTATATTACTCCTGTTCAAGATGTCATGCTGCCCGGTGCTGTAATACCTTGGGATGAGGAGTACCTCATGGACCCCTGTTGGTGGGCCGTGGATTGGGGCCACTCTGCCCATGTGAGGTAGGGGCTCTGCCGGCCTTGACCCTGTGCTTTGCCTTCCTAATTTAATCCTAGGCTGTCCTGCTTGGGACCACTTGTTGTGGCCTTGGTTGACCTCGGTGTCGGACTCTTGTCCAGATTCTGGTTGAAGTGGGGACGGATCCATCTGTTCTAGCGCTATTGTAGGCATCTCTGCTTGGGGGCTTGACTCACGTACTGCCGAGCTTAGTCTGACTGCTGAATCGTGGCCGTTGGGCTGGTCAGGCCTTGTTAAGGGTTTTTGGGCCATCCCAGTGCGGGAGGTCGGGGAAGTCGGTTGTATTTGCTCTTCCACCAGAAGATGACAGGCCTGGGACTCCTTTTTGCTCCAGTTTTTGGCAATGAAAATTGGGAAAGGCTGAGGTGGATTGGTATTCCCATGCGGGGGCGGGGTTGTGCTCTTCATCAACTGCTGTTGTCTCCCTCTTATCTTCGTTTTTTTCCGTTGTTTCCTCAGCTTCTTTTTTGCTCGCCTCGATAGCATGGTATCTTGTGCTTCCACTGTACTGGGGATGTGTTCCTGCAAGTCTAGTGCCGGAGCCTCGTCCCCTCCACTGTGCCCCTTGATTACGCTAGATGTCCCTTTGGCCCTTTTGGGGTTGCCCTGATCGTCTGGAGTCTTTGAATCCGGGCCCGCTCGCCATCCTACTTGTTGTCTTCTCTCCAGGTGGTTACAGTTTGTTAGCGCCATGTCATCTGTGGTGGATGTACTAAATGTCTCCCGGCATCCTTTGACTGTTTCTACTATATTCGTTAGGATCTCAGGGAGGGAGGCCCATTTCTCCATGAGGGTTGAGCAACAGCAGGTGCAGTCGTCCCGACTAGAAGTCATGTACTGGTGGAGCTTGTTATCTAATTCATCCACTCTGGAACTTATGTTGACTAGCCGGGCTGCGATGGCTTGAAGGAGGTCTATTTGAACTTCCATTTTGGATGACTGCCATAGCAGGGCTTTGTTAGTGGTATAGCTCATCTCTGACGGGGGAGTTTTTTCCCAGTCCGCGTCCATACTTGCGTTGCAGGGTTTGTTGACAGTTTTTACATTGACGCCCCCTGGGGGTGTCAGAGGCATCAGCAGATTTGGAGTTAATTCAAGGGTTCTTTCAATCTTCTGGCCCAGATTGTGGAGAAATGCGGCTGTTAGATCCCCTCCCACTGGGGAGTCTGATTCCTCGATGACTGAGTGTGGCCATGTGCTTGTGCGGTTTGCTTCAGGTTCCATGCTCTGGGAGTCTGGACCGTAGGCTGTGGCCCGATGAATTTGCGCTTTCGTCATTAAAGTTGGTACGTCCTTGATTGGAACTGATTCTTGTGGCATGGTGGGTGTAACGTCTCCCCCCATGACTGAAATTTGAGGAGGAATTGGGCACATGGTTAGACCTTTGGGCTGTGTTAGGTCGGGGAGGCCTCGGGCCGCACCCTCCCTTTCCTTCTGTCCACTGGGTTCGTTGCTCAGGAATAGTCCCTCTCCGCAAGTATGCTCCGGGGGTGATCTACCGAGCTCTTTGAAACTGTTGTCTTGTGCCATACTTAGGCCATGGGGTAGAGCGCCAGGAGTTCCCCCCTGGTCATGGTTAGTGTTGGAGATATCCTTTTTCCTCAGAAAGTGCCTTATCGAGCCCTTTTGTGCGGCGTCTTGCAGTGATTCCTTTCGGTCGTCTGTAAGTGATTTGCTCCTTGTGGTCCTCGTGGACCCCTTTTTTGGAGGTGAGCATTGAGAGATTCATCTGGAGTCATGTGCGCTCGTCCTTTTCTTTTGGGTCCCATGTCTAGGTGGAGCACTGGAATAGCTCCTCCTGCTGTGTCTCTGCTCACTTACAGATCTTGCCTGGCTGAGCAAGCGCTCCCTCGTTGGTACAAAGGAGTTGCAGCTATGCTGGGAGAGGAATGGCTTTAAAGGATGTTGACGTGTCTGGCAGTATGCTCTGTGGGCCCCTTGCTGCGGCCGCCTACTAAAGGGCAGCCGCACTTGCCTCCAACAGACACACTGGTCTTTTCCCAATTTTTCCAATTCCCTTTCCAGCGGGGGATTTTTCCCCAAAGCCCAAGGTCCAAGGGTCAAGTACACACAGCCCACGGTTTTCCCAGTTTTTTGCCTCTCCAAGACCAGTGGTGCGATGGTGTTTTAACTGACAATTTTAGCAGGCAGTGCTGGGGGCTGGCTGGAGTTCTTCAAGAGATTAGCGGGAGATTAGCGGCAGATTTTGTTTAAAATTTTGGGGGAATGAGGTAGAGCGAGTGAGATGGACCGAGCTTGCGGGCAGAGACGGAGAGGGGGGTGGGGCGGCGGCGGTGATAGTGGTGAGCGGCGGGCAATTTGCTGGCTAATTGCATTTTGCTGTGATGGCTACAGGCGTCATATTTTGCCTGCTGCTGTCACTGCCACACACGATGTCCACACGCCCTCACCCGGGCTCCGCGGCCCCCCTCCTTCCACGCAGCCTGGATTCCCGAGCTCCCAAGCTGGTGTTTTCGGCGATTTCGGCCGCGATTTTCGGCCGCGATTTCGGCCGCGGTGCGCGGCTCTTCCTGCTCTTCCTGCTCTGCTCCGCTCCTGCTGCTTGCAGCTGGTTGCTGGTTGAACCTGGTCGAAAACCTGGACTGGACTTCAGTAGCCATGTCATTACCGTAAAGTTGGGCATGGTGACCATGGTGGACGCCAGTGATGGGGCACCTAGAAAGAGGCGGTCAATTCTCCGTGCTAAGAATGACAAAGGATCTGAGCCAATAGCGGGACCCACCAGGTGCTGCTTTTAAGTACAGTGAGTGTGAGAGCAGGAAAAAAAATATAAAGGAGCCAACAAGCTCAACAAATAAAACAAACCCCATCCCCTCAGCCGCTCCTCCCTATAATTCCCTCTCCAAAGAAGCATCTGTTGCCCTGACCCAAGATTTAAAACCAGAACAAACTTGGGAGTGATGTAGTTAGGAGGCAAAGACCCTCAGCCCAACTCGGCCCCACTAGAGGCTAGATGAAAAAATACTGCAACAGGATACCGTGGTGCTGGTGTGCAATTCACATTACTATCATTTGGCCCCTAATGGAGCTTCCATAGAGTTATGATTCAAGTTCAGGTTCAGCCCAAAGATGGTGATCAACGGCAGTAGTCCCCAAGGATGACGCCTGGGTTTGCCACCCACTAACCTCATTTCTCTTTCGATGGCCATCCTCTGAGTCCGTAGAGCCCTCAGTATCAACCGGATCCTGCTTTCCTCACCTAGAGCACTTTCATTGTGCACCTAAGAGGAGCTCGACTTTCCCTTCCGTCCTGTATGCAACAGAGTAGCTGACTGTCATGCTGGGGGCTGGTGTGAAGTAAGAGGAGGGAGCTCCATCAGCCATGTCCAGGCCTCATCCAGGGTGTCTGAGAAGTCTGACTAGGAATTGTAGGTTATCTACAGCTGTGTGGGATAGATGAGCATGTAGAAAAGGCAGAGATTCTGCTTCACCTGATCTTAGGTTTGAACCTGTCTGGTATAGTCCGGGAAGATCATAATGCGGCCAGCATCATGTGAAAGGTGGCCACTTCTCCCACGTGCCATTAAGAATCACATCTCTGTCTTTGCAATTCAGGATTTTGGTTTCAGAGGGCAGGGGTTGCCACCAGGAGGGCCTCTGCACCAGTGATCTGTGGGCCCTCTCAATGACAAAGCAGAGTGACAGTCGAGATCCATCGATCCAGGACTAGATCCAATGTTCTAGAAAAGTCTCTGTGAAGGTGCATTCCACACCCTCCGGGAAACCAACAAATCAGAAATTATTGCACTGGGCTCTGTTCTCTTTCATTCTCCCCAGTCCTGGAGAGTTTTGGATGACAGGAGAGGCGGGACAACTCCACAGAGAGCCCCTGCACTGTGTCCTCCAATTCAGAAATCCAGCTCTTACCCGATCGATGGCCTGGTGGAAATCCTGTCGGAGCAGAGCACCTACATCCTTAAACTTTACCTCCAGCCACACACATGTCAGCACTCCATTGGGGAGAATGCTCAACTGAATGGCACTTGAGCCCCCAGCAGGATCACTCCATCCAGCATGCTACCACCCAGAAGAGCAGCACAGCAGCAGGCCAAGGTGGGAGCTCACAAGAAAACCCATAGCTCCCACTCTCTGCTGACCGCAACTGCCCCGGAAGCACTACTATGCCTCCTGCTTAACGCCCGATCTCTCTGCAAATATGCCAAAGAAGTCTGTGATACCATCTCCACCCTTGCCCTGGAATGATCTTTATCACACAGACCTGGCTCAACCCCTCTGCTGCCTTCAACCTTGTTACAGAAATGCCCAACTGCTACAAGATGAAACACAGGGACTGCACCAACAAACATGGAGGAGGCATCACCATCGTCCACAAAGAAACAATACGCTGCAACACCACCGAAGACAACATCACACACCAATCATGAAACACCTCAATTTCCCACTCCATATCTACAATAAAATGACCATCAGAGACACCCTCACCTACAGACCACCAGGTCCATGCACCAGCTTTGGCGACACCAACTTCATCGCCCCACTAGCCATCAAGTCCAAACACTACATCTTCCTCGGAGACCTCAAATTTTATTTGGACGATCCCATGGACACTAACTCTGTCAACCTCCTGGAACTCATGAATAATATCGGCCTCACTCAGTTGGTCACCGACCCCACACAAAGAGCAGGACACACACGGAACCCAATATTTCAAAGTCAAATACAGCCAAGCCACAGAACTCACCTGGACCGACCACTCCATCGTCCACTTCACCATCGCAGGGTCACCATGCACTGCCACCAGCTGCCCTAATGCCCTCTTCCGCAGCTGGAACAAAGTAACACAGACCCAATGGGTAGATGCCCTTAACACCTCCTAACCCTACCCTATAACCAAACTTGAACAAGCAGTCCAGAACTTCACCACCTGGTTCCCCAATGCCGCCGACCGAGTCGCCCCCGTCAAATGAGCCAAGACTCGCAGATCCACCAAACATGCCAAAACTCAAGGCTATGAAATGCGGCTGCAAACAACTGGAGAGAAGATGGCATGACAGCAGGGACACCACAGACGAGGCACCTTCAGGTCAGCCCTCAACCAATGACTCAAAGATGTGAAAAAGAAGCCCTATCAAGCCTCATTGAAGCAAGTATCAACGACACCAAGGAACTCTTCAGCATTGTCAGAGAGTTCTGCCTCGCAGCCACCGAGAACACAATCCCCACCTCACAGGAACTCTGCAACGCCCTATCTGACCATTTTTAAAACAAGATATCCACCCTCTACAAGAACTTTGAGCCTCAATCCACAGACCTCCACATTCTCCTTGCTCCAACGGAAGCCCTCATATCCACCACTGGAGAGGTGTGGTGCAGCGGCCAGGGCAGCTGACTTCGGAGCACAGGGTTCACGGTTCGATCCCCGGCTCCGGCGGCAGCTCAGCTCAGCACCATGTGACTCTGGGCAATAGCTCACTTAATTTCCACTCCGGCCCCCAGCGCCTTGAGACCCGTAAGGGTGAGTAGCTGCGCTATATAAAAACAGACTTTTTGTTTTTTGTTTTTTTTACCACTCACTGAATGGGAACAGCTCACCACACAGAACACCACAACCATCATGAACTTCATCTACTCATGAGCACCCATGGGCCCCTGACCTCACAACCTCTTCAACCTCAAAGGCAAGGACATCAGTCACCAACTCACCACCATCCTCAATGCATTCACCATCACTGCCACATTTCCCGATGCTTGGAAATACACAGAAGTCAGACCACTCCTCAAGAAACCTTCTGCCGACCAATGGGAACTCCAGAACTACTGCCCCATATCACTGCTCCCTTTCCCCACCAAAGTCCCTTAGAAGGCCATCAACCAGCAGCTCACTGAACATCTAGAAAGAAACAATCTGCTCGACACCCCCTGATCGGTTTCTGTCCAAACCACAGCACCGAGACCGCCCTGATCTCCGCCAATGACAACATCCGCACTGACCTCCACAGAGAAGGATCAACAGCTCTGATCCTCCTTGGCCTATCCGCAGCGTTCAACACCATGGCCCAACACACACTCATCAAGAGACTGCACCACATTGTAATCCAGGGAGACACCCTCAGATGGATCGCAAAGTTCCTCACAGGATGAACGCAGGGAATCCGCCTAGCTCCCTTTGCCTCAGAGCCCAAGAGCACCATCTGTTGCATCCCCAGGGGTCATCCCTTAGCCCCACCCTCCTAAAACACCTACATGACACTTCTAGCCAACATCGTCAGAACCCGCAACTTCAGATCTTATGCCTACAACACTCAGCTCATGCTTTTGCTCTCAGAAGATCCCACCACCACGAAGACCAACTTTCACAACTACATGAAGAAAGTCGCAGACTGGATGAAGACCAACTCTCTGAAGCTCAACACTGACAAAACCGAAGTTCTGACTTTGTCAACAACACCTCTCCTTGGAATGACACCTGGTGGCCTGTTGAACTCGGACCCACTCCCACACCACAGACCATGCCCACAACCTCTGCATCATCCTCGACAGCAAGCTCACCATGACGTGTCAGATCAGCGCAGTCTCCTCTGCCTACTTTCACACTCTCCTCATGCCCCGAAGAATCTTCAAATGGCTCCCCATTGACATAAGGAAAACTATCACTAAAGCCCTGGTAACCAGACGGCTGGACTATGGCAACACACTATGGGAAATATGTACGAACACATTTTCCCATAGACATAAAATGGGTAAAACCCTTTGATACATCTGGCCCTTTATGCAGGAACCACCACCAAACTCATGAAGAGACTACAGACAATACAGAACTCACTGGCAAGACTCATTCTCAACCTGCCCAAACGGACCCACATCACTCCACACCTTAGGAACCCCCACTGGCTCCCCATCCAGAAAAGATGCCAATTTAAGATATTGACACACTCCTACAAAGCTCTCAATGACCTAGGACCAGCATACATTAACCACTGCCTGAACTTCCACCAACCATCCAGAGAACTTTGCTCCTCGGCTCACGCCCTCACACAGACTCTGTGCATCTGCCGAAGCCTCAGCGGACGCCATTCCTTCTCCTAGCTCACCATGAAGTCCTGGAAAGGCCTTCCCCTCCACCTTCGGACAGCACCCTCACTGGCGTACTTCAGGAAGAAACTCAAGACCTGGCTGTAAGACTGAGACCTGCAGTGTAGCACCTGGATGCCCTCAAGGTTGATTAGTAGTGCTATACAAATAATTACTGATTGATTGACTGATAGGTCCACCATCTTGGCCATCAAGACCACACCCCAATTTACTTAATGGGTTTTTAGGCAGTCTGTCAACCTGGTGAATCCCAAATTGCTTGATTGTTACTATAATAGAGAATGTTAACTTTTTGCCCAATATTTATCCATAATCATACAGCTGCATAGGTAGTCTTGAGCCTAAATTGTTTAAAAATATAATTTGGGACTGAAAACTGAAACATAAAGTTGCCTTTATGGGTTTTCTGATATGTTGTCCCCTTACTATTTGTTCCATTTTCCATTTATTAACTTTGTTTCGGCCTCTAAGGCCATAAAAGTACAAACAGTAAAAGCAAATGATATACACTTGTAGTTAAAAATTAGAGTAGCGCACAATCATCTTCTAATGCAGTGATCATCTCAAAAATGAAAAGGACAAAACACACAGTACGTAAAAGTGCAACAGGGATGTGAAATTATACATAATACTATCATCAACCCATTAAAAAGAGAATAAAAACAACCATCCTAGGATAAGCTGCAGTCTAAAAATTTTCAAAAGATACAACTGTAAGACTAAGATGCGGAGCCCAGAGCATGAGGACAGAATTGCTCGACCTACGCGAGTTCAATACATTTGAAATTCCCCATAGAAGCTACTTTAAACAGGCCCGCCGAATGTGCCACATACAGTTTAAGAGTCGAGATACAGCAAAAACAATAGGTGGGTGCGTGTCGTACTTTAAAACTCTGTAAGCCTCGATGCTGCGCACAAATCCCAAATTCTTGCATAGTTGGATTATCCAACGCTTGCGCGGCAGCCGATAAGCAGGACAGAGGCAATTCGGACTCCTCCTTATATTTACATGCAGGACATTCACCCATTTGCTGGTGTGCGCTAATAATGGGAGAGTCCCTAATCTGAGTTGCACGTACAATTTCCTGGCCAGTGGGGGTTGAATAAAATACAGAAAGTTTTCTTTGCTGAATACATCTTTTACTTGCAAAAATTCTGCTGTCAATCGACCACATGAGGCACTTTCTTGGATAGATACTAGTTTAGCTAATCTATAGCAGTTGACTAGTTCCAGCCTAGAAATCGTGGCACATGATATCTCGGGTGTTCTCCAGAGGTCCGGCTTGCCTAACTTAAAGGCAAGCTCCCTTATGTGCCACAGCCATGGAATTTTCTTGACGGTGCAAATAGATAAGAGCTCAATTAGCTCGGCCCTATAGGCAGACAGCTCTGGGGTCACCCATATCCTCCGCCAGAAAGTTAGAGGCCTCAGGGCAATTTCTTCATCAAGGGGTCTAATGCCCAGGTCCATGCGAAGGGGAATAAGAGGGGTGCTACGGGGTAGGCCTATGAGCTGGCGCATAAAGTTGTTCTCCACCTTCATCAGATTAGTGGTAGGGCAGTGCCCCCACAACTCCACCCCGTATAATGTGGCACCCCTTGCTTGCGCTTTGTAAATCTCCACCACAGGGGCGGCTGGTTTAAAAACTGAAGTTCTATATAATTTCATTATACCGCCCACTGTCTGGATTAGCCTGAGTCTTGCTTTGTCCAATTGTGGACCCCATTCAAAATGCTCTGACAGGGTATCTCCCAGATAATCAAATATCTTCACTCTTTCCAATGGAATGCCATGTAAAGAAGGGTTTGGACGTGTCGTGCGAGGGGGGTTAAAGACCATGGGGCCGATTCCGATTCGGGCCGGAAATCTCTCCGACCGAGCCGGACTCGGAGAGATTTCCGACCGAATCGGACTCTTGCAGCCCGACCGAACGAGTACGATGCGCACGTATGCCATCGGACTCGATTCGGTCGGACTCCCATTCAAGTCAATGGGAGCCAGTCGTACGACGCATACACGGGCTCCCATTGACTCAATGGGCACGTCGCGAACAAGGGCGCCCCCTACAGCGTGTTCGCGTCGATGCGGGTCGCACCGTACATGCACGTGTAGGGGGGACCCATGGGTCCCCCCTGTGTGCGACTCGCACGCCTACGCTTCCAGGGGGGTCCGACACGGACCCCCAAAGTGCGGCTCCGACAGCTCCTTGGAGCCGGACTGCGCGAGTCGGTCGGAGCGGTCGAGGTGCGCATCGTACTTACCCGGCCGGGGAATGTCTCCATTGCGCGGTGCGAGTCGTCCCCGTGCGAGTCGATCGGAGCGGTCGGGTCCTGCGAACGAGTCGGTCGGAGATTTCACGAGCGCACGCATCGTACTCGCTCGCCCGGACGCACGTACGAATCGGTCGGGAAATAGGGCTCCGAATCGGATCCGGTAAAGCCAAATCCGATTCGGAGCCCTACCGGCCGAGATCGGAATCGGCCCCCATGTATTTGGTTTTTGTTAGGTTGATCTCTAGCCCTCGTAATTTGCAGAAGTTGGCAAAGCCATCTAGAGTGCGCTGGATACCCATTGGTGTTTTTGAGAGTAGCAGGGTATCATCTGCGAACATCAGCGCAGGGACCTTCCCCGAAACTAGCTTGGGGGCAACATTGTCCTCGATTGTTTTAAGGTGGTCAATAAGACCGTTAATAAAAAGACAAAATAAAGTAGGGGCTAAAACACATCCCTGCCGTACCCCCTTTTGAACAGGAAAACGGGGAGTAAGGTTCACATATTTTCCACAACGTACTTGTGCAAAATTCTCCGAGTGGAGCCTCTCTATGACATTTAAAAGATATGGAGGAATTCCCAAGGTCGCTCAACACCTTCCAAAGTTTCTCCCTGGGTACGAGATCAAAAGCCCACTTCAGGTCAACAAAAATTAAATAGAGACTGCCACCCTCTATGGTCACCGTTTTCCAGAAGAGTAGTTGTAGTCTAAATATCTGGTCTACGGTTGACATTTTTGACCTGAAGCCGGCCTGGTAGGGGCTTAATATTTGTTCGTCTTCCAGCCAACCCTGAAGGCGGTCTAGGAGCACCCGGCCGAAGAGTTTTTGGAGAATGTCAATTAAACTAATCGGCCTGTAATTAGAGGGTGAGAAGGGACAACCTTTTTTAAATATAGGAACTATATCAGCCCCGCTATTTTTTATAAAACCCACTTGTCTACGGTCATTTGTACTAATTACCTCCGGCCGTACACACTTAGAAAAGGAAAAAAATTAGCTGGGACCGATTTAAGGGTCGTAATTTTCTCACATTCTTCCCACTCCTTCCGTACTGAAGTAGTTCAAAATATAGCCATAGATTGCTCCTATCTCCATTTTCTCTTTCACGAGGTCTCACTCTCCATTCTCCCCTATTTTTTCTACATGTAGACTCAGATTCCCCCCCTCTCCCTCTCCTATCCTTCAGGTCTCCCTTTACTCTTTGCCTGCCCACCTGATTCCCATCACCACAAATTCTCTGACTTTGGGCTTGTAGGCCACTTCTCCTACCTCTTGGGCTCCTACAAAGGGACCTGGTTCGCTCTACTTCCTGATTGCCCCTGTTCATGGAAATTTTGGGAGCAGTCGTAGATACAGGGGGGTTCATTTTTGGGTTTTTAACAAGCTCGCATTCCCTATATCTATGCCTTCATCCTTTCAATTCTGCTTGTTTTCCTTTATCCCCTTCCTCATACTTTTCCTTGTTGTTCTCATCCGGGGTATATATTGTCTGTATCTAGTGGATTATCCCTGTTATAAGCATTGGATATCGAAATATGTACACACTTTGTAAACCAGGCAACCAGCCCCCTCCCAATTACTCCGGATGGACTGGACTTTCCATTGGTTGTTTAACTACTTCTACAGGCCCTACTATTGATGGCATGTGATCTTTAATTTTCTTTAATTCCCCCACAATAAGGTGTAATTGATCTTTTTGAGCCTTTAAAATATCATTATTCAACACTGATACCACTAGTAATCCTTGCAGAGTTTTTTGTAACATTAACATTATGTCCCACTTAGAGGCCAATGACATTACTGAAATCTCAAGATTTGAAATAGAATTTTGCGCCAACGCTTCATTTACTAATACCCGTGTCTACTCCATACTTTCTTTTAGCTCCTCTTGCGCACCTTTAGAGTTATTGGACATCAAGCTACACTATCTATCCCCACATCCACCGCCTCAATTTGGATGCCATTGCCCTCCATTGGGAAGTGGAGTCGGGGTGATGAAGACAGTCTTGGTTCCAGGAATAGTTCATCCTGACCTACCATATCTTGACGGCATATAGATGTTGACCCTATGTCCTAAGATAGTTGTCTAACATTCTCGCCCTATATTGATTACCCTTCTTTACACATCTGAGATTCCATCAGGAGTTCCTATCTTTTAAAATGTTTGCCTACAAAATCCTTAATTGATTTGGTGATTGACTCTCCTCTAGTCTCACTCTGCACAGGACTTTTATTTAAGGGTTGCTTTGTTGTAGCTCCATGCTTTATCCTCGTTATTTCTTCTCTAAAGGCTCCCTCGCTCTCCTCCAGGTTCCCATTGCCCATGACTGTTATATTATCCAACTTCAAATGACTGTTTTCCCCCTCCGTGGTTTGCCTTTCCCTGGTGCCATCCTTTAACTTGGCGAGAGGGTTCTCAAGACTCCCTCCTTGCTTTATTATCACCAGTCTTTCGACTTAAACTCTCTCCTCCAAGCTTTTTCGTGAATACTCAGCTCCTTTTATCTTTGATCAACTCACTCATGCCAAGCACCATATTTATATCAATTACTTACCTCTGCTTTTCCCATACAGCTGGGTGCTGTGCTGTGTCAGAAGCTAAGTGCCACCTCCATCCCTTGAGATGCTTTCCTCTCTGCTCTGCTCAGTCTTTCTTTCCAATTCTTTCCAATCAGCTTATTTGCAGTCTACTGGATGGGATTTTTTCACAAAGAATTTCCCAACCAGTGATTCAGGTGTTTCGCTGGTGTAAGACTGACTAAAGCTGGTTCTGGAGTGATTAGCTAAATTGAACTAGCTCGGAGCGTGTCCTGCCGCGCGCTGTGCTACTCATAGCACCCCAAGGGGGCTGATACAGTAACCCTGTTCCAGCCAGCCACTGACTACTTACTCGCTCTAACTCCACAAGAATGCTCCATCTACCCCAGGCTTCTGCTCACCAGTACACATGGCGAATGGACGAAAGTTTGTTTAAAAATTGCTCTCCAACATTCTTGGTTCCTGATTCCATACCACACACCGCAACAGCTCCAGCGAACATCAGGCGCATACACAGCACAGCACATCGGAAAGCAGAGGTTCCATAGGAAAGCAGAGGTTGAGTGCCGATAAGATGACAATGAACACTGATTACTATCCTCATATTGGCGACAGTGCCTCCATGACTCTGCCACCTGACATACCCTAAGGATATGTATACATGACATACGATCACCCTTTTAGACTTCTAGAAATGTAGGATGGTCCTACTCACTACACCACGGTTTTCTCAGCGATATGGACAGGAAATGGCATTTTGGAGTGGGGGGGTGGAGTTTTTTTTATGATGTTATTTGTTAGATTTTCTTTTTTTTATTGTATCTGTTTAAGTGGTCATTATGTAGCCTGGAATATGTATCACATAATGTAAATTGTATATAAATATTCAGGAATGTTGCCCAGTACCAAAGATGTAGGGCCTTATTACGAGTATGGCGGTCCACAGGACCACCGTACCCGTGGTCTGACCACCGCTACACTGGAGGTCCATCCGCCGTTTTATCAGTGTGGCAGTTGGACTGCCACAAGACCGCCAGGATCCTGCTGCACCAGCAGTCTGAAAATGGGCAGGAATATGCTGGCCGTGGCGCTGCGACACTGTAAAGCATATTCCGATTTTCATTTCCACCACCCTTTTCATGGAGGAGAGCCCACCATGAAAGGGGTAGTGAACATGGAAGGAAGCGGGCCCTAACATGGCCCCCTGCCACTTCTGGGCCTGAGGATGAATGCAGGGGAGCACATGTTGTGCTCCCTGGAATTACACCCCATTTCCTGCACGGTATGGTATGCACGACATTGTGCATGCCACACCATTCAGGAATGTGCTGTCGGGCTGTCATGGCGGCCGTCTGCTGTTAAGCCTCTCCTATGAGCCAAACAGACCACCGCCATGAGACCGCTGCAGCACCGCCCATCCGCAGACAGGAGGACCGCCTAACTCATAATAAGGCACTAAGGGGCCGATTCCGATCTCGGTCGGAGGCTCACCCAATACCATTCGGTCGGGAAAAAAGCCATGCGAATGCCTGTTTCCCGACCGATCCGTACATCATTCCGAACGAGTAAGTACGATGCGCACAACAGCATAGAATCCGGCCGAGTCGTACTCACCCAATCCAGGTCCTGTCCTCCGACCAAGGCGAATCCAGAAACGCCGAATCGAGTCGCACGGAAGGGAAAATGCAGGCCCGTCCGGCCGGACAAGTACGATGCGCGTTCCGTATGCGCCGAACCCGTCGCTACGTCCGGCACGTCAAAGCTTCCGGGAGAGGCGCACATAAGCTCCGATTCGCGCCACAACACGATCCACGGTTACGAGGCGAACACGCCAGCGACGAGGACGATGCGAAGCAACGAGAAAGACGAACGAGACGAACCAACCATGAATCCCTTCGTTCCGATCCTACCAATATTCTACATTTACTACCGGAACAGGCATGGACGCGTACGGCACAGAAGGTAAGTCAGACACCAAACACAAAAACATACAACACGTACACGACACATCACACACACACAGAGGGATGCAGAATTTACTTACACCAGCAACAGCAGCACCATAGGGGCGGGATGCCCATCACCAATGCCACATATGCACACAGGGGCCTGGATGCGCACCACCACTACCACCCCTACCCAGGGGGCTGGATGCCAACCACTACTACCACCCTTAGCCATGGGGGTGCCAGATGCCCACCACTACTACCACCCTTACCCAGGGGGCTGGATGCCTACCACTACTACCACCCTTAGCCAGGGGGGGCTGGATGCCTACCACTACTACCACCCTTAGCCATGGGGGTGCCAGATGCCTACCACCACTACCACCCTTACCCAGGGGGTGCCAGATGCCTACCACTACTACCACCCTTACCCAGGGGGGCTGGATGCCTACCACTACTACCACCCTTAGCCGTGGGGGTGCCAGATGCCTACCACTACTACCACCCTTACCCAGAGGGGTGCCAGATGCCTACCACTACTACCACCCTTACCCAGGGGGGCTGGATGCCTACCACTACTACCACCCTTACCCAGGGGGCTGGATGCCTACCACTACTACCACCCTTAGCCATGGGGGCTGGATGCCTACCACTACTACCACCCTTAGCCAGGGGGCTGGATGCCTACCACAACTACCACCCTTACCCAGGGGGTGCCAGATGCCTACCACTACTACCACCCTTAGCCATGGGGGTGCCAGATGCCCACCACTACTACCACCCTTACCCAGGGGGGGCTGGATGCCTACCACTACTACCACCCTCAGCCAGGGGGGCTGGATGCCTACCACTACTACCACCCTTAGCCATGGGGGTGCCAGATGCCTACCACTACTACCACCCTTAGCCATGGGGGTGCCAGATCCCTACCACTACTACCACCCTTACCCAGGGGGCTGGATGCCTACCACTACTACCACCCTTACCCAGGGGGCTGGATGCCTACCACTACTACCACCCTTAGCCATGGGGGTGCCAGATGCCTCACCACTACTACCACCCTTAGCCATGGGGGTGCCAGATGCCTACCACTACTACCACCCTTACCCAGGGGGTGCCAGATGCCCACCACCACTACCACCCTTACCCAGGGGGCTGGATGCCTACCACTACTACCACCCTTAGCCAGGGGGGCTGGATGCCTACCACTACTACCACCCTTAGCCAGGGGGCTGGATGCCTACCACTACTACCACCCTTAGCCATGGGGGTGCCAGATGCCTACCACTACTACCACCCTTACCCAGGGGGCTGGATGCCTACCACTACTACCACCCTTACCCAGGGGGCTGGATGCCTACCACTACTACCACCCTTACCCAGGGGTGCCAGATGCCTACCACTACTACCACCCTTAGCCATGGGGGTGCCAGATGCCTACCACTACTACCACCCTTACCCAGGGGTGCCAGATGCCCACCACCACTACCACCCTTACCCAGGGGGGCTGGATGCCTACCACTACTACCACCCTTAGCCAGGGGGCTGGATGCCTACCACTACTACCACCCTTAGCCAGGGGGCTGGATGCCTACCACTACTAGCACCCTTAGCCATGGGGGTGCCAGATGCCTACCACTACTACCATCCTTAGCCATGGGGGGCCAGATGCCTACCACTACTACCACCCTTAGCCAGGGGGTGCCAGATGCCTACCACTACTACCACCTCTACCCATGGGGGGCTGGATGCCTGTCACTACTACCACCTCTACCCATGGGGGGCTGGATGCCTACCACCAACACCACCCCCACTCATAGGATGGACAATGCATGACACAACCAGCACACCACAACCTAGGGAATGCAAGAAAAAGACATCCCCCCAACACCATGACAAGCGTGTGTAGACTGTGTCAAATGCCTACAACACTGAACATGACTTTGAACATACAATGTGACCCCTATCACATGTGCCACACATATATGTGTGTGGCCCCCACAATGCAAGCAGGCCATGACCATTGTGGCAATGGGGTCCAAAACCCCATCATCACAGTGACCAAAAGGTAAGTGTGGGGCCCATAGCTGAAGCACATTTTGAACATTGTGGCAATGGGGTCCAAACCCCCATCATCACTGTGACCAAAATGCAAGTGTTGACAAAGAAAAAGCTGCAACTGCCAAACTGCATGGATGATTCCTGGTCACAGAACATAAAACACATCAGTGGCAAAGTAGTGCATGTGTCCCATTGCAACATAGATTGGGGGAGGCAAATACTGCAGTGCAAATAAGACATACCTTTGGCCATGTGCATACAAACAACACCCATGGGGGCTGACACTGTCAACATTCATCAATGACACAATGACAGAAGTGACCATCAGAATGCAGACCCACATATTTGCACTAATGGGCACACAAATGCAGATACCCTGTGGAGACTGTAGATGTGAGGTGAACAGATACCATACCATGGCAGCAATGGGACACACAAACCATGATCATTGTGCTGACCGATGACCTAGGAGTCCCAGGGACAGCAGGGGAAAGCCACCAAACAACATACAGCCAATGGCACACCTAAGATATGACAATGCAGTGGTGCAGATGCACAAACACAAACAGGCAGACCCACACTGCACATCAAACACAACAGGTGAGGGGGTGTGCCAGTGTCCCCAGGCAACCACACAACACATGAGGAGGCCTGAATACCAATTACACAGATGTGCATACAGTGCCACACAAAGGTAACTCATGGATCCAAATCCCCTATGTGGGCAATCAGGCATTGTCAGATGAGAGGGAGCACAAATCACACATGTCACACAAGCATGTAGGAACAGCAACTGACACAGCAAGACACAGACACACCACAGCACTACCCCGAGGGCCCCCACAATGTGGTGACCCTGGGCTGCATTACAATCCCACTGTGATGACAAAGCTAAATGTCATACACACTGTGAACCACAGTCATGTGTCCTGAGCAACAAACTACCATCACACCTACACAAGCACAAATCAATCAGCACGGCCAGTAAGCCAAGGCCAACATGGAGGCAGGGGTGTAGCCGGGCAACAACTCTCATCTGCACACAATCAACACCACACACCTCGACCTCCAACAATGTGCAGCAGTGAAGCACACATGCACTGGTGACATTGCACATGCACCCATGACAATCCCACGGTGGTGGGTGGGAACCAAGGTGCAGAAACACATCACACATGGCCACTCAACAAGACTCCTGAATGTCTGACACACTGCACACTACGCTGTACATGGACATGACGGCAATACCACACCAACCAATGGGATCCCAGCCACAGTCACACACCAATGAAGAAGCCAAGGTCACCCACAAAGAACACACATAGACAACTACCAACATTGCAGCCCGGACCCTGAGGAGTGCCAGCAGTCACACACACAACGTGTCACAATCACTGAAAGATAACACAAACTGGAAATCACATGACAGGTGTAAACAACAAGTGCCAAGGGGAATCCTGACTGTGACCCATCTGCGTCTGCACACAAACTCAGCCCTGACAGCAAACACACCTATGGGTGACACCCTGATGAGCAGTAATGTGCCATGCACCCACACCACAGAGAACCCAGGGAGAAGACTTTGGGGGAACATAGGTCAACTCAGCAAGCATCACAAACAGGTACAACACTAGGGATCCCAGCATGCACAGCAAAACGGAAGTGAACACACAGACATGCTCATACAACACACACCTTGGGCGCAGGCAATGTCACAGGAGTACACACTGCCATGAGGGGACTCCACTCCTGTGTGAGGAAAGCTGTGCCATATGTTGCCTCAGTAGGGCCCCATCATGTCAGCTGAGCACTTGGTCACACAATCAACAATTAGCACCAAATGAAGGCTCCCGTCACATCAGCCTGGTCATGGGAGTGCCAATGAAATCATCAGCACAGATCCAACACACTTGTATAGCAATGTTGCACTGACAACACAGATGAGTCCTTCCCCATTGATGCCCAAACCTGCATGTCCAGTGGAGATGGCCACACGGTCAGGGAAGTAGACGAATTGAACAATGGCAGGCACAACAGATGTGCAGGGGTGGAAGCCACAGATGTGAAATTGCTAATGTAAGTAGGAAATCCCATTGCCAAATATTGAACACATGACACCCTCAGATGCTGCTAAGGATGACATGGATACACCACAGGATAGGACACATTCCCCCTGGACCACATGTGTTCCTGCACAGTAACACTTCATTATCATGAGACCAAATATCACCATCACTGCAGCAAGGGCATGGTTAGCATCATCAACAACATGTACATCAGAAGCAAAAGCACTAGAGAACAGAAAGTTGCTTTATTCAGCATATGTGTGTCCAAAAACTCAGAGAACAGTAATGCTCCAACAAAGGCCAATGGCCAGTCCATCAAGTAAGTCAATACAGGGTGACAGTGGCAGATGTCACCCTACGCATGCCTGCACTGCACAAAACCAGGGACAATCCACTAGGAGGGGCAACCGGGGGCAGGCCAGGCACCGCAGGGACAGGATCAGGGCTCACCAGGAGGAGGCAGGGAAGGGGTGGTGGGTGCTGGAGAGCCACTGACAACTGCAGTGGAGGTGTCTGAGATGGTGTGTGCCGGCACAACTGGGGGGCATGACTCAGATGTTGTGGGTGCCGGCACGACTGCAGTGGACCATGCAGATGGAGTGGACAGGTCCGCCACTGCAGTGCCCAAGTCAGACAGGGTGGTAGTGGACTCCACTGCAGTGCCTACCTCCAGTGGAGGAGAATGGGGAACAGGCAAGGTGGGCTGGACAGAGGGGGAGGACACCCTCACCACATCAGTGGCACAGACAAGCGCAGCGGGGGTGTGGTGCCGGGAGAGCAAGTGGCAGGGGGAGAAGGCCGGATCCTCTTGGGGATGGTATATCTGTGGGTGGGGGAACCTGGGGCAGGGTGTGGTGGGGGCACCTGTGGAGTGGGGGCCTGAGGGATGGAGGAAGGAGACCTGGTGCCTGAGCTGCAGGGCGGTGGCGGGGTCTTGCTCTTACGACTCCGGGGGACTTGCGGGTGGGGGCCTCAGTCTGTCTGCGCCTGGGGGAGGGTGTCCGGGGCGAGGGGCACTCTGCTCCGTGTGGGTGGGCTTCCTCTTCCCCCTGGATGCTGGAGCAGCTGGATCGTAGGGGATGAGGCCGAGGTCACAGAGGAAGAGCCGCTGTGACTTTGGGGTTGCAGGTGAGGCAAGGGAGGGTGCTTTGGAGGGAGAGGCAACTGAGGACTGCGCAGTGCTTGTGGATGCGTGTGTGTGTTCCAGGGCCCCATCCCCTGTGAGTCTGGTTTCAGTCCCCTGACTGTGCGTGCGTGTGCGTTTTGTTTGTGGCGTGTGTGTCTGTGTGCTGGACGTGTGTGTGCTGGTGTGGGCCTGTGCCGGTGTGTGTGTGCTTGGGACGGGTAAGGTGCTGGGGAGTGTGGATGGAGCAGAGGCAGGAGGGGTGAGGGACTGTCTGAGGAGGGACACTGCTGCCGTCAGGGAGGAGTCCATGGACCTATTGCCCCTCTGTAGGTCAGACATGCCCAATGAGATGCCCTCCATGAACGACACCAGCTGAGTCAACAGAGCGGTGTGCGCATGGAGGACACTCAGCATGGCTGTCTGCCCTACATGGAGCTGGCGAAGGAGGTACACAGACTCCTCACTCAGGGCAGCAGGGGACACAGGGGCAGGGGGTGCGGTGCCTGGCCCGAAGGAGACATGCTCCCGAACATGGGAGCCTCCACGGACCTGGGGAATGGGAGCCGATGGGAGGGCGGTGGTGGTGCTGGTGGTGGCGGGGACAGCAACACTAGCTGGGGTGTGGTGGCTGCTGACACCCGCCTCCATAAGGGAGTCATCCTCCGAGCCGCTGTGGTCCTCAGCTGAGGTGGATGCTGCTGAGGACTCCTCGGTGTGGCTCCCCTCGCCCTCCGTGCCACTGGGTCCCTCCGACCACTCCTCGGCTGCTGACCCAGTCTGGCTCTCCGGCTCCTCCTGGTCCGTGGAGCTGTCCCCTTCCGTGGCCGTGGATGTATCTGCAATCAATGGGGAAACAGACAGACATCAGTCACCTGCACCAAACGCACACACCACTGTGAGCACAGCACATTACAGAGCAAGCCCTGGCATCATTAGTTGAACATTGCTAAAAGTGCCCTAACTGAACAGGAGAAGCCAATTGTCAGTCTGATGCCAACCATGGCACTCACATCCCACATGGCCTTGCACCCATCTGTCTGGTGTCTGTTGGATAGCAACACCCCAGTGTGGACACATGCACCACCTACACAGTAGTTGGACAGTGCAGAGGACACGGTGTAGCATGTGGACATGCACACATCACAACTCTTGCCACTGAGTCAGTACAGGTTTCCGGATGAAAGGGATGCCCAGAGTCAAATAGGAAATGCATGTGATGCATACCTGCGACAGACACCATGATGCACCCATGTCCTGATAGCCATCGCCACAATGGTGTGCATGTAGCACATGTCACTCCCCTGCAGGATCACCAATAAGTAGACACATGCCATGGCGGAGGCATGACTGCTAAGTCATACATCACTGTCTCAGTGATGTATGACTTGGCAGCCAGACAACAACACTCTGCACTGTGTCACAATAGTAGGTCATGGGGAATGCAAGTCCTGGAGCTGCACAAGTGCACATGTACATCCCCCACACAACACATCATCTCAACCCTCATCTGTCCAGGTCATACCGATTGGACATATGGGAGACCTGTGACACTACCCTCTGAACCTGAGCCCCTCACAATCTGCTGTGAATGGGAAACAGCTGCCTGAACTTCACATTTGCATACCCCAGTCTGCACGGGCAGCTGATCAAACACCTATGTGACACACAAGTATCGTCTCCTATGGTCACATCTCCAGTGGCATGCTGAGCCCCTACCGAGAAACACCCCAGCAGTCCTGGCAACAAATCCACAGCACACTGACACAGAGGCAGACACCTGAGGGGTCAAATCACTGCGCACAACGTGTCAGCTGATACACGGGAGTGGGAGTACAGGTGTATTGGATGGGCTGGAGTAGGCATGACTGTCCTGCCCCACATGAATGAGGGATGAGCCCTGGACAGTGGATAGCTGGCTATGTATGTGTGACACACGTAATCTGCACACTGCTGGGGCCCAAACATTGTTCCCACCCGCTGCAAGGGTGTGTGCCAGATACCCCAGGCACATGTGGTGGCTCAGCTCAGCAAGTGGACCACATATCAAAGCAACACGCAGATTACATGTCCAAACACAGGCATTGTGTGAACAATGGACCCACCCATGATGCCCACAACAGAGTTAGGGAAACAGATGCTGTCCCCCACCTTGAGTGAAGCAAACTGCAAGGACACAGTCCCAAGTGACACAATTCCCTGAATGTAAGGGCCACACCTGGGTATCAGATGAGGAGTGGGCAGTGCACAATAGAGGGACATGGCTCTTGGACAACATGACTGCTGAACTGTGGCAGTTTAACCAGGCCAGAGGAGGGCACATAGCATGTAATACAGAGTTCACAGTGCAGTTTTTGACTCACCCCCTCCTTGCTGCTGTCTGGCCTTCAGCTGCCCATCCAGGTCTGGAAACACCACCGCCAGGATCTGGAGCATGTGGGGGGTCAGGGTCCGTGTTCCGCCCCTCCTGCGAGGAGGCGACAGCTTCAGCTGGACCCGTGCAATCCTCCTGGTCCAGCCCCGAAGGTCCTGCCACCTCTTCTGGCAGTTGCGGATCCGGCGCTTGTAGACCCCCACGGACCGGACAACCCGGACGATGTCCTTCCAGATCTCCTGCTTCCGATGGGCATTAACCTGTGAGGATGACAAAGTGAAAAGGCCATTACTACACATGCAACATATCCGTGCATGACACAGTTGTATATACATGTCTCAATCACAGGGGCACATGATGTACACAGGCAGTGCAACGCTGCCCATGGACAGTTTGCCAGAAGTCACTACATGGTATCATTGCATGGGAAGTAAAACCTTGTTCAAATGCACTGTCACTGCACCATACCTGTCCAGTGCATGTCACTATACACTATGGGGGGTGACAACTACTCAGTGAGCCTGCTAGCCAGTGGCGTGCAGACTTTCAGCCTTGCTAGTCAGACAAAATGCACATTCAGAAAGGCAGTGCACAGAACACTCACCTGCTCCCCTGGTGTCCCATACAGCTTGCTGTACTGTGGAAGTAGGCTGTCCAGCAGGGCCTGGTTCTCCTCAAGGCTGAAGGCTGGGGCTCTCTCCAGAGTACGTGCCATTGCAGGGTCCAGAGGGGGCAGAGACAGCAGCAGTGCAGTGGCAGATGTCGTCCTGGAGCATGTAGTGCAGGCAAGTGAGCTCTCAGGGGAACAGCCAGCAATATATATGTGCTGCAGAGGCAGATACTGTCCCATGTGTCCAAAGTGATAGGTCCAAGTCATTTGCATCTTCTGAATCTGGCCAATCCATGGAATAGCAGCACCAATACACGCCCACAGCATCCTTCAAATCTTCAACTCCATGACATACATGATTTTGCAACATTGTTGTGGGTGACCAACTGAATTTCCAGCAACCGACTCGTTCGAATTTCGAAAACGCATCCGTTGCCAGGCTAGGCCATTGACAATGGGTGCGCACCGATCGGTCCATTGCATTTCAACGCGTACAGGGGTACAACGCGTACCCGCACACATTGAATGCAATGGGCCGGCCGGGTGCACCGATCGGTCCATTGCGGTTCAACGCGTACAGGGGTGACAACGCGTACCCGCACACATTGAATGCAATGGGCCGGCCGGGTGCACGATCGGTCCATTGCGGTTCAACGCGTACAGGGGTAAAACGCGTACCCGCACACATTGAATGCAATGGGCCGGCCGGGTGCACCGATCGGTCCATTGCGGTTCAACGCGTACAGGGGTACAACGCGTACCCGCACACATTGAATGCAATGGGCCGGCTGGGTGCACCGATCGGTCCATTGCGGTTCAACGCGTACAGGGGTCAACGCGTACCCGCACACATTGAATGCAATGGGCCGGACGGGTGCACTGATCGGTCCATTGCGGTTCAATGCGTACAGGGGTACAACGCGTACCCGCACACATTGAATGCAATGGGCCGGCCGGGTGCACCGATCGGTCCATTGCTGTTCAACGCATCCCTGTACAAGTGACTGGCATATGTCACCATGCCTGTCTCAGATGAACATATGCCAGCCACAAATAGCTCCCAGGGAGTGAGGGGCACACCTACAACACCACAGCCTGTCCAAACTGTATCATAAGGCATGTAAGGCTGCATTTCCTATTGTGTGTATGTTGGTGTACATGTTGTCCTGTGGGTGTCACCTGGGGGCAGCCACCCCCAGGCTGTGCACGTGTTCATGGGGACAGGATCCTGGGTGTTACGTGTACATGACCACTGTGATGTGCAACTGTTCATATCTGAGCATGTGCCATGGTCACATTTCACGGTGGTGTATGTGTATGTCATGTCACATACCCCGTGAGTCCCATGTGGGACGGTATGTTTGAGCCAGGGTGACCCAGTGGCACAATAGTGATGGTCCTCCACAGTCTGTGTGCATGTAGTGTTTACAATGTCTCTGATTTCATGTGCACAATGGGAGACAGTCTCCACATCCACGTTGTGTGTGCATGGACTTTGATGTTGTGCGTGTGTGTGTCACAGACGTCCATGTCTGTCCTGCAGAGGCAAGTGGAACCACTACCTGTGGGGGTCATGGTTGTTTTGCTGTGGTGTATACATGATACTCCATGTAATGCCAGTGTCCATGTGGCAATACAGGGTCCCTGGGAATGTACCTGTCGTTGAGCTGTGATGCCTGGGGCACATCTGTCCTCACATGTCACTGTGGGGGGTGATTGTGACATGGCAGCAGGAGATGGGAACTGTGACACGGCCTCATGATATCCAATGGGCCAACCTGGGACTTATTGATGCCACTTGTTGAACCGTGATGACAGATGTTGGCCATGTATGTACCATACATGTCCTTACGGTACTGCACACTTCATGTAGTTGTGCCTCATAATGATGTATGATGTGATATTGAGTGTGTTCAATGCCGCATATGTGGGGTGACTGACAATCTTGCTTTCTTCTCCTCTGCACTGCAGGGCTCCTGCTGTCCATAGACCATTCCCAGACCTGGCAACGATGGTGGAACGGGACAGCATCCGACGGTACCGCTTCACCAGGCAGCTGATTGAGGATTTGGCAGTGCAGTTGGCCCCACATTTGCAGCCTGGCCGGCCGTATCCTACAGCGCTGACCCCCAAGGTGAAGGTGATGGCAGCCCTACACTTCTTTGCCACCGGTACCTTTCAACATACTGTGGCGACTGCTGGTGGGATGTCACAGACCATGTTCAGCCGTGTGCTCCGCGATGTTTTGGAGGCAATGTTGCTATACCTGAACCGGTACATCTATTTCCCTAGACTGCAATGACTCACTGACGTGAAGAGTGACTTCTATGCCCTGGGGAGGATACCGCATGTCATTGGCTCCATTGATGGGACACATGTGGCTTTGGCACCACCACAGGCACATGAACAGGCCTACCGTAACCGCAAACACTACCACTCGGTCAATGCACTGGTGGTGTGTTTTGCAGATATGACCATCTCACACGTGTGTGCCTGTTTCCCTGGTTCAGCACACGATACCTTTGTGATGAGGAGTAGTCGCATCCCCAGGATGATGGCACAGATGCAGAACCAGCGTGCCTGGCTTGTCGGTGTGTACTGACTTTGTGCCATTGTGTGTGATCTGATCTGTAGTATTCCGCCCACTTTTCCAAGTCAGCTAATGTGCACTTGTCTGTCCGTAGGTGACTCGGGATACCCCCAACATGCCGTGGTTGCTGACACCCCTCAGGAACCCTGTGACACCAGCCCATATGCGCTACAATGAGGCACATGGTCGGACCAGGAGAGTGATTGAGCGGACATTTGGTCTCCTGAAGAGCCGCTTCCGCTGCCTCGACAAGACAGGAGGGTCCCTCCCATATGCCCCAGCGAAGGTGTGCAAGATTATCATCGTCTGCTGCATGCTCCACAACCTGGCAGTGCGGAAGGAGTTTCCTCTCATCCAGGATGACAATGACCAACATCCGCCACCTGTGGAGGATCCTGGCCTGGACCACGATGCCAGTGATGATGATGATGATGGTGATGTCCGCACACAGCTCATCACCAACTTCTTTAGCTGAATGTGAGTATCCTGAGGTGTCATGTCAATGATGTGAGTTGGCATGATATGTGTAGGTGGTGCTCTGGTGCTGTTGGAGTGTGTCCATGGGTTACTTGACTGGATGTGTGTAGCGATGTGTGCTTACAGGTGGTCTGTACTCCCCAACAGTGTTGACATGCTAACTTGGTTCTGGGTGGGTATCTTGTAACATGTATTGTGCATGAGTTTTGCTGTTCTGTCCTGTTCTCCATTGCTTTTGACTGTGTGTCATTTCTGTCCTTCACAGGGTACTTTCAGATTCGTTTGGTCAACTGTGTCCACCGACGACGTGATTGTACTTCCAGGGTGGTAGCTGTTGTGTCCCTACAGGTGATGTGCGCCACACCCATGGACTTCCTTCCTTCTACAGTTGTTGACTGTGTGCCCGCTGCCAGGTGGGATTACCTTGCATCTGTAGTGGTTACGACATGTTGCAACTGTGTAATAAACCTGTGCTTCACTTTGTGATGTGCGTTGTCTGTGGTCGCACATTTGACTGCCATTTGCTTACTGCACCTGTGGGCTACTTGACTACAACTGGGAATAGGTGTGGTGTCTGTGCATTGCACCGTCTTTCCTGGCAACATCAGTGTAGGCAATGAGTCAGATGGCCTAGGTGTGTATGTGTTGTGTAGCCCTGGTGGTGTGTCTCCCTCATATGTGTCACGTTGCCATTACTCACATGTCTGTGTTGTACTTGCTGTTGCAGTTCGCATACACAGTGTAATTTTGCAGTTCATCATCCCCATGACAGCACCCACGTTGGAATCACAACAGAGGCAAGTATGGTGTATTAGTGTGTTTAATGTGATACATTTGTGTGAATAGTGCATAGGATGGTTAGTGCTGTACATTTATATTGCAATCAGAAGTTCCTAGATGAATTGAAAGTCCTGGTAGACAAAATCCCCAGTATCGGGGCCACAGTTGTCTGAGACATTGGTCCAACTTGTACTCCCCATGTCATGTGTGGGAGTTGTGTTGCCGTCAACAGGGTGAACAGTTTGCGCACAAAGGTGAACATCCAGAACAGGTTCAGGCTTCCTGGGGTTGCACTTGGCCATCGGCCTCTCACTTGCCCCTCCTCGGACGACCCCTCTTCTTTGGGGGGCCCCTCAAGTACAGGCTGCTGCGGTGCAGGGGACTCTCCGCCAGAGTCATCCTCCCTCCCTGTGGCAGTTGCAGTTGTTTTAGCACCAGATGTTGTTGGCACACAGGGAGGTGTAGACTGGTTGCTGGTCATCTGGCGGAGGCATTGTAATATGTCCCTATGCACCGCCGTCATCTCTTGCAGTGTGTCCCACTTGGACTCCACGCAGGACATGTGTGAGTCCAAGCGGGCATGATGGGCAGCCTGCTGCTGTTTAATGTCCCTGAGGAGCCCCACTACCTGGCTGAGATCTCCGGTGCTGGACTGGTACGCATCGGCTATGCGTGCCAGTTGTGGGTCATCATGCACACCAGGCACCTCTGCAACCAGCGACCTCTGTCTCCCACCCCTCCCACCACCCCTGCCGACATGTGCAGTGCGTGCAGTGGCACGCACAGATGACCCTGGTCCCCCTTGGGGGTTGGTGGTGGTGGTGGTGTCCATGGCCCCACGTTGGTCCAGGGTCCCTGTGCTGGTGGTGCTCCTTGTTCTGTCCATGTCGGCAGGGATGGTATTTGTGGTGACAGTCGTTGGAGGGGTGGGTGCAGGGTGCAGCTGGTGGTCCTGCTGGTGCTGCAGCTGGTGGTCCTGCTGGTGCTGCATGTTGACTTGCACCGGAGGTGCCAGGTTGGTCTTCTTCATCCGAGGAGGGCAGAGGCTGTTCGACACCAGTGAGCTCCGTATCCTCTTGAGCCTGGGACTGGGACTCCTCAGCGTCTGCTGCTGTGTCCCCATCATCACCTGTTTTTGGGAGACACACACAATGTATGTTATGTTTCTGCAGGCATCAATGGTTGACACACCTGACAGTTGTGACTGTGCCTCTGGGTGCGGGCCTGTACATTGCATTGTCCTAAGTTGTCACAGTCAGGGGTTGATATTGGTGTGGCACATTGTCCTGCATTATTTGGGCATTTCTATGTATTTGTTGGGGTGTGAACATGGTCTGCATTGGTTGTATTTGGTTGACAGCCGGCCCTCCTTCCCACCCAGCCAGTCAGTTATCCCACCATGGACTGTGCTTGCATTGCAGGGAGTGAAAGTTGTCTTTCAAGATGTCAGTCAGTGGTGTCCTGCTGTTGGTTGTTGCACAGTTGCCAGCGGGGCCTTGTGCTCCCCACAGCAGTTGCCAGTGTCAGCCATCTTGTCAGTTGTTTTCCACTCCCTGTGATGTGAGCATGGTTCAGGGTGGTGTTGATGGGACAGTTCTGGGGGTGAGCTATGTCTGTGACTATGACTCCCATCATGCTATTGCCTCCACCCCACTTCCCAGCATTCCCATACTTACTTGCTTTTGTGGGGAGTTCAGTGTGTGTGGGTGTGAGAGCAATGGCAAGATGGCTGACAGTGGTGTCCTGCTGTTGGTTGGTGTGCAGTTCCCAGCATGCCCTTGTGCTCCCCACAACACAGCACCAGTGTCAGACATCTTTGATGGGCCTTTCCACTCTCTGTGGGATGTGCATGCATGAGTGTGAGCTTGCTGGGCCATGTGGGTGGGGGATGTTGAGCTGTGACTACGACTCCCATCATGCTATTGCCTCCACCCCCCTTCCCAGCATGCCCATGCTTCCTTCCTTTTGACTCTGCTTCCCTGTGGGGTGGGCTGCCTGTGCTGACAGGATGGCTGGGAGTGTTGTCCTGGCAGTTGTTTGGCTAAAAGTCCCAAGAGTGTCCCTGTGCTTCACACAACATAACCCAGGGTGGTGGTTCTTTGTGGGATCTTGAGTTAGGATGTGAGGCATTGCATTCTCCCAGGTGGGTTATGTGGAGTTTGTGTTGTGGGTGTGTGTGAGGGGAGGTGCTTGTGACTATGGTCAGTGCTGCAAGTCCTCCTTCCCACCCAGCCAGATATCCCACCATGGAACGTGCTTGCATTGCAGGGAGTGCAAGTTGTCTCTCAGGATGTCAGTCAGTGGTGTCCTGCTGTTGGTTGTTGCACAGTTGCCAGCAGGGCCTTGTGCTCCCCACATCAGTAGCCAGTGTCAGCCATCTTGTGAGTCCTTTTCCACTCCCTGTGATGTGAGCATGGTTGTGAGTGGTGTTGATGGGCCAGTTGTGAGGCTGAGCAATATCTGTGCCTACTACTCCCATCATGCTATTGCCTCCACCCCCTTCCCAGCATGCCCATCCTTCCTTCCTTTTGACTCTGCTTCCCTGTGGGGTGGGCTGCCTGTGCTGACAGGATGGCTGGGAGTGTTGTCCTGGCAGTTGTTTGGCTAAAAGTCCCAAGAGTGTCCCTGTGCTTCACACAACATAACCCAGGGTGGTGGTTCTTTGTGGGATCTTGAGTTAGGATGTGAGGCATTGCATTCTCCCAGGTGGGTTATGTGGAGTTTGTATTGAGGGTGTGTGTTAGGGGAGGTGCTTGTGACTATGGTCAGTGCTGCAAGTCCTCCTTCCCACCCAGCCAGATATCCCATCATGGAACGTGCTTGCATTGCAGGGAGTGCAAGTTGTCTCTCAGGATGTCAGTCAGTGGTGTCCTGCTGTTGGTTGTTGCACAGTTGCCAGCAGGGCCTTGTGCTCCCCACAGCAGTAGCCAGTGTCAGCCATCTTGTGAGTCCTTTTCCACTCCCTGTGATGTGAGCATGGTTGTGAGTGGTGTTGATGGGCCAGTTGTGAGGCTGAGCAATATCTGTGCCTACTACTCCCATCATGCTATTGCCTCCACCCCCTTCCCAGCAT
This sequence comes from Calotriton arnoldi, assembly GCA_963921515.1. Lineage (NCBI taxonomy): Eukaryota > Metazoa > Chordata > Amphibia > Caudata > Salamandridae > Calotriton > Calotriton arnoldi. The sequence goes on along the minus strand of CAWUFW010015355.1, from coordinate 139,010 downwards.
GCCCATCCTTCCTTCCTTTTGACTCTGCTTCCCTGTGGGGTGGGCTGCCTGTGCTGACAGGATGGCTGGGAGTGTTGTCCTGGCAGTTGTTTGGCTAAAAGTCCCAAGAGCGTCCCTGTGCTTCACACAACATAACCCAGGGTGGTGGTTCTTTGTGGGATCTTGAGTTAGGATGTGAGGCATTGCATTCTCCCAGGTGGGTTATGTGGAGTTTGTGTTGAGGGTGTGTGTGAGGGGAGGTGCTTGTGACTATGGTCAGTGCTGCAAGTCCTCCTTCCCACCCAGCCAGATATCCCACCATGGAACGTGCTTGCATTGTAGGGAGTGCAAGTTGTCTCTCAGGATGTCAGTCAGTGGTGTCCTGCTGTTGGTTGTTGCACAGTTGCCAGCAGGGCCTTGTGCTCCCCACAGCAGTAGCCAGTGTCAGCCATCTTGTGAGTCCTTTTCCACTCCCTGTGATGTGAGCATGGTTGTGAGTGGTGTTGATGGGCCAGTTGTGAGGCTGAGCAATATCTGTGCCTACTACTCCCATCATGCTATTACCTCCACCCCCCTTCCCAGCATGCCCATCCTTCCTTCCTTTTGACTCTGCTTCCCTGTGGGGTGGGCTGCCTGTGCTGACAGGATGGCTGGGAGTGTTGTCCTGGCAGTTGTTTGGCTAAAAGTCCCAAGAGTGTCCCTGTGCTTCACACAACATAACCCAGGGTGGTGGTTCTTTGTGGGATCTTGAGTTAGGATGTGAGGCATTGCATTCTCCCAGGTGGGTTATGTGGAGTTTGTGTTGAGGGTGTGTGTGAGGGAGGTGCTTGTGACTATGGTCAGTGCTGCAAGTCCTCCTTCCCACCCAGCCAGATATCCCACCATGGAACGTGCTTGCATTGCAGGGAGTGCAAGTTGTCTCTCAGGATGTCAGTCAGTGGTGTCCTGCTGTTGGTTGTTGCACAGTTGCCAGCAGGGCCTTGTGCTCCCCACAGCAGTAGCCAGTGTCAGCCATCTTGTGAGTCCTTTTCCACTCCCTGTGATGTGAGCATGGTTGTGAGTGGTGTTGATGGGCTAGTTGTGAGGCTGAGCAATATCTGTGCCTACTACTCCCATCATGCTATTGCCTCCACCCCCCTTCCCAGCATGCCCATGCTTCCTTCCTTTTGACTCTGCTTCCCTGTGGGGTGGGCTGCCTGTGCTGACAGGATGGCTGGGAGTGTTGTCCTGGCAGTTGTTTGGCTAAAAGTCCCAAGAGTGTCCCTGTGCTTCACACAACATAACCCAGGGTGGTGGTTCTTTGTGGGATCTTGAGTTAGGATGTGAGGCATTGCATTCTCCCAGGTGGGTTATGTGGAGTTTGTGTTGAGGGGGTGTGTGAGGGGAGGTGCTTGTGACTATGGTCAGTGCTGCGAGTCCTCCTTCCCACCCAGCCAGATATCCCACCATGGAACGTGCTTCCATTGCAGGGAGTGCAAGTTGTCTCTCAGGATGTCAGTCAGTGGTGTCCTGCTGTTGGTTGTTGCACAGTTGCCAGCAGGGCCTTGTGCTCCCCACAGCAGTAGCCAGTGTCAGCCATCTTGTGAGTCCTTTTCCACTCCCTGTGATGTGCGCATGGTTCATGGTGGTGTTGATGGGACAGTTGTGGGGGTGAGCATTATCTGTGACTACGACTCCCATGATGCTATTGGCTACACTGACTTGCCCAGCATACACAGAATTCCTTTCTTTCAGTGGTCTTCACTGCGTGTTGGTGTTGTAGTGGTGGCTACATGTCTGGATGTGTTTGTTAGTTATATTTGTGCCACTGCCTAGCTGTAGTTGTAGTTGTGTTTGTACATGTGATGACACGGTTAAATGTAACTTTGAGATGGCATGTGTTGTGTTTATCTGACTGACATACACATTTTGGGATGATTCTGTTCTGGTTGCTGTGTAATTGCTAAGAGTGCATGGTTTGACTCTCCCCTTGACAGTGATGTGTGTGGGTATTGTGGCAGAATATTGTGTACATTTGTTGTGTACTAACCAGGCTCTGGGATGTTTTCTAGTCCATAGACGCTCACTGGCGGAAGGATGGCCCGCACCTTCTCCTCCCAGGGCCTGAGGTATACTGGCTTGGCAGGAGGGCCACTGCCGGTGTGTTGGCTCAGGAGGTAGTCCTTCTTCAGCAGCTCCCGTACCCTCCTGCGCACGTCATACCACCTGTTCTGGATGTCAGTCTTTGTGCGCAGACATGGTGATTGTGCGTTCACCCTGTTGATGATCCTCTCCCACATCTTTGTTTTCTGGGAGATGGGTGTCTGTTGGACCAGTGCGCCAAACAGCTGTGGCTCTACCCTGAGGATCTCGTCTACCAGGACTTCCAATTCACAATCTAGGAACTTGTGATTCTTCTTTGGGGCATGGTGATGGTGAGTGATGTGTGTGTTGGTGTGCAGGTGAAGGTGTGTGAGTGTGTGTTTTGCTGGGTGTATGTGAGGTAGCTATTTGTTGGTGTGCTGATGGTGTGTGGCTTGTGTGAGGGATGAGCTATGGGTGTGTGGTTGCTGTCTGTTGAGTGCTGGCAGGTGAATAGCTTTTGCAAAGGATCATGGTTGGGATTTGTGTCCTTTATATGGGTGGAGTTGTGTGTGTGTCTTTGTTCTCTGTCCCCACCCCCCCAGTATTTATTGGCTTTGTAATTGCTTGTTTGGCCTTTTTTTGTGTATTTTCCCTTAGTACTTTCTGTGCATGTTGGAAACGTTCTTGTGACCGAGTCGGACCCTGCAGTTGTCTCGTACGGTCTTCTCCGTTTCGTTCACGCTGTGTTTGTGCTATTTTCTACGCTGCGTACGCGTCGGTCGCGGTGTTTTGTGTTACTTCGGCTCGCTGTTTTGTATGCGTGTCGGTCGTACGGCTTGTCCTCCGTACGACTCGTCGTGGTTTTCGCGCCTTGCATCGTACTTTGCGGTTTGGAGTTCGCGGGTACGTTTCGGTCAGATTTCTTCAGGGTGCGTGTCGGTCGTTTCGATTCGCATGTTTTTCTGGCCGGATTGCTGTTTTCCGTGCGGCTCGGTCGTTCGGCTTGGGTTCCGTACGTGCCGGTCGGATTTTGCACGCTTTGCATCGTACTTGGCGGGTCGGGCGCCACAGGTACGTGTCGGTCGGAATTAATTCCGGCTCCGAGTCGGTCGGTGCTTTTTCCGGCCCGAATCGGAATCGACCCCATAGTCTGCTGTAACCCTTTGTATCACTGTTCATATTGTAAGTGCTTTCTTTTGTTAACGAAAAAGAAATAAACTACATCTAAAAAAAGAGAAAAAGATTGACCAATGTGCGGATTACATTCAACTCTAAATGAAAGACTGCTCTGCTTCAGACATTCAAAATCTCAAACATTACTTGCACATCATCCAGACCTGGATTTCCAGCGGCTGCCTGAAGCTCAAGCCAAACAAGTCAGAATTTGTGTTGTTTGAGCAACAAACAAGAACCAGTACAAACCTGGATCAATGACATAAACCTTAATGGCTTCAAACCCCAGGTTTCACTGAATGCTTAGTAACTTAGATTCATATTGGACACCATCCTTAGTCTCAAAGGAAAGGAGAAAGAGATGCCTTTCTGCCAGCTCTCTCTTCTAAAGAAAGTGAAACAGTTTCTTCCAGAAAGTGACTTCAGAACTTCTCATGCACTTGCTACAAAATGGTGGTAGCATCTTGCTCCTTGGCCTCACAAATTCCACTCTGGCACACCTTCAAATCATCCTGCACACCACAACATGTCTCTCCCATGGCCTAAAGAAATATGATCACATCTCATCCAAACTGAATGAACTCCATTGGCTCACCTTGATGGCTTTACCTTCTTCGGAACCAGCTGAATCATTTACAAAGCCATGACAAATAGCACCATCTCTGGTGGTTCTCTGCACAACCAGAGCGAGGACACCATCACATTGCAAACTAAAGATGTAAGAAAGAAAAAACAAGGTAGAAGGCCCCTTCCATCTCTGCATCCAGGATCTAAAATGATATCACTGTATCTGTCAGGACAGTCCAAACTCTGCTCCAACGTATGAAAGAGCTGAAGACACAACTCTTTAAAGAGCACAACATCACAATGCATTAACATTTCACAAATCAGCTACCTCTCCTATCAGTCACTGCTGATTTTTAGATAGGTTTGCACTAAAGAAATGCAGCATACATACATGCATACATACATACATAACCTAGTTTCCCTTGGCAGGGAAGAGTCCTGACATGGTCAAAGTAACAAAGGAATTCCAACATATTGAATAGCTGGCACAATGACTTTGATTGAGTATGCAATAAGAGAAGAGCGGCACATGTACCCAACACTGTCTTCACGCAGTTTAATAGTAAGTAAATTAAAATCCTGAAATGATTTGGTAGTAGAAGCATTTAAACAACACATCCCTTACTATCATTAGTTAACGCTGCATGGCACACCACTGGCATGTCTGGAGTTCTCGGGGATGGGTTGTGTGGTGTGCCTAATAACCTTGCCCTACCTATGACTGAGGGTGTGCCAAGTAGCTTTGCCCTACCGCTGTCTCTTGTTGCTCTGGATGTTTTGTTTAGGCCTATTTGAAGTGTTGAAACTGAAAATTTATTTTGCCTTTTGGTTAGATTGAGCATGTGTAGGTAGGAATATTTAACAGTCTGGAACACTGGGGATTTGAGTCTTGTTATATACTGAGCTGTGAAAATGAACACAGTTCAAAGGAGGACAGGGGGATTTAAGGAGGTTAGAGATTTACTTGGCTTATGATTTAGGCAATTGCAGTTCAGATTGGTCGTTTAGATTGAATTAGTAGGTATCCCGGTTTATTTTAATAGGGACAAATTTAGAGCCATCATGTCATACTTTGAGACATATTTTCAAGAGGATTGCACCACCAGAATGTAAATACTTTATGATGTTCTGCTGGTGCAATGCCCTGCTCCACATTTACAAGTGGCGTTAAGCCACTTTGTGTGGCTTGACACCACTTTGTAAATATGGTACCCTTTCACACAGTTTTCTGCGTGGAAGGGTCATGCAATGGGTTTTGCTGTGGGCGTTCCTCTGCAACACCCATTGCTTTTTGACTAGGGGTGGTCAGCAAACTCCACTCCGCTGGCGGAGTTCACGGAGTTTTGCCACTCTGCGGAGATCAGCAAAAACTCTGCCATTCGCCCCGTAGCGTAGTTTCCCAATGCCGCCAACCACCGCCTAGCTCCCTGCACCCAACTTGAAACAATGGTAGGGTTGCCATGACGGCTAGAGTGGTCCCTTCTGGGGTTACAGGGCAACGCTTTCCAATCTACTGAGTAGCATCAGATAGTCATTAGGACGTGGCCCAGGAGGGGGGGCGCAGCCAAGGAGTGTGCACAATCCCAATAGTTCCCTTAAAGAACTAGCGCACTCATCTTACTGTAATGCTGATGGACAGCATTAGTGATGATCCCTGGGGCTGGGCTTTCCCTTCACTCCGCACAGCCACTGCTTCATCGACTGCCTTGTGATATAGCAGCCATGGATATTAGCACTGCGTTGGTGTTTGACAGCCATAAAGGTAATTCCATTCTTATTAATTTCAAGGTGTCCTGCATGCCCCCATCACAATAGCATCTAAACACATGCATAGAAGCAACATGCGCAAATGGCATCTGAACTTAGTAAAATACGTGTACACGTGCAACCACAAGTCCCCTCAGTGACTTGTACACACTGGATTGCATTTGTATGCATAAATGTATTTATTACTGGAGTGGATACCGTGTTGTTTGCTTGGAAGTGTGGAACATGTTATCCTTGCATTTCACAAGTAATTAAAAATGATGTATTAATCTCTCATTGGCAAAATGACTTCTTTGCGATGCTGCGTCGCACTGGCACGAACACTGCCTGCATGGCTCCAGTGCACCACGCCTCCCAGAAGTCTACTACAAACTCAGCTTCACTTGAGGACAGAGCTGACACAGGCTGGTTGCTAAGGAGATGAGCAGGCTCTCAGCTGTCATTTTACCGCGATGTTTTGAAAAATGTTCTTGTTTACTGTATGTATATTCTGTGTACGTGGTTGTCCCCTGCTGTTTTTATACTGAAACTTCAGAGCTGCTTATAATACATTAAAAGGCTGCTGGTGTTCATGTGAAGGGAATTACACAGACAACCGTTTTAGCTCAGTCTTTGTTTTCTGGTCCAATCCAGGGATGGGCGAGTGGAGCAGCAACTCTGCCTGCTCACAAATCTCTGAGGAATTCCAGAGTTTTTATGCAACTCTGCAGAATTCCACATAGTGCAACTCCGCGAGCTCCACCGACCCATATTTTTGATGCTGCCCCAGATTGACAAGGATCTGTAAATCTGAGGCAGTGCCAAAAACTAATGCCATGCAAAAGCAGGAATTAGATTGACTTTTATTTCTCCTCGCATTTCTGCAGCACACATAGAAAGAGTAAAATGATTTTAATTATTGTTTATGTGCAGGAAGGTGTCACTTCTTGCACATAAACAATTATTAAATAATGACGATTTGCTCCATCATAATGAGGCGGTTGGAAAGTAAACCGACTGGCCCATTACGATGCGGCCCTAAAGTCTCCGACCAAAGATCGGAGCCTTTATGGGCCGTATCGTAATTGGCCCCTTAGTAATGTTAATTGTGCTGATAATTGTTTTATGTACATTTTATGTGCGGGCTGTGGGGTTTATAGGGGTGAAAGGTGGGAAGTAATTTATTTTTAATTAATTAATAATTAGTTGCTAATTAATATTAATTCATTAATAATTAATTATGTTAATTGTTTAATTACATTTTCTTTAGGCGCAGGTGGGGGGTTTAAATGGGTAAAGGGTAAGTAGTAAATCAATTTTAATAAATTAATGATTAGTTGATAAATACTATTAATTATTTAAATCAAAATTGATTATTTTATTTATGTCATGCAATTTTTTTAAAGTTTAATTTTAGGTATGGGTTGTGGAGTTTATAGGGGTAAAGTGAGGGAAGTAAATACATTTTAATAAATTAATATTTTGTTATTAATAAATAATGGGCCCAAGTCACAAAGGTAAAGTTAGACGAAAGTCTAACTTTACGCCTTTCGGTATTCACAAAGGGTATTTACTACTCGCAAATGCCCTTTACGAGTAGTAAATGCCCTTTGTGAATATCAAAAGTCGTAAAGTTAGACTTTTGTCTAACTTTACCGTTGTGAATCAGGCCCAATATTTGCTTAATTGTTAATTAAATTTGGTAATTGTGTAATTCTTTTTTTATTTTTATTTTAGATGTGGATTGTGGGTTTTTTGTAGTATGGGGTGGGAAGTAAATTCATTTTAAGTCGTTCATAATTATTCTTTTATTAATATTAATTATTAATTTGATAATTAATTATGTTAATTGTTTAAATAATTTTTTGTTAAATTGTGTGAGTGTGTTGTGTATTTTGTAAGGGTACAACTTGGGAAATACATTAATGACAATTCATTAATAATTATTATTTACTTAATGATATTTGGTATGTTGATAAATATTAATAATGTAAATCATTTTTTTAAAGTTAAATTTAAGGTGCAGGTTGTGAGTTTTGTGGGGTTATAGGGCGGGAAGTTAGTAAATTAAATTTATGTAATAAATATGTTTTAGTTAATAAATAATTTCTAAATAAAAATGTTTAATTATATAAAAACTATTTTTGTATTTTATTTATAATAACATTTGTCAGTATTTGTGATATGTATTTAACACTGTAATATGTTTTTATTTTTTGACATTTTTAATATTAAATATATTTGTATCATTATTACATCATATTTATATTTTTCTTTATTTACTTTGTTTTTTAAATACATTTATTTTGGTCAAGATATTTTGTTTGTTTTTATTGTTGCACTGACTGGAGTGGGAATAGTAAATGTTACCCCTCTGCTATCCAACACTTTCCCTACTGTTGTACTGAGGGAGTAGGAATAGTTAATTTTACCCCTCTGCTATCCAATACTTTCCCTACTGTTATACTGACTAGAGTGGGAATAGTACATTTTACCCCTCCACACTCCAACAGTTTCCCTACTGTTGTACTGGCTAGAACGGTTAGAGTAAATCTTACCTATCCGTAAACACTTTCACTACTGTTATATTAACTGATGGGAGATTTGTAAATTTTACCCAGTTTTACAATTTTTTGCGTTGCGTGAAGTGGGAGTATTATGTTTTTTTATATATTTACTATAATAGGTTACAAAGTTTTGTATAAATTGTAGTGGGAATAGTATATGTATAAAAATGTATATTTTATAATTTATTCTATATTGTTATAATTAATATTATTATGTTTTTGTTTATTTAAAATTACAATATTTTAATTATTAATGTTTTTAATGTGTAAGATAATTTTTACTAAAGTTTAAGCTGTTTGCTTTTTTAATATAATTAGAGTGGTTTGTTTTGCTATTGTGCTATTGGTATATGTATATATATATTTATGTATATATATATTCACTTTATAGTTACTTGCACATTTCACTCATACAAAACCATAGAAATTCGGCCGTTATAGTTAGTTGAGCTAACTATAACTCACGCCCCCACAATGCACTGCTGATGACGTCACATATTACATCATTCATGACATGGTCAGTGACATCACTGATGACATCACTGATTACATCTCAAATGACATCACTGATGACATCATCCAGTGACTGTGTGTTTCTGTAAAGTTTAAATGTTTTTTATAAATATATTGGCCAAGGTATATTGTAGAATGAGTGGCTGTATAAGTGTGTGGATGGAGGATTTAGTAGGTGTGTGACTGACTGTATAAGTGAGTGATTAAATGTCTCTTACTGAATTCATGGGTTAGTGACTAAACTGTGTGAATGTCTGTATCAGTCTGTCTATTGCTGTGTAAGCTGCTGCATTGCTTGATGAGTAGCTACATGAGTGTCTATATGGGTTATTGATTGGTTGCCTGAGTATTTGTATGGGTGCCTGAGTGTGTATGTGAGTGGGTGGGAGGTGTGTGACTTTGTGCATAGATGTGTGAGTTCTTTATTCACTGGGTGTATGGGTTCAAGAGTGCATGTGGAAACAGCTGTATGGGTGGGTGAGTGTGTGTATGGGTGTGTTGGTCAGTGAATGGATATCTCAGTGCTCCAAGTAACAACATATGTAAAACGCAGTGCATGAGAGAGTTGGAGTATATAAATGACTATACGTGAGAGTCAGTGATTGTGAGAGTGCTGTATAGATGAGTGTGTACATGTATCAGTGATTGTATAAGAGAGTAAGTATATGTTTATATCACTATGAATAAGTGAGGTTGTGTGTGTATAACTGTATAGCTGAGTAAATAGAAGTGTGATTGATTCTTTGCATGACTGACTAGATGTGTGAGTAACTCTGGATGAGTGGCGGTGTGTGAGTGTTTGTATAGGTGTATGAGTGCCTATAATAGTGTTGTATTGATGAGTCACTGCATGTATGAGTGACTTTATGGGTGAATGAGTGGATGTGTGTGTAGACCTAGGAATCAGTCTGTGCGTATGTAGTAACTGGTATTGGTGTCTGTATTGTTTCGAAAATGGTAGTCTGTATTTTAGAATGGGTGTATCAAAGGTTTTATTAAGGTATGAGGAGGTGCATCAGATTTTCACGTGGATGATGTCATAAGTGATGTCATTTGAGATGTCATCAGTGATGTCATCAGTGTTGTCACTGACCATGTCATGAATGATGTAATATGTGACGTCATCAGCAGTGCATTGTGGGGGCGTGAGTTATAGTTAGCTCAACTAACTATAACGGCCGAATTTCTATGGTTTTGTACGAGTGAAATGTGCAAGTAACTATAAAGTCCCTGAAACCTATGGTTTTTTCAGTGAATTTCAAAGGTTTTTAACATGATAATTTGTAACTATAACGTCCCTGAAACCTATGGTTTTTTCAGTGAATTTCAAAGGTTTTTTAAATGCTAATTTCTAATTATAATGTTCATTAAACCTATCTGCTGTGCGATCCAAAAACAAGCTGGTGCTTGTAGTGTTGTGGACAGTGGACGCAACCATGTTACCTCAGGCAGTGGGTAAGATCTCGGTCATGAACCTGTGTCGTCGCCCCCTGTAAGCGGAAGCGCAGTGGGCTGGTCCAACGTACGCCACTCCAGCGTAGAAGTGTGAATAAATAGGCCGGGGTTCTGGGCGTGGTTCACTTGTGTGAAAGCCAACGCGTCTGCCAGAGCAGCAACTCACACCCTGCCACATGGCTGCCGCCATGACCGCAGGCCTCCTCGACACAAGCCCCCTGCGAACACAGCGGCACAGCACTGCAGAGTTATGTCTGTACTGACTACTGCCTTCGATCTACACTGCGGACAGCAGGGCTCACAATTCAGATGGAGTTGCAATTGCAGATGACGCAGTCCAGTAGGCAACAGACATTGCTACCAGTGCGGCCCTCCCAGACCACGCATCATCGCTAGCTGTGCACATGCGGAATGCTTCTGATGCTCCTACCTCAGTCCACCACAACTGATGGACCCTTTATGACAGAATCTTTTGTGTATGATTTCAGATCTGGTGCCCCTAACTTAGTGTAGCACAAGTCATGGACCCTTTATGATTGAATCTCTGTGTGTGATCTGATGATTACTGTTGTACTTGTTACCAGCACCAACCATTCCCGGAGGGCTGGCTTACACTCACCCCACACGCACCCAGCACAGACGTCGCTGGACATGTGACCCTGGTAATAAAAAGGAGTCGAGTGCACGTGCTCGTACCCAGTTCCACTATCTATCTGTGTCCATGTGTTCATTATGTATGCAACATGCTGCCCCTGGGCCCTACCACATTACATTGTGCTCTGGACAGCGTATGCAACCAACTTACCTTTGACAGTGGGAGAAAACTTTGGTTATGTAACTTTGTCTCGGTCATTGTACAAGTACGTACGTAGAGACTGGAGGATTAGAGTACTACAAGGAGAGTGTATAGTGAATTTATAAGTGCGTGGGGATTGGCAGAGTTATTGTATAAGTACATATGTTGGCACACCCTAACTCCGACAACAAACTTGTCTCTAATTGGCTGCCCTCCATGTCCCAAAAACTGAAATTTGGATTTTGCATGGCCCAGTATTGCTACAGCTGCAATACTCCACTGAATGTGCAATAAAGATTCACACCCACACAGATGTGTCATGTCCACCATCTTTCTTGTGTGGAACTATGGATGAATGTAGGGTCAGTGATTCCCCGTACCTTCCATGTTGGCCATGTTCAGGGACTTGGCTCACAGAGTGACACATTGACGCTTGCGACCCGGGTGACGGCAGCACTACAACAATAACACCCGCATGCCAGTGTTGCAAGATTTTTTAAGTATTCTCTAGCCCAAAGACAACCAAAAAGTAGCCCAAACTAGCCCAATATTGCTACTTTAAGGAAGGAGGGGCAGGGACATCGTCAAGCAGGCGGTGAATGGATTGGAATTGATGTTGCAGCAGGCTGCCAAGTAAATATTTGTCTAATAAAGCGCTTTAACATACTAGTTTGCTGGAGCGCTGTATATATATTTATAATCTGGCAACTAGCACAAACCAAAATTTTACCGCACAACCGGGAACAATATAGCCCAATTGTGCGTGATCTAGCCCAATCTGGCAACAGTGCCGCATCAGTTGATTCCTCACGTGGCTCACGATGGAGCCACGTCCATAGCTCCGGAGTCATTCTTCACAGCCTCACGCAGGACTGGCATACGCCAGGCCAGCCCACTCTGCTTACGCTTACAGAGAAAGACAACAACGCTACATGGCCCAGATTTTCATTGCAGTGATCTGCTGGTCACACCCTAGTTGTCAGTACGCCACAGCCACTCCCTCACGGCTGGTATACACCCACACCACACACATCCAGCACAGGCGTCACAGGACACGTGGCCCTACCAATAAAAAAGACCGAGCACACGTGCTCTAAACCATTTTAGAGTTGCTCCCACCGCATGCACTGTGATGGCCCGTCTCGGTGGTTCGGACACCTCATGTAGGCCTGAGCCACCGAACAGGGAGGCCTACCACCACGTGCGTGGCCTCACTGTTCACTGAGTTAGTGGCACCGCAAGGACTGAGCGGGTGTGCAACCTGCGATGATGATAGGTGCACTAGTATGTCCTCTGCCATGGCAAAATCAAGACGCAGCACCAAATGTGAGACCTGTTGTCCTGCGGAGCGGGACTGAATGATGCGGAGGGTGCCCTGTCCGCGAAAAGGTGAGCAGTGAGGCCTGGGTGCGCAGCGGTGGGCAAATACGTCTGGGCGGCGGTAGTGGATACACAAAGGCGGCACAGCGATTTAGGCGTACGCAGTCGTATATACTCTCCCATTACTAATTCTGTACTATGTTTAGATGTGGGAGCTTGAGGGCTACACTAGGTCCCGGCACGTGGTTGGAGACACAGCACTCACTGTCCCTCTTCATCTCTTCCTTTCTCTCCTTCACACTCTTTCTCTCTCTCTTCTTCTCACACTGTTTCTCTCTTTCTCTCTCTCTTCCTCTTTCTCACACTCTTTCACTCTCTCTCCTCTCTCTCTCTGTTTCTCTCTCTCTTCGTCTCTCTCACTCTTTCTCTCTTTCTCTTTGTCTTCCTCTCACTCTTTCTTTCTTTTTCTCTCTCTCTTCCTCTCACTCGCACTGTTTCTCTCTTTCTCTCTGACTCTTTCTTTCTTTTTCTCTCTGTCTTCCTCTCACTCTTTCTTTCTCTCTCTATCTCTCTTTCTCTCTCCTTTGATGGACGCATGACGCACAATCTTATCTTGCTTTTTGTCTTGCAGGCCTGCGATGAAGCGTGGCCATCCTGCAATCAACACTCAACCTGAATTGTGAGCTCCGCTCTCCGCGTGTACACAACGGGTGAGGAGGTTTCTTCGGCACGTGGTGGACCCTCTTCGACACATGCCGGTGGTGTAAGGTGAGTAGAGAGGCTTGTTTGCGCAGCGGTGGGCAGTCACCTCCGGGCAGTGGGAGTGGATGGGGTGCAGCAGCCTGGGTGCGCAGCGGCACGCAGTCACCTCCTGGCAGTGGGAGTGCATGGGGTGCAGCAGCCTGGGTGCGCAGCGGCTGTCATACACCTCTGGGCATGGGAGTGGATGGAGTGCAGCAGCCTGGGTGTACAGCAGCGGGTAGACACCTCTGGGCAGTGGAAGTGGATGGGGTACACTAGCCTGGATACACAAAGGCGAGACAGCGATTTAGGCATACGCAGTTGTATGTACTCATCCATTACTGATTCCATTTTTATGTTTCAGATGACTAAGCTTGAGGGCTGCCCTATATCCCGGCACGTGGTTGGAGACACACCGGTGACAGAAAGGTGAGCTGTGAGGATTTTCTCCACAGTGTCAACACTCCCTCTCCCTCTCCATCTCTTCCTTTCTGTCACTCACACTCTTTCTATCTCTCTCACTCTCTATCTCTTCCTTTCTCTCTCTCACACTCTTTCTCTCTCTCTTCCTCTCTCTCACACTGTTTCTCTCTTTCTCTCTTCCTTGTATCTCACTCTTTCTCTCTTTCTCTGTCTTCCTCTCTCTCACACTTTCTCTCTTCCTCACTCTCACTCTTTCTCGCTCTCTCTTCCTTTCTCTCATTCTTTCTTTCTCTCTCTTCCTCTCTCTCACTCTTTCTCTCTCTCTTCTTCTCTCTCACTCTTTCTCTCTCTTTCTCTCTCTCACTGTTTCTCTCTCTCTTCGTCTCTCTCACTCTTTCTCTCTGTCTTCCTCTCACTCTTTCTTTCTTTTTCTCTCTCTCTTCCTGTCACTCCCACTGTTTCTCTCTTTCTCTCTGTCTTCCTCTCACTCCTTCTCTTTCTTTTTCGCTCTGTCTTCCTCTCACTCTTTCTTTCTCTCTCTCTCTCTCTCTCTCTCTCCTTTGATGGACGAATGATGCACAATCCTATCTTGCTTTTTATCTAACAGGCTGTGATTCACGAATCAACGTCCCCCCACCACCACCACAGCTGAACGCATGTACAAACTGCGATGATGCGTGGCCATCCTGTCAACGCCTGACAAAGTTGCTTCAGCACGTGGTGCACCCTCTTACACACACGCCGGTGGCGGAAGGTGAGCAGAGATACTTCTTTCCGCAGCAGCGGGCAGTCACCTCTGGGCGGTGGGAGTGGATAGTGTGCAGCAGCCTGGGCGCACAAGAGCGCACAGACACCTCCGAGCAGTGGGAGTGGATGGGCTGCAGCAGCCTGAGTGCGCATTGCCGAAACAGATAATTAGGCGTGTGCAGTTGTATGTACTCTGCAATTACTAATTCTATACTATCTTTCAGATCACTAAACTTAAGGGTGCACTATGTCCCGGCATGTGGTTGGAGACACACCGGAGGCACAAAGGTAAGCTGCGAAGATTTTCTCCAGTGTCAACACTCCCCTCTCCATCTCTTCCTTTCTCTCTCTCACACTTTCTCTGTCTGTTCCTCTCTCTCATTCTTTCTTTCTCTCTCTTCCTCTCTCTCACTCTTTCTCTCTCTCTCTCTCTTTCTCTCTTTCTCTCTACCTCTCTCTCACACTGTTTCTCTCTCTCTATTTTCCTTCTATCTTACTCTTTCTCTCTCTCACTCTTTCTCTGTCTTTCTCTGTCTTTGTCTGTCTTCCTCTCTCTCACTCTTTCTCTCCTCTCTCTCACTCTTCCTCTCTCTCTTCCTCTCTCTCACTCTTTCTCTCTCACTTCCTCTCTCCTACTCTTTCTCTCTCTCTCTTCCTCTCTCACACTATTTCTCTCTTTCTCTCTCTCACTCTTTCTCTATTTCTTTGTCTTCCTCTCTCTCTCACTCTTTCTTTGTTTCTCTCTTTCTCCCTCACTCTTTCTCTCTTTCTCGTTCTCCTTTGCTGGACACATGACGCACCGTCTTATCTTTCTTTTTGTCTTACAGGCTGTGATTCACACATGGTCCAGAGATGACACGACATGGCTGTACATAGTTTTATTTGTTATTGTTTTGTTTTAATAAAATGTTTTATATGTAAATCCATACATGACTAAGATTCTTATTTGTCCAACCTAACGTGACTGTCACATTTGTTTGTGGGGGGTGGGGGTGAGGGGAGATGGCGGACAAGGAGCTCCTACTGGGGATGTCGGAGCAGTGTTGGGTGTCCGACCTGCATGATCGTTGCCTCCATTACATCTGTTCTCAGAGACTTAAGATCCGGCGGTCTGGCTCGTAGATGAAGAACTGCGAGCCGACTAGCAGGCTCATAGAGGGAGAACCGCAGCCCTTCAGTTCACAGAGGAAGAGCTGCGGGCAAGCTCGCAGAGGAACACCTGCGAGCCGACTAGTATAGGGAAAGGTGCGGGCCATCGGCTTCCAAAGTGATAGCTGCGGAACACTGATGTGGGGAGAGGGAGCGTGAAGAGCGTATCTCGCAGAGAGACACCTCCGGTATATTTCCAGTATTGGCTTCACAGATACAACTGCGGGCCTGAGAACTCGCACCCGAAGAGCTGTGAGCCGACAAGTGGTTCGCAGAGGCAGACTTGCGGGCCCAAGTATGTTGTTGGAGGTATGCTGTTGATGGTGGAAAAGGGTGCGTTACCTGCTGATGTAGGGAGACGCAGCGTGAAAATGGTATCTCGCACAGACAGAGCTCCGGTATATTAAATTGCCCCCGGGACCTTTCTTTTATATTTTCACTCGATGCGAGGCACAAGATGGCTGCTAACACTTCCTGGTTTGAATTGTTAGCAGCCAATCAGAGGCAAGCTCGTGCTCGGGAGTTAGGCACAGTCCAGATATATATATCTTTTTTCCTTTAATATCTCAAAAATTACTGAACGGATTTACACCATTTCTACAAAACCGCGCTTTCTGCACCAAGACCTTTCTCCCTGCCAAATTTGGCGTAATTCCGTTCAGCAGTTTGACCTGCAGCCTTGTCTAAAGTTTCCTATGGAAAATGCATTGCGAAAACACTTTTTCGGACCTCCCTATTTTCTCAGCCCCCTTCACCAATCACCCTGTAATATGTCTTCGCAGCTCAATACACCCCTAAACTTTCAAGATACGAGCTGATCAAAAAGAGAAACTTTCTGGAATATTTAGTAAAGATTCGTCAAACGACGCCAAAGTTATAAGCACATGGAGGTCTCCAGGAGGGGGCCGCGCAACCCCCTCCCAACATGAGTGAAGCCCCTGGTCTGCGGGGACCCCAGCGGGCCCCCGCAGCCCCACCGAGCCCCCGCTATTATTTTTTAAGAAATGCCCCGGGACCTAGCCCACCCCAGGGTCTCATTAAAATAAAACGCGGGACCCCGCGACCCAGCGCGAATTACGCCGATATTTTTTTTTTTTTTTTTAAATGCTTTTTTTGGCCCTGGGGTCTTTATGGGACCCCCTGAGCAGGCCTAGGGGGTCACGGTGTTTCTACCCTGCCCCCTTCTCTTATTTTATACCTTTGTTTCTCTGTTTTCTAGTGACTCGCTTCTACCGAGCCACGAGATGGCTGCAAACACTCCCTGGTTTGGAGTGTTCGCAGCCAATCACAGTGAAGCTCGTGCACGGGACTTAGGCTCCGCCCAGATTTAATTTTTCTAATTTCTCAGCAACTACTGAACGGATTTACAAAAAAAGGTCGCTTTCTGATCCAAGCACTACCTTTTTGCCAAATTTGGGGAAATTCCGTTCAGTAGTTTCAGCTCTAGCCTTGCACAAAGTTTCCTATGGGAAATTTATTTTTTGACTCTTATTCTTTGAATTTCTCAAAAACTACTGAACGGATTTACACCATTTAAAAAAAGGTCGCGTTCTGAACCAAGCTCTACTTTTCTGCCAAATTTGAGGTAATTCCGTTCAGCAGTTCGGGCTGTAGCTCGTTGCAAAATTTCCTATGGAAATTAACATGGAGAAAACGCGTTTTGGGACCCCCTTTTTCTCAGCCCCCGCTTGACAAATCACCCCCACACTTTCAAGATAGGAGCTGACTTTAAAAGTGCAACTTTTTGGAAAATTTCATAAAGATTCGTCAAACGATGCCAAAGTTATTAGCAAATCAAAAAACGCTTTTCCTATGGAAACTAGGTTGTAACTATAACTACCTACTGGCGACCGCCAATTGACATTTTAATATAAATTAAAATTATTAGTTTAATAATTGTTTTTTAAGTAGATATATGTAAATATATACATATATAGTAATTATTATATATGTATATATGTGTTTAACTTTTATTAAATGACGTTTACTTGTTATATTTGTTAAAATATATATTACATCTATTTTAGTTTTTTCAATTAATATTACAATTTAATATATTTAATATTTGTTGTTTTATTATATATACATTAAAAAATTATATATAATTCAACGCTATTAATGACATCAATATTTTTTCAATATTTTTGTACTTACCTTTATAAGTATAGGATGACAATTTTTGACTTCGATATTTTTGTCACAATATTTTTGGCCACGATATTTTGTGGGTTGATATTCTGTCAGTGAACTGCAAATTGCCATCATAACATTTCACATAAACAATCATTCCCTGTAACGCAGGCACCCGTGCACTATGGTGCAAGGGTGTCTGTGTTGGCACTAGGCAGCTATTTATAGCACCAGCAAAAGGGAAAACACACAGTACGCCGTATTGTTGTAAATACGGCGCATCCCTTTGTTTTTTAAATGGTGCAGTGCTGCAAAATTTGCTGCAGTGCCACTTTCTTGTAGATATGTCCCTTTATTTCCCTCACCTACGATTGGTAGTGTATATCATGATCTGTAATGTGGATGGGTTAAACAACTATAAAAATGGCATGGGGTGTTCACTTTTCTGAGAAGCCAGAACGAAGATATTGCCTGTCTACAGGGGACTCATTGAAACAAAGAAAACATATTAAACTAATTCCAAAGAAGTGGGAATGGTATTACTCCTCTTACTGTGCCTACTTTAGAGATGGCCCTAAATGGGCTGACAGACTGGTTCCTTTAAAAATTCCACCATAGTACAAGTCCCTGATGGACAATATATATTAGTACATTGGCAAGAGACATGTTTACGTAATGTGTATGAACCTACTAGCATTGATCTGACATTTTCCCCAAAATTGATCGTTGGGATGATCCCATGACGAGAAAGCCAAATAATATGAGCGGGAGACCTTGACTGTGTCACAGTCTTCCTTCTAAAATGTGAGCTATCCCCAGGCTTATAAAAGAATTGGGGGAAATGATTGACAATCTGGGTAGGTTGACCTGCGTAGGACACATCATCCTCTTAACTTAGTACACATTTTTGTATCGCACTCTCATGGCTAATGCAGTAGGATTGATAATATTTTTGTGTGATTCACAATCTGAATTCAGATTCATATTATCTAGGGATGATTATGTTGGCTCACTCTTCCCAATTTCTAAACTACACCTGACAAATGCCAGACTCAATGTACCAATTTGTGGCTTGTGGGCCGAATCCATACCGGACTCAGGGCCATATTCTCAAGGAAGTGGCGGAGAGAGGCCTTAGCCTTCTTGGCTTAATGCCTCTCTCCGCCACTTCGGAAATGCGATTCTCAAGGACATGGTGCAGCCTCGCGTTTACCCCTGCGATGGCACTAAGTTTCACAACTTAGGAGCCGATTCCGATCTCGGCCGGTAGGGCTCCGAATCGGATTTGGCTTAACCGGATCCAATTCGGAGCCCTATTTCCCGACCGATTCGTACGTGCGTCCGGACGAGCGAGTATGATGCGAAATCGCCGACCGACTCGTTTGGGCGTCCCAACCGCTCCGACCGACACGTTCCCGGGTCGAACCGCACCGACCGACTCGCTCGGACACGACTCGCACCGCGCAATGGAGACGTTCCCCGGCCGGGTAAGTACGATGCGCGCCGCGAGCAGTCCGACCGACACGCGCCGCCCGGCTCGAAAGAGCAGTCGGAGCCGTACTTCGGGGGTCCGTGTCGGACCCCCCTGTATGTGTAGCCGCGCGAGTCGCACACAGGGGGGACCCATGGGTCCCCCCTACCTGTGCGTGTACGGCGTGAGTCGCTTTGCCGCGTACACGCTGTAGGGCGCGCCCTTGTTCGCCTCGCACCCATTGAGGCAATGGGAGCCCGCGTACGCGTTGTACGACCGGCTCCCATTGACTTCAATGGGAGTCCGACCGACTCGAGTACGATAGCATACGGACGCATCGTACTCGTTCGGTCGGGCTGCACGGGTCCGATTCGGTCGGAAATCTCTCCGGGTCCGGCTCGGTCGGAGAGATTTCCGGCCCGAATCGGAATCGGCCCCTAAGTGCCAACGCAGGCACCCTTGCACCATTAGGATGCGGTCGGTCAGACTGCCTTGGCCCAGGGACCGATAGACAGCTTCCGATGGGCTCATGGAGCCCTTTGGGTGGTCGCCTGGTCAGTCCGATTGCCTTCCCGGCTGTGGAGGCGGTGCCTTCTCAGGCACCGCCATGGGGATAATGATCCACCTTTCTGCTAGCTATTTCACATCAGTTCTTTTGATGTGAAAAGGATGGCGGAAAGGCTTTTTTGGGGCCCCTAGCAGGGACCCTGTCTTCCGTGGCCCACTGCTATGGGCCTTAGGAGGCACCTGTGGTGCCACCCTAAACATCACTGCATCGTTCCTGCTACAAGGTGCAGGTATGTTTAGAAACATGCCTTTTGGCATTGGGGCTTGTGCTGCACCCCTTTTCCGGGCCTCAGCACAAGCCTCA
Source organism: Calotriton arnoldi (assembly GCA_963921515.1). Lineage (NCBI taxonomy): Eukaryota > Metazoa > Chordata > Amphibia > Caudata > Salamandridae > Calotriton > Calotriton arnoldi. The sequence goes on along the minus strand of CAWUFW010015355.1, from coordinate 119,298 downwards.
ATGCAAAGAGGCATGTTTCCGATCACCTCCACAGCGGTCAGATTATAATTTGGCAGGTGGGACTGCCGACTACCTGTTGGCCGGTCCCGGTCTCGCAACAATGGCGGTCGGACGCTTGTCCAACCGCCATCGTATTCAGCCCCTATATGTGTAACTATATAGCATAGTCAAAATTAATTAAAAATTGTTACACTAACTTATTGGGATGGGTTGTAAAGGATATAGCGGTATTGGGAGGGGATGTGTATTGATACAATGTATTCATTTTAATACCCGAGTATTAATATTTAAACATGCAAATAAATTAATATTATTCTTTTTTGTTGTTGTTAAATAATCGTAACACTAACCTTTATGCACGGGATGCATGGGATAAAGGGGTTTTGGGTAGGGAAGTGTATTAAAAGTCAGGTATTAATTTTAATACCTGACTATTAATATTATAGGTTATTGGGTGGGGGAGTGTATTAATACTCAGGTATTAATTTTAAATACTTGAGCATTAATGTTTTAAATTAGGTAAACTGCATAATTTACAACTAAATTAATATTTAATGGATATATTTAACTCCCAGAATTTGTAACACTCTTTGAAATTTAGGACAATGTTAAAACAACGGTGCAAAGTTCATATAACATTATTAATACTTTTTATTACAATTGATAAATAACCAATCCTTGTTTTGCGGTGCCTGCCACATGGTGCAGGGATATATATGGGGGCACAATAGGTGCCCCCCAGGGCCCTTATCGGAGGTCCAGAGGGGAAGGGGGGCCTGCTACGGGCCCCCAAGTCCCTTTCCGTTTGCCTTTTCAAGGTGGGTTAACCACCATGAAACGGCTGTTGGAAAGGGACATTGTAATCCCTATGGCACCGCCCCTATTGTAGGAATTACTGTCCCTCCGACAGTCCAACGGGCTCCTTGAATGCGTCAGATCCGTGGCAGCCAGTCTCTCCGACGGCCACCACATAATGATGGCGGATGGACAAGCATGGTCCGATGGCGGTGGGACCGCCACCGATGGCCTGACGGTGGCGGTCCCACCGCCATTGTAATTACACATTCACTCATCCATATACCCAGTCATGCACCCATCCACTCCCTCATTCACACACCCAGTCATGCACCCACTCACTCACCCATACAGGCCCTGATGCACCCTCTTACTCACCCATACAGACAATCACACAGTCATGTCACTCACTCACTCCCTCACACAACCACTAATATACTTATATAGCTACCCACACACCCACTCACTCACCCATACACAACTCACCCACCCTTTCACTCACACAGCTGTACACACACCCACTCATTCACCTATGCATCTACTCACACACACCCTCTCTCACCCATACAGTCATTCATACACCCAGTAAGAAACATATACAGCCACTGGCACAGCCACTCACATACTGATACAGCCACTCACACACCCAATCATTCACCCATTCAGTCAGTGGCACACCCGCTCACTCACCCATGCAGCCACTAACACATGCACTCATGCACCCATACAGTCACTGACACAAGCACTCACTCATACAACAACTCACACACCCATACAGGTACATACACAGGCACTCACTCATCTATACAATCACTTACACACCCAATCACTCACTTATACATGTAGTCACGCACTGTTAGAAATTAGGCTCTCTAGTTGGCACAGGTATGCACCTTGTCCAAGTAGGGACCCTTCCTTCTAATCAGGGTAAGAGGATTATACTTCTAAAATAACCCTTGCTCGCCCCCTTGGTATCTTGACACGAGCAGTCAGGCTTATCTCAGGGGCAATGTGTAAAGCATTTGTACATAAAACACTGTGATACAGTAAAAAACACTACAAAAGAACACCACAGCAGTTTAAGAAAAATAGTCAATATTTATCTATGTAAAACAAGACCAAAATGATGAAAATTCAACATACAGTAATCCAAATACGAATATTGCAGAAATAGACCTAAAATCCAGGTCCTTGAAGTCGATATCTCCATCCAGGGCTATCACAGCATCATGAACAAACAAATCCAACAGTTCAGGCTGACGTGGCGTTGCGGGCCAGCTACGATGTTGGGAAGACCCGCAAACAGTACCTTGGAAATGCAGGGCATCATGGACCTAGCAATGAGCTCCAATGAGGTGGCGTAGGAAGCTGTCGGTCCCAGAGGTCAGTGCAAGAGTTTTTGGGCTCTTGAAGTCACATGCATTGCAGATCAAACTCTGTACGGTTGAAGTCAGGAGCGCTGGTGTCGGCAGGCATCGGGGCTGCGCTGTGAAATGGAGCAGTGCGGCTTGCAGTGCCCTCATGTTGCGGTGCAGGCAGCTGCTCAGTGATGGCATCCAGCGACTTCGGTGAGACCAGGGCTGGGGTGCGCAGTGGGATGGTGCTTGTTGCAGGGCTGGCAGGTCCTGTGCAAGGAGCGGTGTCGTTGTTGCTGTAGCGCTGTCCTCAATAGACGATGTGGTTCCGGCAGAGGCAGTGCATTGAGTAATTTACAAGCAGTACCCCCAGGCCACAGTGCAGGCAGAATGTGAAGTGAGGCAGTGCAAAGTGCGGTGGCCTCAGGTCATGGAGCAAGCAGCGGCTCAGTGGCGGCGGCGAGTGGTGGCATCAAGGAGATCAGAGCTGCGATGCGAAGTGAGGCAGTGGTCTTTGGGGTGCCAATATGTAAAGGAGCCTGCGGAGACGTCATTGACTGCGTCTGGTTGCTTTTTCCCCTGTGGCAGCTGAAATTCCCAGTTCCAGATGCAGGTACCCAGAGGATGGTGAAGCTCTACTTCAAGCCCTTGGGGAGCTTTAACAGCAGGATTCAAGAAAGTTCAGTCCAGTCCTTTCACTGCCCAACACAGAAGCAGCAACTGCAGGCCAACCCAACAAAGCAACAAACGGAAAAGGGGCAGTACTCCTCCTGGCAGCTCTTCTAGCTCTTCTTCTTGGCAGGGTCCTGAGTTCAAAAATGTTCTCATAAAAATGTGATTTCCCTGAGACTTCCAACAAGAGGCAAGCTCTACTTCAAGCCCTTGGAGAAAACTCTAACAGCAGGATGATGAAAGTACAATCCAGTCCTTTCCCTGCCCAAGACAGAAGCAACAAGCAGCAGGCCAACACAGCAAAGCATGTAGCAAAATGGCTGTTCCTCCTGACAGCTTTTCCAGCCCTTCTTCCTGGCAGGTTCTTTAGATCAGCAGTAATCTAAAGTTCCTTGGGTCAGGGCCCCTGTATTTATACTACTTTTCCCTTTTAAGCGTTTAGCAGAAAGTCTCTTTGGCTCAGTAAAAGGCAGTTCTGTCCTCTGTGGACCAGCTTCACTATAGGAGGTGGAGACAGCATTCTGCAGGGCAGACACAGCCTATTCAGGTGCTATTGAAAACGTCTCCTACAACTCTAAATGCAGAAAGGTCCATTCAGCCTCGCTATGAGTCACCCAGGAAATGCAGGACACACCTCAACCCCCTTTGTGACTGTCTAGAGTGAATGCACACCCCCATCTCCTGCCACTCCAAAACCAGATGGTTAATACACAAATGGGCAGAGGTTCACAGGATGGTTAAGTAAGAAAATGCCCATTTTCAAAAAGTGGCATTTTCAAACAAACAATTTAAAAAACACCATTACTAAAAAGATGTGTTATTAAATTCTGAGCTCAGCAAGCCTAAAATCCATTTCTCTATCTTTTCCCAATTGACAGTTACACTTGTAAAAGAGTTACAAGGCAGCTTCAATGATCACCTATGGGAAAGACAGCCTTTCAATTGTGAAAAATGAAATGCACAGTATTTCACGATCAACACACTACTACATGTCCTAGCTTTCACATACACTGCACCCTGCAAAGGCTCCATTTGTGGGTGGCACAACCTGTGCTGCAGGCCAACTAGTAGCATTTTATTCCCAGGCCCTGGGCACACACAGTGCACTAAGGACTTACTAGTAAATCAAATATGCCAATCATGGAAAGCCAATCATACCACAATTTACACTGAGAGCACATGCACTTTAGCACTGATAAGCAGTGGTACAGTGACCAGAGTCCTAAAACCAACTAAAAATGGGTCGAAAACCGGAGGCCAAAAAGCAAAAAGTCTGGGGATAAACCTGCCAGAAATGCCAGGTCTAACACACACCCATTCAATATCCCGTACAGGCAATTATGCACCCATTAAATCACTCACTCATCCATACACCACTCATACATTGAAACACTCACCTGTACATCTACTACACACCCACTCAGTCACTCATGCTCTATTCATTTACTTATAAAACTACTCAAATACCTACTCTCTCACCCATACAGCCACTTACAAACCCACTCAGTCACCCGTACAGCCAATCACACACACACTCAAAGACAGACAACAGACAAAGCAAGACATATTCACACTGTTACAAAAATACTTATAGCATATTTTTTTTTCTTTCTTAAACCAGAATTGGTAATTCTAATCAGAACCGCTGTCACTCACACATGCACTCATCCACCCATACAGCTACTCACAGATCCACCTACCCATCCATAAAGACACTCACACATCTAGTCACTTGTCTATACAGTCACTCATACACCTAGTCACTCACCTATACACAGACTTACACAGGTACTCACTCACCCATACAGCCACTCACATACCCACTCACCCACCCATACAGCCAAACATCTACCCACTCACTCAGCTATACACACACTCAGACACTCACTCACCCATACAATTCAATTCAATTCACTTTATTCAGTAATTAGACCATAAAAGTACAAAATGCATAAATACAGTCCAATAACATTGAAATGTGTTAAGAACCATCATTACACATAAAAACACAAAAACGGACTTTAAAAACACAATCCTTCTCCTGAATATAAAACTATACAGTGACTGCTTAAAAAAACTTCTAGCTAATCAATTCATGTTATCTATACATAAATACACAAAGTTATTTAAGGCTAAGCACTAAAATAATGCACATTAAACTATTACAAATATGCTTCCACAGGTGCAAGAGCACATAAAATCAAAACATAAATAGTTGCTCAGTTAGCTACACTCCATAAGGATTAGACTAAATTCCTCCACCAGGAGAATCTAAGGGCAATATACCGTGCTAGGGGCCTATAATGGGGGGGTGACAAAATAAGTCTCTGGGCCTTTCTTCTAATTCCGCACATATGGCCCAGTACCTTCGCTGTTGCGCACACAAATAACGGTCTTGTGTCCCATTTTAGTATGCGCAAAGCTGCCCCATAGTCACAGGTTCCAAACTGTTTACAAATGGGACTTAGACATTTTTTCCTAGGTCTGGAGTAAGCTGGACAACCAAAAAAAAGCATGGCCAATTGATTCGAACGGAGCAGAGCAGCATGGGCAGCGTTTAATCTGGGCAGCGTTACCTGCCCAAGAATTTGTAAATGTATTCAGGGGTAAAGAGCTGTTCCTAAATTGCGTGTAAAGCTTTCTTTCAATGGGCACCTGGATAAGATCAAAATATCCATTCGGGGTGCATGTTAGTTTGAAATCCATAAATTTCTCGGTTAGTCTACCCCGCCTACTACCCCTTATTTCATTCTGCGCTACCCATTCCCAGTACATTGCTTTAATTTGTTTCTTGGTAGGTAAATGTTGGCCATTAATGCTGCTCCCCTTTGCCCCAATATTGGTAAGGAGGTTTCTGATTTTTCTAATCCAGCCTATTTTTTTCGATGTGTCTAATACGAAAACTTCTTCAAAGGCAAGTGCGTATGGGGAGAGTGGTGGGGTAGATACTAACCTCTGCCAAGATAAGAGCGGGCAGAACTTCATTAAATCGTTAACAGATTTAATGCCCATATCCATTTTAAGAGGGCAGAGTGGTGTAGTTGGCAGAAGAGACACTAGGTTCCTAAGGAATTTATTCTCAATCGCGGTTAGATCGTTCACTTTTTCAAAGCCCCACAGCTCAGCCCCATAAAGGGCAGTACTTACAGCCTTAGTTTTGTATATCTCTAGGGCTGGTGAGACCGGTTTTGTATAGGATCAACAATGTTCCTTCTTTAGTGCCCCGGTTACCTGTGTGAACTTGAGGTAGGCCTTATTTAGATGTTGTTTCCAGGCCAAGTCTTCAGACACTTTGATACCCAAATATTCAAAGCAACTCAGTCTCTCTAAGGGGATATTATTTAGAGATGAGTGCCCTTTGAATAATTTTTGTGGATTCAGCATCATCAGTTTTGTTTTGGAGGTTTTTATTTCCAGGTCCTTCTCATCACAAAAGATCTTAAATTGGTTTAATAGAATTTTGAGCCCCATGAGTGTTTTAGAGATGAGGAGGGTGTAGTCTGCGAAGAGAAGGGTTGCGATTTTCTCATTTCTTAGGGAAGGCACGTCCGCTGGTAGGAAGTTGACCACTTGGTTTATGCATAGAGAAAATAATGTTGGGGCCAGAACAGAGCCCTCTCAAACCCCCCGGTTAATTTTTACAGGATCTGTGACTTGGCCCTGGCCACCCCATCTCACCCTAGCATAGTAGTCTGCTTGGAGGCGTACAGGTAGTGACAAGATTTCTAGGGGCATCCACATCTCCTTCAGCACCAGCCAAAGCTTGTTCCTGGGCACGAGGTCGAATGCTGACTTCAGATCAATAAATGCTACGTATAGACTCCCCTTGCCCAGTGTCACCACCTTCCAGTAGAGGAGAAAGAAACTGAAGGCCTGGTCAATTGTTCCTGTTTTTTGGCGAAACCCTGCTTGTAACGGGGACAAGATATGATTGTCAGCCATCCAATCCTGTATCCTCACTAGGAGGGAGCGGCAAAATACTTTTTGGATGCAGTCAATCAGGCTAATTGGCCGATAGTTAGACGGATTGCTCCTGTCTCCCTTTTTGAAGATGGGGATCACTTCGGCTCCCTTCCAAGATTTGGGAATTGGGGCCCCCCAGCGATGTTGTTGGAGAGTGCCACTATGTATGCTGTCCAGTTATCCTTGTTGGTGCAAAAAAGGTCACATGGGATCCGGTCTGGTCCAGGAGCTTTAGCAGGTACAATTGCCTCTATAGAAGCCAAGATTTTCCTCCTTAGAGAAGGACAGCCTTACTGTATGATGAGTTAAGTCAGGGAAAAGTAGCCCTATGGCAAGGCAGAAAGTATTGGTATACAGTGCACCAAAGTGCTTTTGCCAAGCGTTAGCCGCGATATTGTTGGCTAAAGGGGTTGATTATCAAGATTTCCCTTCCCCACAAGAGCCCAAAATGTCCTGGTGTCTGATTGGGAGCAAGCCTCCCAGAGTTTTCTCCGCTTCTTCTTGTCCCAGTCTCGCTTGACCCTTGCTAGAGATAATTTGAATAGCCTCCTTAGATAGCGCACTAGCGGCATGTTCCTAAGTCTAATGGCTATGGCCAGTCATCTCCTTAGTGACCTGCATTCCCGTGTGAACCATGGGCTCACCTTGTTGGTTTCCCTCTGTTTAAAACTGAGATAATGAGAATAGACACCCACTCAGCACCCATACAGGCACTGTACATCCAGTCAATTATTTATACAGCCACTTATACACAGTCACTCACCTATACAGAAACTCACACAACCTCTCACTAACCCATGGAGCCACTAACACTCCCAGTCAAACATCCATACATACACTCACACAACCACTCATATATCCAAAATCATTTTCACACACACATTCACTTACCCATACAGTTACTCACACAGCACTTACTCATCCATACAGCCACTGACATACCCACTCACTCACCCATATACTACTCATGCATCTACTCACTCACCCATACACCAACTCACACACCCACTGACTCACCCATATATCAGTCATCTATCCATTCACTTACTCATACAGCTACTCACATACCTATGCACACATCCAGTCATGCACCCACTCAATCACCCATGCAGGCACTCATACAGCCACTCGATCACCCATACATCAATCATGTACTATTTCAGTCACCCATACAACTACTTGCACACCCACTCACTCATCCATACAGCCACTTATGGCCCCACTCAGTCACCTATACAGCCACTGCCACATGCACTCACTCACCCATACATAACTCTCACACCCACTCACTCACAGATACAGACACTCACACACACACACTCATTCACCCATAGAGTCATTTATATACCCAGTCCCTCAAAAATACACTAAGTCACACACTGAGAGACAAAACAAGACAAAATTACACTATTATAAACATACATATGACATATAATTATTCTTTCTTAAACCGTAATTGATCGTTCTAAGACAAAATGTTGCTTTTTAAAAATGTAAAAACTTTTTTAAAGATTTTTTCCTATTTTCTAACAATTATTTTTTTATTTCTTCACAGAAAACCACAAAACATAGTGCTTCTCAAAGTAAAGCACAAAACTGGTATGTACAACTAGAAAAAAAAAATAACAGTTATGAGTGTTGACACTCGCAACTAGAGCAGGGATTAGCTGGTACCCCATGGTTAAAATTGCTTTGCACGTTAGATAAAATTGTCCTATGCCCGCAAACTGCGGAACTCTGGCTGGAAAATTCAAAGAAAGTGCAGCAGCAGATGAGTTGGCTGGTTGTGCACCATCTAATAGATGTTCCTTGCTGGCTTCGATCTCTTTCTAATTCAGCTTGTGGGAGACCGGTAGAGTGCATGATCCACAGGGGCTTCATCGTGCTAGATGTCCTTATGAGTATTTTCTCTCCAAACCTCATGAAAGAAGTTTGTTGCAGATTGTGCAGGTGTCTTTGCTAGGATTCACTTTTTTTCTACTGCCAGAATGGAGAAGAACCTCCACACTATGCTCTCCTTCTTAGGCCTTACATGTTCTTTTTTCCTTTGAAGAGTTGGGATGCTCCTCTCTGTTCTCTGGAGCAGCAGATGCCAGTTTTGTGTCCAAAAATGCAGTGTCAAGCACCCCCCAAAAAAAGTATTAGAAGTAGTACAAAGGTGTGAAAAACACACCCACACCTAAAAGATGGATGGAGGAAATGGGCGGGACCTTCTGCTATTCATGATAGAAAGCTCTTTAATCAATCAAATACATTTGATCCTGTATCACATGGGAGTCGCGACACAGTTGCACTCATGTCGTAGTGACATCGCGACCCGCAAAATGTATTAAAACGACCTTTAAAATGTTTTTCTCAATAATTAGACTACTGTTATTATTTTATTAATAAACATCTTACTTTGAACAAAACTTTTAAAGTATGTAATTATGTCTTTTTACTACAGCCAAAAATATGCGAGAGTCGACTCCCTACCGTGGTTCTAGAAATACGTGCAGGCACGGGTCGCGACGGCATCGCAACTCCCAAAAATGAATTAAAATTACTGTTTTTCTCTATAAATATACTACTTTTCTTACTTTATTAGCAAACCACTTATCTTAAACAAAACCTTAAAACTGTCTATATATCTGTTTCAATACTGCCAAAAATCATGCAGGAGTTGCGATCCCTCCCTGGAACCAGCCGTGATGGGTCTGCAACTTCTGAAATTAAAATAATATAATAATAAGCAACATATTACTGTAGACACCTCACAACCACCCTAACAAACCATAGAAATTCATTGAAAAGACCAGATATTACAGGGTCGTTATAGTAAGGAAATACAAATATAAAAAAACTTATGATTGTTAGGACATAACATTTGTACAAAACTTAGAAAATCACTGAAAAAAACCAAAGGATACAGGGACGTTATAGTTATGAAATAGAATTTTAAAATCGTTGAAATTCACAGAAAAAAACAAAGGTTACAGGGGCGCAATAGTTAGGAAATAGAATTAAATAAATCTTAGAAATCCACTGAAAAAACAAAGGTTATAGGGATGTTATAGTTAGGCTCACATTTTATACGTACAAAACTATAGAAATTCAGCAGTTATAGTTACTTGAGCTAACTTTAACGTGCGCCACTGCTTATGACCTCACATATTACATCACTCATGACATGGTCAGTGCCATCACTGATGACATCACTGATGACAGCTCAAATGACATCACTGATAAGATCACTAATGACATCATCTACAGAAACACTCATGTAGCCGCTCACAGCCCATAGTCTTTCATATACTCACTCACACACCCACAGAACCATTCACATACCTATTCACAGATCCATACAACTTGTCACACACCCATTCACTCATCCATGCTATCACTCACATAACCACTCACTTACCCATACAACCACTCACTCTCTCATACAGCTACTCATACAACCAATTACTCAGCCATGCATTAACTTACACAGCCATACAATCACCCATACATCTACTCACAAATTCACTTAATCAATCATACAATCACTCAGACAGACAGTCGCTCACCCATATACCATCCCAACAGACCCATTGACATACCCATACAACTACTCACACACCCACTCACAAGCCCTCACAAGCACTTACATACCCATTCACTCATCCCTACAAGCACTCAGCCGACCACTCACTCACCCATACATCCATTCGCACTGACACTCGCTCTCTAATACAGTCATGCATACACCCACTCAAACAGTCACTTACTCACTCATACAGACACATACATATCCACTCACTCACCCATACAGCCACTCACACAGCCACTCAGTCACCCATACAGCCTCTCACACACCTAACCATATAGCCACACATGCAGCCACTCACTCACCCATTCAGCCTCTCACTCACATGCCCATTTATTCTTCCATAAAACTACTTACATCCTTACTTATTCACCCATACAACCACTCACACACCCACTCATACAGCCAAACAGCCACTCACACTCACACCTAATGAGTGATACTGTTTCTAACATATGTCATCTGAGTGGCTATGCGACATCCTGGTTAGGATAACTGCTCCCCCTCGAGCCGCTCCACCATTAAGGCACTGCCCCAGCAGCTTCTGGTATCCCAGGTAAGGTGTTCGAGGCCCTCCTCCACCCACAGGCTCCTGCCTGCGCCTCATTCCTGGTGGTCTAGTGGAAGAGCCTACTCTTCTGCTAGTCTGCTCTGTGTGTGGCTTCCTCTTTCTGTCTTTCCTCTCTCTCATTATCTGCCTGTTTTGTTTGTTGCCTCTTTTTTCCTTTCTTTGCATTTATTTATTTGCCTGTATTTCTCTGCCTTTATTTCTTTGACATTATTTCTTTTCTTTTGTTTGCCTGGTATTTGCATTGCCTTCTTCCCTGCCGCTGCTGCCCCCACAGCCCCGCCCCCTCTGAGTATTCTCACCCCCGCCTCCCAGCTGCTCACCCTCACCCGACCCGTACTTAATGGTGACTGCTGCACAACAGGGTGAGCAAGACCTCTGACCTCCTGGTCAGGATAACTGCTCCCCCCTCGCGCAGCTCCACCGTTAAGGCACTGCCCCCAGTGCCTTCTGGTGTCCCAGGTAAGGTGTTTAAGGCCCTCTTCCACTCACAGTCTCCTGCCTGCGTCTCATTCCTGATGGTCTGGTGGAAGAGCCTGCTCTTCTGCTAATCCGCTCAGTGTGTGGCTTCCTCTTTCTGTCTTTCCTCTCTCTCGTTATCGACCTGTTTTGCCTGTTGCCTCTTATTTCCTTTCTATGCCTTTAATTATTTGCCTTTATTTCTTTGCATTTATTTATTTTCTTTTGTTTGCCCGGTTTTTGCATTGCCTTTTTCCCCGCCGCTGCTGCGCCTGCGGCCCTCCCCCCTGCATGTTCCCGCTACCACCTCCCAGCTGCTCACCCTCCCCCAACCACTACTTAATGGCGGCCGCTGCACGACAGGGTGACCAAGACCTCTGACCTCCAGGTAAGGATAACTGCTCCCTCTTGTGCAGCTCCACCATTGAGGCACTGCCCCCAGTGCCTTCTGGTGTCCCGGGTAAGGTGTTAGAGGCCCTCCTCCACCCACAGGATCCTGCCTGCACCTCATCCCTGGTGGTCTGATGGAAGAGCCTGTTCTTCTGCTAGTCTGCTCTGTGTGTGGCTTCCTCGTTCTGTCTTTACTCTCTCTCGCTATCTGCCTGTTTTCCATGTTGCCTCTTTTTTCCTTTCTTTGCATTTATTTCTTTGCCTTTATTTCTCTAACATTATTTCTTTGCCTTTATTACTTTTCTTTTGTTTGCCCGGTTTTTGCATTGCCTTTTCCCCCACCGCTTCTACCCCCACGGCCCTGCATCCCTTGTGTGGCCGCTCCTGCCTCCCACCACCCAGCTGCTCACCCTCCCTCAACCCCTACTTAATGACAGCCACTACACAGAAGGCGCTCCAAAGGCAAGCCCGTCTGTGCCCATCCACAACCCAACAGCGACCAGCACCAGGGTCCCTGGTCCTCCAACCCCATGCCGATACGACCCAACACTCTCCTCGCACTCAACCCTGGATGCAACAACAACTGACAGCTCTTGACACCAAGCAACACCCATGACCCGATCTCCTGCTGACACTGCTGCCCCACCTTCACCCACCTCCAGACCCAAACAGCCACCCTCAACCCTCCGGATGCCAATGTACACAAGCACCTGAGCTGCATCCTCGTCAATGTGCTCTCCCTGCACAGACACGCAGTTGAAGTGTGGGACCTCCTCCACACGCACTCGCCCGACATCGCCTTCCTCACAGGCACCTGGACCAACGCCAGCTCCGCACCTGACATGCAACTGCCATCCCGAAGCAATCCTGAGGAAAGACTGCCCAATTCGCGCCAGAGGAGGCCTCGCCATCGTTCACAAAAGCTCTCTCCAACTAACGATCACCAACTCAGACGACGCCTCGCCCCTCATGGAACACATCCACTTCCAGATCCACCCTAACCCCAGAATGGCGCTCCGCCGAACACTCGCCTACAGACCACCTGGACCGCGCTCTCTGTTCACCAACACCATTGCAGTCTACATCGCTCCCCAAGCTCTCGCCTCCACGGAATACGTACCGCTCGGAACCCTGAACTTCCACCTGGACAACCTCAGCGACCCCAACACCACAGACCTCATAGAGAACCTCACCAACATTGGACTGAAGCAACTTGTCTCCACCCACACCCACACGGCAGGACACACGCTCGATCCCATCTTCACCGGAGGAAACAACATTCGACTCAGTCACACCATGGAACCCCCCTGGACAGACCACCAGTGCGTCCATTTCTCCTTCTCAATACCCACCACACACAAGTGCAGACCACACCTCCCACTCAGAAACTGGAACAAAATCACCAAAGAACACCTCACCTCCGCACTCAGCTGCACTCCTCCACCTAGCACGACAGACGCCAACACAGCAGCATACAACCTTCAGCAATGGATCGCCAACTGCGCCAACACCCTTGCCCCCCTCCAGAACGCTGCCAGACGACACAATGCGAAAACCACCTGGTTCACCCCAGACCTCCAAGAATCCAAGCACTTTTGCAAATGACTGGAGAAAATATGGATGAACTGCAAGAGCCCAGAAGCACGATCCGCCTACTAGGCTGCAACCACGGCACACCACCAACTCATCAAACCGACCAAGAGAAATTTCATCCAAGACAGAATCCGCTCAAATGCCCACAACTCCAAAGAACTCTTTGCCATCATATAAGAATTCACCATACTGAACAGCGAAACTACCGATATCCCTCCCTCCCAAGCCCTCTGCAACAAACTTAGGGGCATATTATCAAGCGTCAGCGATAATTATCGCTGGCCGCTCTTAGCGAGAAATTATTTATCGCCAGCTATCGCTGGCAATTATCGCCATGCTATCGCTGTATCAACAACGCATAGCGCAATGGCGATAATTTTCCAGCGATAGCGGTAGTTTCCATGGAACATCGCTGGTTTTTCAGCGATGTTCCATGGAAAACGGCGATAACCTTGCTGATACGACCCTGTGGTCATATCAGCATAATCCACCCCCAATGGTAAGTATACCTAAGTCAGCATTTTTGCAGACGTTAGTTTTTGGCGAAAACAGCGGTTTTCGACAAAAACTAACGTCTGCAATAATGCGTGGGCCTCCTTGTAAATATCGCGATGTGCACATCAGCGATAATTTACAAGGAGTACTGCCCGGTGACGCCCACTTTGCATCTCATTAGAGATGCAAAGCGAGGCGTCGGGAAAACGGGTGCTAACATGCGCTAATGCATGTTAGCATCCCCTTGTAGATAGGGCGATGTCATTTTTGCCGCTTTTTTGGTTTTTAAAGCCAAAAAAGCGGCGAAATGGCCCTTGATAATATGTCCCCTAGCTCCTTCTTCCACCGCAAGATCAAGACGCTCTATGACAACTTTGACGACCAAGACCACGGCACCGACCCAACTTCCCCCACCAGCTACGCCATCCAACCGACCCTCCTCACCTGGACTCCTCTCACCGCAGAAGACACCGCACAGACTATGAAAAGCATCCACTCCGGAGCACCCACTGTCCCCCTATCCCATTGCACATCTTCCATAGCGCTGCCACTGCCATTGCACCCGAACTACGATGAAAGATCAACTGCTTCCTCAAGACAGCCACATTCTACGACGACTGGAAACGTGCCGAAGTCAAACCCCTCCTAAAGAAGCCCTCCGCAGAACCGACAGACCTCAAGAACTTCAGGCCCATCTCTCTTCTCCCCTTCGTCGTCAAAGTCATCGAGAAAGTAGTCAACACCCAGGTAATGCAATTCACAGAAACCAACAACATCCTCGACTCCTCACAGCTCGGATTCCGCAGCAACCACATCACTGAGACTGCCCTCATAGCTGCTACTGACGACATTCGCACCCTCCTCGACCAAGGCACACTGCAGCCCTCATCCTCCTAGACTTCTCAGCAGCTTTCGACACCAGGAAACATCCTTTAGCCCGCATGCGTTACTCCGGTTGCCATTACAATGTATTTTTTACACCGCAGAATCTTTTACAATGCAGGGCTTTACACCGCAAACTATTACAACGCATTCCCCAAAGTAACGCCCCGGTGGAGTTAAAATGGTAAATTGCGTTGTAATGGGCAATGCGTTGTAATGGATTGCATTGTAAAACCCTGCATTGTAAAAGATTTTGCGGTGTAAAAACTGCGGGGTAATTGCACGCAGAGTAAAAGTGTGCGGATTAAAGTGTCCTATTCTTCGACACCGTCTCCCACCACACCCTATCCGGCAGACTCCACGACGCCAGCATCGAGGGAACGGCCTTAGGCTGGATTCAATCTATCCTCTCAGGCAGATCACAAATATTAAGACTCCCGCCCTTCCTCTCCGAACCTACAGAGATCAGATGTGGAATACCCCAAGGATCCTCCCTCAACCCCATGCTCTTCAACATCTACATGGCCCCCCTCGCAACCATCGTCAGAAAACATGGACTCAAAATAGTCTCATACGCCGACAACACCCAACTCATCCTCTCCCTCAGCAAGGAACCCGACATCACCAGGCACAGCTTCCAAGAGGGGTGAATGACGTCGCATCCTGGATGAGCAGCAGCTGCCTGAAGCTCAACTCAGAGAAAAAAGAAGTCCTCATCCTCAGATCCACCCCCTCCGCATGGGACAACTCCTGGTAGCCCCCTGCCCTCAGAAGTCCACCCACCCCTACAGACCATGCTCGAAACCCTCGAAATCATACTTGACTCTTCACTCACCATGAACCGCTAGATCAACGCTGCGTCCTCACATGCTTCAACACCCTCCTCATGCTCTGCAAGACCTTCAGATGGATCCCCAACTCCAGGAAGACCCTCACCCACACACTCATCACCAGCAGACTGGACTACGGAAACGTGCTCTACGACGGAATAAACAAAACACTGCTCCGCAAACTCCAGCGGGTCAAGAACGCCGCAGCCAGACTCATCCTCAACATCCCACGACATGACCACATCACTCAACACCTCCGCGACCTCCATTGGCTCCCAGTCAAAAAAAGAATAACCTTCAAACTGCTCACCCATGCCTACAAAGCCCTTCGCAACACTGGACCCCAATACCTCAATGAAAGAATCTCCTTCCACGCCCCCAAGAGAAACCTTCGCTCGGCCAACCTAGCCCTAGCCACGGTCTCCCGCATCCACAGGACCAGAGCGGGTGGCAGATCCTTCTCCTACTTCGTGGCCAAGACCTGAAACAAACTCTCCCTCCGCATCAGACGAAGCCAGATACTGCACCTATTCAGAACAGACCTCATATCCTGGCTCTTGGATGACCACGGAGCTGCTTGAGCCCCCCCCCCCAGCGCCTTTAGACCCGTACGGATGAGTAGCGCACTCTAAACAACCCTGATTGATTGATTGATTAATCTGTATCAGTATACAGACAGTCACATAGCCACTCAGATGACATATGTTAGAAACAGTATCACTCATTAGTAGTACAGAAAGAATCGTAAATTAATGTATGGTGTATCTTAGTTTATATCTTTAAGTCTCAGAAACATCTCAGTAACACACTCACTGGATGAAGTCATCAGTGATGTCATCAGAGATGTCAATTTCATTTGAGAAGTCATCAGTGACTAAAGCCTTTGGCATGTGCAGCAAAGGGTTGGCCTTCAGGCCCGAGGACCCCAACTCCTGGGGCCAAAATATATATATTAAGGAGAAGAGGACATACACCCCCCTCCCCAACACTTAATTGGCCCCAGAGACCCCATCCCCCTGAATTTACCCTTGCAGAATTAATCACTCATGAAATACTCATTGATTACATTTATAACATCCCTAATCACATTTGAAATACCATCATTGTTGACAATTGTTGACAATACTGTGCGTGGTGGGGACACAAGTTATAGTTACTCTAGGGCACAAGTTATAGTTACTTGAGATAACTATAACTGGTGAATTTCAGTGGTTTTGTTAGTTTCAAATGGAATGTTTAGCATAACATTTTTTACCTAACTAAAACATCCCTTTAACCTGTTTTTTCCAGAGACTTTCTAAGGTTTCTTAAATGTAAAATTAGATATTTATGCATTTTATAACTATAATGTCACTTTAATCTTTGTTTTTTTAGTGAATTTCTAGGTTTCCAACGTAAAGTAAGATGTCCATCACAATGTATGGTGGAGGGGTTGGGCGCAAGGGCCTGGCCTTGCATTGTCCACTGTGCTGTTCCTTCCAAAGCTTGCAGCACCTGGTAACGTGCCCTCCATTTTTCAAGTTCATGTCCCTGCACTCTCATTCCAGCCCTGTTTGGCCCTTATTCTACCACTGCAATTTCCAACTGGCCTGCATGGTTAGCTGACTGCCCGTACCCCCCTCTACCTGCCCTCTTTTGTCCGAGTTGATGCATCTGTCTTCTTCCTCCTGCCCTGCATGGTCCGATGTTCTGCAACTGCCCTCAAGTTAGCTTGCTGTCCCTGCCTACTCATCCTGCCCTCTGTGCCTAAATCTCTTCCCCTCTCACTGCCCTCCTGCTTAGCCTCTATACTTAGCTTGCTTCCCACTGCCCTCCGATGTCTGTGTGCATGCTCTTGCTCCTTCCCTTTTGCCCACCTTGTTCCATGGAGATGCAACTGCCCCTCCTTTTTTCCTCAGTATTCCATTGATCTGATACTGGCTCTCCTGCCTCCCCAGAATGATCAGATGGCTGCCGCCTGCCCCTGCCCTCTACAACTTGCCTTCCATTATCCAAGTACCCTCCCTCCTGCCCTCCATGGTCCATTTTACTGCAACTCCCTTCTGCCCTCCATGCTCTGTTGTGTATCAACTGCTCTGCCTGCCCACTTTGCATGGTCTATTATAAACCCCTACTCTCCTTCCCGTGCCCTCTATTGTCTGCGTCCAGCCCCTACCCCTCCCTTCTGCCCTCCATGATCCTTTGTGCATGCCCCTGCCCCCTCCCTCTTGCCCACCATGGCTGTTGTGCTGCCACTAATCCTCCTGTCTGCCATGCATGGTCTTTTGTGCTGCCACTGCCCCTCCCACCTGCCCTGTGAGGTCATCGTGCTGCCCCTGACCCACTCCCACCTTACCTCTGTGTCTGTATGTATGCTTTTATAGGCTGATTGATGTCCTTTTGCAGTGTTGTGCCTATCATGCCAGCCCTGCATGGTCAGCTTGCTGTTCCCACCCTGCCCTCTTGCTCTTTGCCCTCTGTTGTCAATGTGCTGGCACCTATCCCCTCCCTCCTGCCTTCCATGGCCCCTTGGCATGCCTTACCCCTTCCTCCTGCCCTGCATGGTCAGTTGTGCTGCAAATGAGCCTTCTGCTTAACCTGTATGATCAACTTCCTGCCCTTGCCACCTTCCCCCTACCCTCTGCTATCTGTGTGGGTGGCCCTATCCCCTCCCTATTGCTTTCTATTGTCCATTGTGATGCACTGCCCTCCTGCTTGCTCTGGGTGGTGTATTGTGCTGCCGCAATTCATGGTGCTTGCCCTGTAAGGTCAGTTTGGTTCCCCTGCCACCTCCCTCCTGCCCTCTTTTGGCCGAGCCCATGTTCCTACCCCATTCATTCTGCCCTTCATGGTCCTTTGTTCTATACATGCCAACATTTCAAACTTGGTACAGTGGAGATTTTGAAAAGAAAATCTGGGGAATTGTTTTTCCCCATTGACTTACATTGAAAAAGAGGAGATGTAAGGCAGGAGACAGGTAAAGTAAAGTCGTTTTGGGCTTAACAAAATCGAGTCTGCTCCCTGAATCGGGCCTGCATGTATAGTTGTACTGCCACTACCACTCCTTTCTACCCTCAATGGTCCATTGTGTTACCACAACCTCTTTTGTCTGTCCTATATTGTTTGATTTGCAGCGTCTGCTCCCGTTCACTGCCCTCCATGGTCCGTTGTGCTGCCATTGCCACTCACGTTTTCCCAGTGTGGTCAGCTTGCTACCTCTGCCCCTTCCTACCTGCCGTGAAGACTGCACCACCCTTCAATCTGAAGAGGGGGCCACACAGACACATAACTGCCTCGAGTCTGTTGGTGGGAGAATGGACAGGCACAATTACTGAACATTTCTTTCTTCAGGGGCCCACTGGAGGGCTAGGAAAACACAAATTAACTGTCTTTGGAAGCGCAGAACCCACACAGGGTAATAATGTGTGAAAGACACTACAAAATCCACTGGAGGGAAATAAAATCGCACTACACATCCCAACATGCAATGTACCTTTTACTCACCTGTGAGGCCCACTGGAGGGCATTTGAAATAAAAGACATGTAGGGAAAGTGCCTTTTTCAGCAACACTGCGCAGCCTCATGAAATGCCACTGACCAAGGAGCTGCTGCTCCGAAACGCGTAAGGCTCTTAATTTTTCTGAATAAATAATGCCGGTTTGCCTTCACTGGAATCAACGGAATTCATCTGTTTTAGAGTGCGTCTTCTAACAGAGGATAAATTGTGAACATTGAAATTTACGGCAGCCCAGCCGTGAGGACTGCACCACCCTTCAATCTGAAGAGGGGGCCACACAGACACAGAACTGCCTCGAGTCTGTTGTGGGAGACCGGACAGGCACAATTACTGAACATTTCTTTCTTCAGAGGCACACTGAAGGGCTAGGAAAACACAAATTAACTGTCTGTGGAAGCGCAGATCCCACAAGGGGTAATAATGTGTGAAAGACACTACAAAATGCACTGGAGGAAAATAAGATCGCACTACACATCCCAACATGCAATGTACCTTTTACTCACATGTGAGGCCCACTGGAGGGCAATTGAAGTGAAAGACATACAGGGAAAGTGCCTTTCCAGCAACACTGCGCAGCCTCATGAAAGGCCTGTGACCAAGGAGCTGCTGCTCCGAAATGCGTAAGGCTTTTAATTTTTTTAGAATAAAGAATGCCGGTTTGCCTTCACTGGAATCAATGGAATTCTTCTGTTTCAGAGTGCGTCTATGAACAGAGGATAGATTGTGAACATATATATATACATAAAGTGAAAGGACTTAAAGACAATTACCGCATGCTTGAAAAGTTGATGCGTCAAGGACAGTCGAAATGGTGGGAATCAAGGTCACTCCAGGGGTATCTGGATGTAGGGAGAATCCCTAGGGGCCTCAGAATAATGATTGCACCCAGCTACGAGGCACCCAATACCCAGATGATGGCCGAATGGGCCAAGTGTAACCTTGAATCGTCCCGCAGGCTGGTTCAGATATTGGTGACATATGCCGAGATCGATAGGGCTGATTTGCAAGCCAAAATCGACACCCTTGACAAGGAAATCAAGCAGAAAGGTGATCCCCAAATGAGGCAGAAGCTACATGATGAAATGACCGTGAGGTTACACAAAGAGGTGGAAAAAATAAAAACGAGAAAAACGTACAAGTTCAGAAGGGGCCGAGATGATTATGCTAATGGTCAAATTTTTACTTTTGCCCGCAAGTATGACTCCATGAGAACAGCAACTGCAAATAAACGGATGCAGGCTTCCAATCAGACGGACAAAAGTCAGCAGCTGGTGGAATCCACTTCAATGTCAGACTTGAGTTCGGCACTCGAGAGTGAATCAGATACAGAGGCCTCAAGAAAAAGGTCTGATTTGAGCGCTATAAAATTATCATTGGGGGAAGAGATGGATTTTATCAGAATGGGCAGAAGAGAAACACTGCGCCCAAGGAATGCTGTACCAGTAAAAACAGGAACACCCAAAGGAGAAGGGGGAGAAGGAAAGCCTGCAGAGAACGCAGGAACCAGGAAACGGGGGCGAGGTCAGGGGAAACGTAAGTAGGTGATACCCCACATCTCCCCACCAACTCCCCTAACATCGAGGGAGCTAACACCATTATCAATTTGGCGAAGCAGAGCATCAGCTATTGTCACTGGGATTATCATATTGCCCGGAGTCGAATTTCAATTATACGCAGACTAGGGCAGATATATATAAATTTATTAGAAAACTGAAGCTGAAAAAATTTCATCAACTGCATACAAATCCCAGGGAAACTGAAATGACCATACAATCCGGCATTACCCCAGAAGCAACAAATTTAACAATGGCGGATTATGGGCTATTAAGGGACCTTCACGAATTGGAACAAGATATTGAAATCGAGAACATTATGCGGGAGGACATACTGAATCAAAGTGGTCATGATATGGAGCAACCCCACATACCAGAAATGTGTGCAAAACCAGTTACTCCCTTTAAAATTAAATCAAAATTCACACCTATTATGCCACGTGACTCACTTGACGTTTTTAATGAGCAGGTAGTGGCACAGGTCAAAAAACTAAATATTAGTATAAACAAATCCAAGATGAAAATTACAAACCATGAAAGAAAATATTATCAGCTTATCGAGAAACTTAAGAAGGAGAATTGTGGTGAGGAACTCAGACAAGGGCGGCAACATTGTTCTTTGGCCCTAAGAAGAATATATGAGGGAAGCACTCAGTCAACTAGGAAATACAGAATGCTATAGAAAGAGTTCTCCACAAAAATTCAAAATCACTCAGGATCTTTTCTTTTCAAAACTGTTGGCATGGAAAAGTTTGGGCCTTCTTAACTTGGAAGAGTACAAGTATCTCAAAAAGGAACACCCCACCATCTGGGTGATGTACTTTGTTCCAAAGGTACATAAGAATATACATAAGCCACCGGGCAGACCAATTATTGCTGCATGTGATGGCCCATTGGAGAACATGTCAAAATATATAGATTTCTTTTTACAGGAACATGTTAGGAATCTTAAGTCCTATGTACAAGATACATGTGATTTCCTACAAGAGATACGAGATATACAATGGAAACCAGAGTACCTTTTAATAGCCCTGGACGTTTCATCACTATATACATGTATCAGGAACCAGGATGGTATCAGGGCTGTAGAATATTTTCTAGCCAATAGACCCCTAAAGTACGCTCAACATAACAAAATGTTACTCAATATGCTGCTTTTTTGTTTAGAAAATAATTTGTTCTTATTTAGGAATCAAATGTATCAGCAAATTCAAGGGGTAGCGATGGGGGCCAGCTTCTCCCCCAGCTATGCTTGTCTATTCATGGGCTGGTGGGAGGAGCTGGTCCTCAAAAAACAATTTAAGCATATCTATAATTCCAGGGTGGTCTGCTGGCTCAGATTCATTGACGAGTTGTTTATAGTGTGGTGTGGCAATGAGCAAAGTGCGACAGATTTTATTGCCCAAATCAATGACAATGATGTGAATTTGAACTTTACGTCAGACATCAGCAAAAATCAAGTAACGTTCCTAGATGTGCAAGTTCAAATAACCAATAACAGTTTGTCAACATTATTATATCGTAAAATGACAGCAGGTAATACAGTGTTGCATGCGTCTAGTGCACACCCTCCCCATCTTATTAACAGCATCCCATATGGGGAAATGTTACGCATTAGATGCATATGCAGTGACAAGGCGGACACTGAAGTCAAACAATCAGAAAGTCGAGATCGTTTTCTGGCCAGAGGATATAGAGCAGATACAGTGGATGCAGCTATAACTAAGTCCAGATTGAGGCCAAGGGAGGACCTGTTGCAATACAGAGTTAAACTAAAAGGCAAGGATAGAGGACCACCAGAGGAGGCCCAGGAACCTACTAGATTAATTGTAACATTTTCTAGGCAGGAAAAGCAACTGAGGGCAATAGTAAGACGTAATTGGCCCATTCTTCTGGACGACCCCATAATAGGCACACTCTTACCCACCAAACCATCTATCACATACAGAAAAACAGCGAGTATGGGTAATGCGCCTGGTAAAAAGCAGCCCAGAGGACCTAGACAGGGGAATGTGGCTCACGGCTAGAAAGGGCTTTTACAAATGTTTGACATGCAAGGCCTGTAAACACGACGTCAACAAAACTTCGTATCAGACAGCATTCAATACCAGAATACAGGCAAATAAACAACATCTAACCTGTAAATCTGAGTATGCTGTGTACATTCTGGAATGCAGCTGTAACCTCAAATACATAGGGAGTACGAAGTTAGCCGTGCACAAGAGGATACTTCAGCACACACGGGCAATCATTAATAATGATGTTAGCTATCCCGTGGCCCGACATTTCAATGAATGTCACAATAGGAACCTCAAGCATCTCAAATATTATGTCATAGATGCTATACCCATACACAAAAGAGGGGGAAATCGGGAAGCTAAGTTGAGGCGCCTCGAAACTAGCTATATTTTACAATTTGATTCCATGCAACCAGCGGGTCTCAATACTAGCGAGGATTTGCACACCTATCTATGATTTATGATATATAATACCATGATATTACCCA
This sequence comes from Calotriton arnoldi, assembly GCA_963921515.1. Lineage (NCBI taxonomy): Eukaryota > Metazoa > Chordata > Amphibia > Caudata > Salamandridae > Calotriton > Calotriton arnoldi. The sequence goes on along the minus strand of CAWUFW010015355.1, from coordinate 96,170 downwards.
TATAGATTGGCTATTTTTAAATGTCATCAGTGGTAGATAGGATTTTTAAGCTTGGCAGGAATGATACCTATCATATCATATCATATATATATGGGCACTGGTTTTGTATACATCTTTACCTTATCAGCTTCTGGAATCTCTATATTTTATACATGAATATGTAAAAAAAAATTAACATCTTTTTTGTAGGATCTTTTATTCATGCACATATTTATTCATTTTAGACAGTTGTTTTAGTATAACATAATTATAAAGGATATATTTATATTTATATATTTAGGTATTTATGTACATACTGGGAATCAACTGAGAAATGTAATATTCAAAGCATGAGTATGAATGGATCCTCTCATGACCCACCTTATCTTGCACTGTAATCATCCCAATGGGGGCAGCTCCAAACCATTATGTTAATATAGCTGCCGCCATAGGTATGTTGAGGACATTTTTGGCATTAGCCATTTTTGCACAAAATAGTCTTATCACTGACTGAGCATTGGGTGATTTTCAACATATAATGCTGTCAGTGTAAGGATGGGTGAGCACATCACAATTTAGGATAAGTTGCACATTTTTATTATTTATATATATTTTTTTAGCACTTCGTCACTAATTGGTATTTTTGCCAAATTGGTATATGGAAATGTACAGTTTCTATACTGTAGATGGTTCAGACAACATGAGGTATGATAACAGTATTTACACTTCAACTCCATTGTTTGACAGAACCGTAATATATGGCAAATATCTCCATTTAATTATATAAATGTAGAGCCCCAAGGCCAATAGGGAACACATTATTACACACTTTCTTTAGGGTGTTAAAGCACTTTAATATCTAGTCAACCATAGACATAAGAGATCAAAAGAAATGCAATGGTACATGGAGGCATTTAAGCCGTAATGTTCTTATATATTTTGTCTGGCATTTTACAAAATAAGGAGCGTACCATGGTATATATATATTTATTATATTTATTACAATTCCGTTTTATGTATTTTCAGGATTGGAATACATTTGTAATGTATTTATACAATAATGTGGAACCATGGATAGTATTTTGTCTATGTCAATTAATATGGTTGCAAGCACTGGTACTTTAAATTGGGTTAACACAGTCTTAGCGATGTCATGTGATCAAGGCCGGTCATCAGCTGAAACGCGTCATGGCGGACTACATGTGAGATCAAATAAATGTATTTTGCACAAGATTGGGTCTACGCTCGTATTTATCCCCTTGAAAGTTTACGAGGACTCTCGTTTTATATATAAATATATATATATATATACATATTTTTATTACACAATCGCCCTAAGCTTGGGAGGTCACTCGGCTCGAAGCCCGCCATCTGGCTTCTTTTAACAGCTCTTCATGGCATTCCAAAATTGCTTCCTTTCGCCAACCGGTTTCGATGCAGGACGGCATCTTCTTCACAGGCGTGCTTCATGATACTTTACAGGAAGTGCTCTCTTTTATTTCATTCCATTTTTTCATGCAAATTCGTTTGTTCGGCAAAGTGCATTACTTTAAAGTAGCATGATGGGACATGTAGTTCCCTTTATTAGCATCATTGTTCCCTTTGTAGGGTCCTGTAATGTTCATTTTATTTGCCAGCATTAATCCTTTAGTAGGTATTGGTCCGCCATGAGGAGCTTCTTACGTTTTGGGCTCCTGCGCTTCACAGCAAGGAAAGTTCCTCACCACAGCCCCTCTGTTTTTCAAAAGAGGTGGTGCTCCTCCCCTACGACGGGGGCCGCCGCGATTAATTTTATTACACAATCGCCCTAAGCTTGGGAGGTCACTCGGCTCGAAGCCCGCCATCTGGCTTCTTTTAACAGCTCTTCATGGCATTCCAAAATTGCTTCCTTTCGCCAACCGGTTTCGATGCAGGACGGCATCTTCTTCACAGGCGTGCTTCATGATACTTTACAGGAAGTGCTCTCTTTTATTTCATTCCATTTTTTCATGCAAATTCGTTTGTTCGGCAAAGTGCATTACTTTAAAGTAGCATGATGGGACATGTAGTTCCCTTTATTAGCATCATTGTTCCCTTTGTAGGGTCCTGTAATGTTCATTTTATTTGCCAGCATTAATCCTTTAGTAGGTATTGGTCCGCCATGAGGAGCTTCTTACGTTTTGGGCTCCTGCGCTTCACAGCAAGGAAAGTTCCTCACCACAGCCCCTCTGTTTTTCAAAAGAGGTGGTGCTCCTCCCCTACGACGGGGGCCGCCGCGATTAATTTTATTACACAATCGCCCTAAGCTTGGGAGGTCACTCGGCTCGAAGCCCGCCATCTGGCTTCTTTTAACAGCTCTTCATGGCATTCCAAAATTGCTTCCTTTCGCCAACCGGTTTCGATGCAGGACGGCATCTTCTTCACAGGCGTGCTTCATGATACTTTACAGGAAGTGCTCTCTTTTATTTCATTCCATTTTTTCATGCAAATTCGTTTGTTCGGCAAAGTGCATTACTTTAAAGTAGCATGATGGGACATGTAGTTCCCTTTATTAGCATCATTGTTCCCTTTGTAGGGTCCTGTAATGTTCATTTTATTTGCCAGCATTAATCCTTTAGTAGGTATTGGTCCGCCATGAGGAGCTTCTTACGTTTTGGGCTCCTGCGCTTCACAGCAAGGAAAGTTCCTCACCACAGCCCCTCTGTTTTTCAAAAGAGGTGGTGCTCCTCCCTACGACGGGGCCGCCGCGATTAATTTTATTACACAATCGCCCTAAGCTTGGGAGGTCACTCGGCTCGAAGCCCGCCATCTGGCTTCTTTTAACAGCTCTTCATGGCATTCCAAAATTGCTTCCTTTCGCCAACCGGTTTCGATGCAGGACGGCATCTTCTTCACAGGCGTGCTTCATGATACTTTACAGGAAGTGCTCTCTTTTATTTCATATACATATATATATATATATATATATATATAACACAAACGCGCTCCTTCTGGACTACACGGGACCCATGGAGAGTGGCGAGCACACCGGCTGTTCCAATCCTTCCGTAAATGCCTCTGATCCGCGCGCTCTCAGTAAAGGAAGACTCTGTGTCAATAAATATCAACTGCTGTGTTTATTCACAACGCGTTTCGCTTCAAGTCACGCCCCAAGTGGGCCGGCAAATCACATTGCCTGCAAAGCATGATGGGGCTGGTAGTTCCTTACCCATGTGGGTCTGTTTGTAGCCATCACTGGTTTTCAAAGTTCTTTAAATGGTGCTTTGGGGCGTGACTTGAAGCCCACTTGGGGCTTGTCTTGAATAAATGGAGGGAAAATGCTGGCAGAAATGTTTGGCCGTCCTGGAGAGCAGTTGGCTTTGAAGAAGGGCGCAAGCCTGAAACGCGTCGCATTAAACTGCTGGTCAGTGTGTTTTAATATCCCAGTTCCTGTGTCTGCTTACTTCCTGGGAGTGCCTCTCGCTTCAATGAAGCAAAGCAGGATTGCTTTTGCACAAGGGGAGCTGCATGTCAGCAGCTCCCCTTGTGCAAAAGCAATGCCAGCTCCCGCAGGAGGCGGGGAGCCGGCTGGATCGTGGGGGCATTGGGGCTCCCCCCACGGTCCCCAACGGAGAGGCCAGGCCCCGGGGGATGGGGTCCCCGGGGCCAGAAGTGGCCCAGGGGAGAAGGGAGGGCACGCGGCCCCCCTCCCCTCAAATGAAAAAATAATAAAAAAAATTAAAAACGGAGAGGCCGGCCCCATGGGATGGGGTCCCTTGGGCCATAATTGGCCTGAGGAGGAGGGCAACGCGGCCCCCCTCCAAATATTTTTTTTTAAAAAGTCTGGCCATGCCGTGGGGGATGGGGTCCCTGGGGCCGAAATTGGCCTCGGTGGGGCCACGCGGCCCCCTTCCCGATTTAAAAAAAAAAATTATAAAAGGGGTCAGGCCCTGGGGGATGGGGTCGCCAGGGCCCCAAAAACGTAAAAGAAGGGGGCCACACAGACCCCCTTGTAAAAAAATATATTAAAAAAAGCCGGCATCTAGCCGGAGGCCACGCCCCCTTTCTCCAGCACTCTGCAAACGTGCCCCCTGGCGCGTTGTTAGTTGGGGAATTAATTGCCCTTGAATACTGAGGGTCCCTGAGGGCCAACTAGCCCACCAGGTACCTCCAGTATGCGCCACAGAGCTGTGTTGCAAAAAGGTGGCCCGAGGCCACGCCCCTTTTCACACCACTCTGCAAACGTGCCTCTTAGCACACTGTTGGTGGGGCGATGAGGTCCTCTTGTGTCCTGAGGACCTCAGGACACAAGTGGACTTCATCCCCCGAGCAGCAGTGCGCCAAGAGGCACGTTTGCAGAGTGGTGTAGAAAGGGGGCGTGGCCTCAGACCATCTCTCTGCAATCCAGCTGTGTGGCGCTTACTGGAGGTACCCGGTGGGCTAGTTGGCCCCCAGGGACCCTCAGTATTGAAGAGGATTTAATCCCCCAACTTAGAACGCCGAAGGGGGTGCGTTTGCAGAGTGGTGGAGAAAGGGGGCGTGGCCTTTGTCCACCTCTCAGTAATCCCACTGTGTGGGGCTTACTGGAGGTAAGAGGTGGGCTAGTTGGCCCCTAAAGGACCCCCAGCAATGAAGGGGACTTCAATCCCCATCAAAAAGCGCACCAGGGAGCGCGTTTGTAGAGTGGTGCTCAAAGGGGGCGTGGCCTGCTACGAGTAACTTACCAATGCTGCTGTGTGGGACTTACTGGAGGTAATAGGAGGGGTAGTTGGCCACCAAGGATGTCCTTGGGGGCCAACTACCCCTCTTGTTACCTCCAGTAAGTCCCACACAGTGGGATTGCTAAGACGTCTTTGGAGGCCATGCCCCCTTTCTCCACCACTCTGCAAACATGCCTCCTGGCAGACTACGGGATGGGGATGAAGTCCAATTTACTCCTGAGGGAGTTTGGGGGCCAAGAAGCCCTCCTGGTACCTCCTGTAAGTCCTACGCAGCAGAATTCCTGAGCGCTGGTCGGAGGCCCAGCACCCTTTCTCCACCACTCTGCAAACGTGACTACTACTTAAAGAAGCATCTTTCTGCACCTCTGATTAGAGGTAGTTTTAATCCCCCTGCCTTATTATACACTAGGGCCTTACAGAGGAGGTCATGCCAATCACAGATAGATGCAACAAATTAAAAACATAACAGTTATTTAATAAAAAAAACTTTAATTGGTTAAGTCAGAAACAATACAGGAAGCTCTTCAGCACAGGGGCCTGAATATGGAATTTAAAAAAAAAAATGTTTTAAAATTGCCTTAACTTATTTCTAAACACCGAATCACCAATGTTAGTATCAGGTGCGGCTGCACTGGTCACACCACCCTAAAGCCGGCCCTGACTGTGTAATGGTTAGTATGTCAGTGAGTATGGATAGCACAGCCTAGTGTGTGTGAGGCTGTCACTCTCATGCCTGGTAGCTCCCAGGTGGAATTTTGATGGGTCTGTTTTCTGTAACCTCTTTGTTTCTTACATGTTTTTCTTAAATCTAAGTCATCTCACCTCTCTTCCTTGTGAGGGGTCTCTTTGTAATTATCTACGTCTTAATCCATGTCTATGCTACATAGTGTTTTTGGGGAGGTTGAACCTGAAGATCCTCAAGAATTTATCAACCAGGTTTCAAGATACAATACATCAGGTACCTTCTTAAAGTCCATTTTAGTTTAAAGGAAAAAATATAAACTATAGGCAGCGGAACTGTCGGCACTGGTCATATCACATTCTCTTGTCTACAAAGCAGTACCTAGTTGCCAGTGGTTTGTGGAAAGGTATGCTGAGTTTGACTGTCACAAAATTTATCATTGAGAAATGCAGCATGGCACTCATGTATGTACTGCTAAAAGATGTAAGACAAGAAGCAACAGAAATGATGCGGCGGGGCAGGTCAGTGATTTGAACACTAATGACATCAACATAATAATTCACTGTCAAGTTTTCCTTGCTTCGAATATTAAATGATAATTGCTCACTTTTGAAACGTGAAGCTAAGGATGTCTGCTATGATAAGGAATTAGCACTGGCATTACAGATGCCAGGGTGAAAGAGGGTGGCAATGTAGAAGAAGTGGATTAACAAAGAGGATAATTGAACTTTCTAACTTCAAAACCATACCCCACAAGTGCACCCTCACCACTCATCTAGCTGCTCCTATTATTGGGTATTTCTTTTATAATTCTCTCTTATGAACATTCACGGCAAATTTCCAGTAAAAAAAAGGAGCCAGCAATTGCAAAGTAAGTAAGTATCAGCTCTAATCAGCTAAGCTGTTGACTTTGCCAATACTTGTTTACACTTGTAAGTGAGCGCATGAGTCATGATACATTTGCTCGCACATCCAGCAATCTTAGAATGGGTTTTCTGTCATGAGGCATGCCTGCATACTCGATGTCCAGTGTCGACCCTGTGTACTTCTTATATTTTGATTATAGCCGCATGCTGTAGTGAGCCTTGACTGCTTTTTTTGCAACTTTTGGAAGACCAGTTTATAAAATGTACAACTCTGGTGTCCAAATGGAATTACTCAGGTGTACTGATGTACTCTGATGAGTACACAGGCATGCATCATGATGTGTGCACATACATGCATCATACAGTCTAAGCCCACATGCATCATAATATGGGGTACGTGCATGACACAATCACCATCTTGGAATGGCAAATTAAAATATATATTATGTGGGCCTTGTTTATGGCATTTTGGCGTAGGGCAGCGCAGCAAGGCACCAAAGTGAAAGGACAGAACTGTACCGTATTTAAGCAATACTGTGCATTCCTGTCCTTTCTGCCTGTCCTGACGCCGTTTTGGCGGCCTAGTGCCAACATCGGCAACCTTGCACCATGGTGCATGGGTCTCTGTTGTAGACAGGATTGTTTTTGAGCAGGAAGGGGCACTTTCATGCACAAAAACAATCCTATGAGGCATTTTCCTTCTTCTGTGTGTGCAGGGAATAGTAACAAAAGAGGATACATTAACATATTTCTCCTCGTTATGCCTCACCTCGGGAGGCATACAGATTTGATGCTTCCCCGGGTTTACATGACTATGTTTCAAGTTTCAAGTTTAAGTTTATTTGATTTAGTTCTCGACTGAGAACAACAAATATTTAAAGAATAAAATTACATTTAAAATAATAAAATGTCATTCTAGTACAAAGTTAAAATAGATTTTAGAAATTTAAACATATTGTAACACACAAATTCATTAGGCGGTGCCTTACAAAGAGAAATCAGGTTCTGAACCGAGTTCATTTTACATTTTGTTCAAATTGGTTGTATAAACCTCTTTCTAGCTTCTACAACAGTCAGATTTGGACAAACGAATAACACATGTTCCAAGTCTTACACCCTGCCATTACACAGATCACAGGAACTACTAGCTTTTTCCTTTGGGAACCACTTAAAGGTGAATGATTTTAGAGAAAGTATCCCGAGACGGAGTAATATAATACTTCGCCTGACTCCATGCTTTAAATTGAAACAAATATACTGCTGCATTTTCTTATATACAATAGTTTCAGCATATTGTTTATCCAGTGGCAATTTGTAGCAGTGTTAGATGTCGAGATCGAAGCTTAACCTTGGTGTTAAATGTTTTAAAAAAAGCTTCAAGTGAGCGGGACTCCAAGATTGCAACAGGTCAATAGTAACATTTGATATTTTAAAAGTGATAGATACATTTCTAAAGAATACATAATTCGGCGATCCTTGTTCGAATGTCTCTATTTTTAGTAAGGATCGTAGGGTACCTTGGTCCGCATGAATAAGGTTATATGCCCATCTTAAAATATTAGTAATGCCTCTGGCGTAAGAACTGACTAATGAAAGTTCAAGACGAAGAGCTTGTACCGGCACGGCTTGTGACATCTTGGTCAGTTTCCGGAGGACTTTCCCTTCTTTCAGATCCAGTTGTTTCCATTTCATTGGCTTAATGGAATATATTCGAGTGCATATGATAGTACTGGTGGGATCTTAGAACTATATACTTGAAGAAGAGAAGAAAAGTGCCTTTGGCCAGTGGAGGAGTATAATCGTAGAAGTACCCCCATGTTGACGTCAACTATATGTCCCAAGTTCTTCAGGTGAGGTAAGTTTTGCAGAGATTGTGAAAAAATTCTCCCTAGATATGTGTATTCCTTTACAACTTCCAGCAGTTTTCCCCCTAAAGTCCAGTTGTATTTAACATATCGTTTCCTTCCTGTAAATGGAACGATTTTTGTTTTAGTGATATTTGGTATTAAATAATTTTCTTTAGTGTATTTAGTAAGTGCTTGCAAATTCCTTTGAAGACCAAATGGAGTTAGATCTAAGATGACTACATCGTCTGCATACATCATGGTGTGAATTTTATAAGATGTGATTTTAGGTGGAAAATTGCTAACCTGTTTGAAACTTTCCGGCAGGTCACTAAGATATAGAGAGCAGTATGGGAGCTAGGAGGCACCCTTGCCGAAGACCGTTAGGTGTAGCTATTGGGCTAGTAAGACCCTTCTCCCTCCCTATTTGAACTTGACACCATGTCCCTGAGTACAATGATGTTATTAAATGAAGGAGGTTATCCAGAATTCACATTTTTCGAAGTTTTCTCCAGAGCATTGCTCTGTCCACCCTGTCAAATGCAGTCGTAAAGTCGACGAAGACTGCATACACAACCTGAGACTTTAAGGTGACATATTTATCAATTATTGTTTGCACTGCTGCAATGTTGTGAGTAACAGAGTGTTTTGGTCTAAACCCGGCTTGATTTAAGGGAATAGAACCTGTTGAAAATGCCCACTCTTTGAGATGTTCTAAAACAGATGCCGCAAAGATATTCCCAGTTGCATCGAGGAGAGCTATCTGCCGATAGTTGCAGGGGAGCAGCCTGGAGCCCTTCTTATAGATTGGAATTACAATGCTCCCCTTCCAAGATTTTGGAATTTCCCCAGTTTCAAAACTATGGAAAAAAAGGGGAGCTAGAAACTTGCTCCACTCTTTGAGGTTGCTTTGGAGGACCTTAATTGGAATTTGGTCCGGTCTCATTGCTGCCGACGTTCTTGCCTTTTCTAATGTAGTGTTCAATTTGAGGAGGAGATGGAGCTCCGTTATCTAAAATGTTTCCTCCTAGCTTGCTTGACATTAGAGTCGAACTTTCTGTCCTCACATTTAATTTATATAAGTTGGTTAAGTATATGTCCCATTCTGATGGGGGGACTGGGATAGCTTGTAGTTATTTTTTTGTGCCTGTTTCTTTGGCAATTATAGTCCAATAGGAACGTTTGTTATTTTGTTTTGCTGCTATCTGTATGTCCACCCATTTTTTGTCCTGTATTTTATTACGATTTTTTTCCTTATCCCTCCTGCGGTGGTTTTTTAAGTTGTTAATTTCACATTTTCTTATTTCAGAGAATTGAAGAAATTGTGCCCTTATTAGTTTATTTAATTCAATTGCACTTATGTCTAGGTTCCGTCTTTTGTTTTTTTCTGATCTTGACATTCGTTGTTTTAAATTATCCTGCAAGGATTGTACCAATTTATTGGTGACTGCTTCAAAATTTGTTATCAGATTTGTTGAGTGAATGATCTGTAATGGTTGTGCCGTCTCGATTACGGTCATAATTTTGTTAAATGCTCTCGAATTCCATAGCAGCCGCCCTTGGACCTGGTTCACCAGTACTGTACTTTGTAAATACATGATGTGCCCTGGAGATGTAGGTTTCAGTCTTAACTCTGTTGTTTGTTGTTAAATGTAATATTGCGTGATCACTTCCTAACACAAAATTAATATTTAGGTGTGAGGCTGAACCGAACAGATCTAGACTACAAATCATATAATCGAGGATTGAAGTATTAAAATTGCCTTTTCTTGTGCAGGATGCCGGAATGTCTCCTATATTGCCATTTAATATTACTCCGTTCAGCAGTGGAAGTGAGGATAATAGAATTTTCCCTCTTTTATCTGCTTTACTTCCTGTGGGAAATTGTGGAATTGGGATTGCCAAGGCTTCTTCTTGTTCGCCATTAACCCATTTTTCTAATAAGTCGTTAGATATTTTCCCATTAAAATCACCTGTTAGGAAAACTGACGGAAAATCTTGTCCTTCTACCACCTTTTCTATTCCCTCAAATATTTCTATTGCTAGTGCACCCATGACTATGTAAATCTGGGGTAGCGTCAAATTTCATGGGTGTTCAATGGGAAAACCCACAGCAACGCTCATGAAAAGCCTACCGGGTGCATAGTAAGGTGACGCAGTGATTTGCGCTGCATTGCCTTACTCATGATTTATGAGGCCACACAAAGCCATGCAAGGTGGCTTTGTGTAGCTTTTTAAATCTTTATGAGAGCCCAGTGTCACACATGTACCCCCTATGTGTTTTAAAAGCACGTATTGAAAAAGGAGCAGTCCGGTAGCAAATTGCAGCCACTGAAACCCCAAAATAAAATGAAAGGAATTATAAAACAAAAGGCGGTTCATGGGAGGAATGGTAGAGCATATGAGAGTAGGGGGAACAATGGAGCAGCTATATTATTTTAAATATACATAATTAATATAACATATAAACCTAGAGGTGTGGCAGAAAAAACATACAAGTGGGGAAAGAGAGAGAATGTGAAGTAGATAAACAACACGTGGGTAGAGAGCAAGGAAACACATGCAGTCCAATCGAGTGCTGAAAATAAACAAAAAAAGCAGTTCTTTGAATATGAGCAATGTCAGCAGTGGAATGATACTAGACAGACGAAATGTAAAACTGAAAGGCTCCAGGATGGGACAAATACAAGAATAGGGAGGAAAGTCATCAAATCAAGAGTAAAAAAATTAAATAGACAATAAAGTCCCCCAGTCAGGAGCAAGGGGCTGACTCAGTGCCCACTCTATAGCTGTGAATACAATTTAGGCGGAAACACCTTTCAGGATTCCAGGAGGCTGGACTTTCGGGGGCAGATTTACAAGCCCCCTGCGCCACCAGTACGTCACTTTTTGTGACGTACTGGAGGCGCATTCCACTTCTCCATATTTACAAGGAGAGGAAAAGCCACCCTGCGTGACTTTTCCTCTCCTTGTAAATATGGCCCCTTCACACGCAGCACTTTGCGTGGAAGGGGCGTTCCATGGGTGTTGCTCTGGGTGTTACCACGCAACACCCATGGAACGAGACACATTTCCAGATTTACGAGGAATTGTAAATCTGGGAATGCGTGTCAATGCTACGCCTCCCCAGGGGAGGCGTAGCGAGGCGCAACGAGGAGAAATGTTTTAATTTATCCTCGTTTTTTCCTCTTTCAAAGCGTGCTGCATTCTACAGCACGCATTGAAAGAGGAAATTACCTCTAATGATTGTTTTTGTTCAGGAAGGGTTTCCTTCCTGTACAAAAACAATCTCCCCACGACGCAGGCATCCTTGCACCATGGTGCAAGGGTGCCTGCGTCGGCGCATGGCAGCAGTTTGAGCGCCAGCGCAGGGGGAAGCACAGAGGTGCGACATATTGTTGTAAAAATTTCGCATCGCTGTGCTTTCCATACTAACGCAGCACGGCGCAGCAAAATGACTTGCTGCGCCGTGCTGCGTTAGTTTATTGTAAATCTGCCCCACAGTTTCCCACGCTGTACTTTCATATTCCTAGTACAAGTTACACTCTTGGGAGTGCGCAATAATTGTGAGGACTCATGATTACTGTGAAAAATTCTCTATAGTAATCCCCTTTCAGAGGGGTGCAAGGAGCACATTTATGACGTGCTCTGAGCATGTGGTAAATATGTGCAGGGATGGGCGGGGTAGGGAGATTGGGCGAGGGAAAGGTGAGATCAATGCTGGAAGGCGAGAGCATTTAGAGTCAGGTGGAGTGGAGGACGAGGCTTGGCTTCAGTAGCATCCAGCGCCTTATGCAATTTTCGTGGGCCTGAATTACTACAGCTCAGTAATTTAAGAGTCTGATGTTCCTGCCCTCGGGAAATCCACACAGGAAGAGCAGGCCAGCCGTGATCAGGCGGAGCGGAAATCCATACAGGAATTCAGCTCCACCTGACTCATAATCACGACTCATATAGATTGGAAACAATAGGTCTGACCACCAGACAGCTAATGCTGTTTCTAGCTGAGATCCAAAAATAGTTTTTTCTATGACAGATTCAGGTATGAAAGGTAAAGAATGACAAATGTGCCACAGAATGGGCAATGTGAAGATGTAACTTTTTTTTCCGATTTCCATCAACTAAATATATGGGTCAACTCGAAAAAATCCTCACCCAACACATTTCCTAATTTCTCGGTGTCCCCAATACTCCAAGCATTGTGGGGTGCTTCAGCGTATGGATCCTTCTATCATTCATATATTCACAAACATACATTTTCTAATTAAGTTATCTGCTTGCGACTCGATTCGCTAAAGTGGCACAACTAGGAGCCCTTAGAAATTAACTAAATACTGGTACTGAGTGCGACGTGAAGTATTTGTCGTAAATGACAGTGCGATGTAGAAGTTAGATGGACTTGAACTCTTTGTCCAGGATGAATATATTCCTTCACCCAGCCAATCCTCTTATCGCACATTTCCTATTAGTTTGTTATGAAAGAGTCAATATTTTAATCAAACGGAAGGTTCTGAGAATGAATGTATGAGCTTCTCTGTTGATTGATGAAACATTTTTCTTTTATAAAGCTGTTGGACTCTCAGCCTCTGGCAAACTCGTGGGAATGTAATCATTTCTTGCATTTGTGTTGTACAGTGGGATCTCTAAATAATGAATGGAGTGGAATATAAAGTAGCCAATAAATTACTACTTTCTAGAAATGGAAACCAATAGTATCTAAAAGGACACTTTTTTCAGAGAAAAAGATACAAATATGTTAATGTAAAACATATTCGCCTAAATTCAGCAAACTCATAGTTCCAATACATGTACGTTTGGCAAATTGTTCTTCTTCAAAGACACACAAAATGCATAACCAACATGATGTTAACGTTTAAGAATATAGAGCAGTTCCATGAGCGTTCCCACTTGCATTTTTTGACTCCACGTCGAACCTAGGGGCAGATTTACATGGAACTGACGCATCTGCATAGATGCGTCAGTTTCCTTGCATCAGCGCTGAATGTCCTTGCGCCACAATGGATGCGCTGTATTTACAATACAGTGCTCCATGGTGCAAGGATTAACAGATGCGTCAGAAATTTTGACGCATCTGTTGGCGCAAAAGTGGCGCATTGCTGGAGTTGCTCATGAAAGTGATGCAACTCCAGCAATGCGCCACAATAGATGGGTGAGCCTCATTCAAAAACCCTGCGTCATTCCTTACCCCTGGTCTGAGCAGGCGTACGGATTTTGACGCAGTGAAGGCGTAGAGTGACGCAGTGACCTGCTGACCTTCAGGAGGCTACTCAAGACCTGGCTGTTCGACCAGTAGCAGCACCCCCCCCTTTTCTCTCCCCAGCGCCTTGAGACCCTCGCGGGTAGGTAGTGCGCTCTACAAATTCTGTGATTGATTGATTGACTGCGTCAAATCTTGTAGATTTCACTGCGTCAGTTCTACATGACTTTTTGAGTGGGAACGCCCACCCTGCATACATTATACCTGACGCAGGTATAATATGACGCTGGGCTTTACAACGTGACGCATCTACCTAGATGCGTCACGTTGTAAATGGGCCGCAACATTTACGCTGCGGTTGCGTCACAAAAGTGACGCAACGGCGGCGCAAATGTCACGCAAGGGGCTTGTAAATCTGCCCCTAAATGTTTAGGATTTGCAAAAGTCCACTTTGGCGCAAAATCCCACTGATACTCAAATCAGGATTATTACTCCGTCTCTAATTGCACACCCCAATAAAGTCTGCCTGCACGAATTCCCACAGCTAAAATCTGCTGCAACTTGTTTGGGCAATCTGCAAGAAATCGGAGTTTACAAACTTTGGCACGGGCAAAACCTGGATGTATCGGCATGTGATAGGCGCTTAATTACCATTCACGATTCAGCGTGCTTGAGAATGATCTGTGTTCTGTAGGCACAGTGAAATCCTGTGAAATATAACAAGGGCATAAGTTAAACTTAACATAGCGCCTAGCCATGGTACCTATTGTCCTATAGTGCTGAGCATTGTACCTCTCTACTACCCATTAATGAAGAAGCCTGTTTGCTGACGAAGTTCGTACTAATTACAATTCCAATATTATGCATATATTTACAACTGTTAGACAACACTTCAGTAACCTTCCATGAACTTTAAGTTCTATATCGTACAGTAGCGCTTATGGTCTTGTAATGTATATGTGGGACATTAAGTGGGCAATTATAGTCCAATCAAATATACGGTATTAGTCAATAGCCATTGTTTCTCAGTCTTACTCTTTGAATCTTGATAGATCAGTCCAATCTGGAGAATTTTTATTTTCAGAAGTATCCTGAAAAGCTGCTTGGATAGGTTTTGTCTTTAAGCCCTTGGTTAAAGGACAGCCATAAAAGTTCAGTTTTCAGAAGACTCCTAAGTGCAGAAATTTTGCTTGGCTCTTAGGTTCAAGATCAAGATATTACAATCCGCAGTCTAGTCTCAGAGCTTCCAGGTGACAGCCTCTATATTTCAAGTCTCACCTATAAACTGTTTTAGTGGTCTCTTCAGCCTCACGTTTTCCCAAAAAGCATAACAAAAATGCAAACAATCAGTCCTATACAGCCACTCAAGTGTTATTCACATTTTACTTCCTTCCTCCTCATCCCTTAGCATAGAGCTATAGATGAACTTCAAATATTGGCTCTCTTCTCTGTGAGTGACGGCATGTTGCTCATGCACGTGAACATCCACCTACAAAGTAGTCCAATTCAATGCTAGGGCTGTGAGGCCACTCTGCTTTCGTTACCTGTTTTCTTTTTACTTTTTGTATTTATATATTTTTTTAAAAACGAAATTCATTTTTAGGAATTTCTATATTGGTACCTTTTAATACGTTTACATTTTTCATTTCAACATTGGTACTTTTTTTATTACCTTTACACTTTTAAGTGCATATGATTTCCAAAATGTAAAATATATGAAAAATGCAACCATGACTGAGTCTGATCTATTGGCTTTGCAAATGCTTACTCTCATTTGATTACATTATCTGCATATATCCCATGCTCTGTTACACAGACCTTATACGTAGTTCCGCAATTTTGGAACTTGATCCTAGACTCTAATGCTGTGATACGCAGCCACAAAACTCCAGTGGGCGCCCAAGGGGTGTGAGGGAGATATAATTTTAAAAAATGTACCTGTTCTGCTGCTGAGGTGTCGGCGCCCCTCTTCACTCCTGATGGTGTCCCAGACGTCCCTTGGGCACCAGCACAGGCTCCACACCCACTCCAGACACTGCTCTCATAGCATAAGAGCAGCGCCAGTTTTGGTCTGAGCAGCCTCGTTTGCTGCTCAGATAGTGCCTTAGTGATGTGGGGTTTCTCCAACCTGGCTATGCAACACAGCTGGGTTGGAGAAACCTAAGTGTGCATGTCTGTTTGGCCGGCATGCACACTTTATCGTGCACATTGCCTGCTCCTCTCTGCCATGCCCAGCCCGGCCCGCTCCACCCACGTCTCCCTGGATGAGTTGTGTTATATTATCATTTTATTTTCTGCTGACTGACTGTAGTAACGAGGTCCAAGCAGGCAAGATGTGGTTCAAGATGTTTTATTGTAGTAAGTTACAGGATATGTAGATCAGCCCTACCAGGAGCAGCCAGCATGCTGCTCAGCCCAATCTCAACTGTGACTTATCCTCACAAGCTCCCAACATTCCGAAGCGCATCATCACTGCAACATTCCATTATATACACAGCACAAACACACTGGCTGGGCAGGTGGTGAAAAAGGCATAACATTAACAAGGACAGGATACTACACTGACTCAGTGGGGTGACACACCTCTGCCATTTCAGAGGAGATACCCCTGGAACTGTGGGCTGTCAACGGCCCGACAGACCTTGCTCAGCAGCCTGCAGACCTTTTTCGTGTCCCCCTTGAGTGATGCAGGGCACAGCTGCTGTGTACTGGGCAGCCTGAGGTTTTCTGTAAACACAAAAGAGGGCCACTGTAGCATATATGATCACAACATCACTGCGCATACTCCAGCTTTTGTGTTCACAGAAAGCTTCTATGAGTGACTCCACACTCCTGGCTCTGGTAGCAAGCAAAGGCCGTTTAAATGTCAGCTGTTGCACACTTACTTTCAAGCTTGCTACCAGGCCACTTTTACTCATGACGTCGCCACCTGCAGCCGTCCTTCTTCATTGCCCCCAGCCTGCATTCTGTGCTGCCCACCC
The DNA here is from genome assembly GCA_963921515.1 of Calotriton arnoldi. Lineage (NCBI taxonomy): Eukaryota > Metazoa > Chordata > Amphibia > Caudata > Salamandridae > Calotriton > Calotriton arnoldi. Next base: position 79,921 of record CAWUFW010015355.1, on the reverse strand, counting down.
AAAAGAGTCCTAAAGCAGCAGGCGGCCTCCCATAGATCAGGCTAGCCTGCTCTCTTCTTGGCTGCCTACTGGCCAGCCTGCTCCCCTCCACGTTACCTACTAGGCCACCTTCCCTCCACATCAGGCAACCTGCCCTCCATTGTCTGGAGTCTGCCAGCAGGTCACCAGAAGCAGCAGGATGTAAAAAAGCTGCCTTCATACCTGTGTCAGTTGAGGTTGTGGGTGTGTGTCTATAACAGGGCACGGATGAGAGCTACGGAATTCAGGCCTAAGGCAGAGTAAAGTTCTTACAGTACCCGTCAAGGGTCATAAAGGGGTTCAGAATACATGCTCATCCAATCCTTGGCCTCTCTCTTCAAAATGCATACAGTGCAATGGTCAGATGTGCCAAAAGGAAATGTGAATCTATGTGAAAGTGTGTGAATGAGGATTACAACTGTTGGAATATCGCCATGAGAAAGATAAAGAAACAGCAGTGTTTAAAGTTGAGTGTGTGCGTTGTGTGTGTGGGAGGGGAGAGGAAAGATATGCAATAAAGTATATGCAGGAGAGAGTAAAGAGGGTGCTAAACAGGGAAGGGATGAGGTGAGATATGCAGATGGAGAGTTTCAGAAAGAGATCAGGAGAAAAATGGCATAATAGTTTAACAAAGGCTACAGAAAAAAGTGGTGTGTCGAGAGAGGCGAACCATAGTGATTGAGCCAAATGATAGACTACCACATATATCTGTGTATGTGCTGGTGTAGGTTTTATCTGCACCCCCATCATCAACATCAGATCTAGAAATGGTACTGTTTAAAATATGAGCAAATAGCTGGTATTTATATCTGGGAAAGGTGAAAACCCTACTTTGCTACTGTTGGAAGGCCAGTTTATAAAATGTACAGCTCTGGTCTCCAAATGGAATGAAATATTATTAGGCTTTGAAACATCAATGGTAAATGTTGATATACTTGCATATTGTCCAGTAACCACCTACTGCCAAAGGACTCATAGAAAAGGTAGTGAATGTGATAATAATGTTTCATGTAACCTCGAATGAGGTAGGCAAGGTTCAGTGATAGGGGAAAAGAAAAGTAGTTGTGGTCAAGTGGGGTACCTTTTAGCCATCAAACTATGATACCTCACATCTAATATCAGCTTTACCAATTCACTTGAATATGTTGGAAATAAACACTGCATTGTAAAGCTGGCCAGGGCCCTCAAGACAATTAACTTGTCCTTTGCAGCATTATGCTGACACTACAGTTGTGGTCTGGTAGACAAATTGGAAACTTTGGAATCAGGAGACATGGTTTTTAATCCTGGCCTCCCATTTAGCCAAATTGTATGTTCTTAGGCGACTGTCATTTGAACTTATTCCTCTGCTTGTCTTTGGCAAGATTAGAAGTATTGAGAAGAGAATGAATGTAGAAGCTGCCAGTGAGAGTGTGGTTATTAATAAAGGCTGGATTATACCTAGAGCGGGAGACAGCTCTCGTTTTTGTTTGGTATATTTATCTTTGAAGCAAGTAGCATTGTGCTGCAGTCTCAGCAGTTGCGGTTGATGGCATACAAAAATGGTGAGGCACACATTCAAACACACACACCCACACCCACACACACACACACACACACACACACACACACACCCACCCACACACACACACACACACACACACGAACGCACACACACAAAAACACACACACACACACATGCAGTCACAATCATAAACGCAGCCACACAAACATAGACAATCAAAATATATTGCGAGTCAGGAAGGCACCACATTTAACAGATAAAAAATAAAAGTTTCACTTATCTTAGCCTGCAGCACAACCTCATGTTCTCCAGTCCATGGCTCCAGCTCCTCTGAGGTGACGTCCCAAAGCAAACTACTTTATCCAATCCAGACGCTCCTCTCATGCATGAGTGAAGTGCCTGGATTGGCTGGAGCAGGCTGGCTCAGCGGTCCAAAAGACACTGGAGGCCTGTGTTTGGTCTCCAATCCAGCTGTGCAAGACAGCTGGACTGGAGAGTTTGAATTGTGTATTTTGAGCTGACCGTAGCAAGCTAGCCCGTCAAACTCACATGCACACTTCGAACTGAAGGGGTCAATCCTCATTGCTGCCAATCAGCAGCAATGACGCACTGGCCCCACCCTGCTATTACTCTTCATTCGGCAGAAAGCTGGAAAATAAATAATTTTATTACCATTTTATTTTTCCAGCTTTTTGCACAGAAGTGTGGGGAGGGGGGTGACGCTCTTCTGCTCACATGGAGGAACCGCCAATGAGTCTCAGGTCTCTCCTCCATTACCAAACTGCCTCCACTGATTAGTCAGAAAACGGTGTCGGTCCATCTGTCACAAGGCGGAATATCGAATTGCTGGGCCTTGTTAGTTATTGCACAGAAATACACAAGCTGCAGATCCCCACAATGGCATGCAGTTGAGCAACAAAGTCTTGCAAACAATTCAGACAGAGTGAAGAAGTGATGTTTCAGACCATGCAGAAAGAATAGTATTATTTTGTTGAGTATTTAAAAGAGAAAGATTGCTGTTTGCTGTGCAAAATATTCTTACAAGAAATAATCTGGAGTGACACTATAAAAACCAACACTCAGAATATACAGAGAACTTCCCTATGATGTCAAAAACTGTGTCCCACAAAAGTGGCATCATTAAACTAATCTGTACTTTCTTCGCAGAATCTCTTCCTTTGTCAGATGAAAAAAACTGAGACTGTTACAGAAGCATTGTTCAAAATATACTACTTGCTGGCCAAACATGAGAAAACATCTAAAGAGGCGGACGTAGAGAAGGAGTGTTTCCTTTTGGCAGCCAAAATTTTATTTTAAAACTATAGTAATAAAGGCAACATTTTAAAGGAAATCAGTGTGTTGCAGCTATCAGATTCTACTTGTTCACAAAGAATAGAGGCAATGGGTGAAAATGTGCAGGAGCAGGTGATCAAAGCAGTCAGAGTCACCTTCTTCGGCATTGCCATGGATGAGTCAAAAGATATAGATGATGTGGTCCAGTTATTAGTTTGGGTGAGATATTGGAGCAATCCATTAGTCCAAAAGAAGAGCTCCACTGAATTTTACCACTGTAAGGGCACACAAGTGGAGACAATATACTGAACGGTATCTAAACACATCACATACCATTAAACAATCTTGTCAGCATCACACTAGATAGGGCTCCTGCCATCGTAGGACAGAACAGAGCCTTTGCATCTCCGTTTAAAAAGAAGCTCAATGGACATACCGTCATAAACTGCCACTGCATTATTCACCAAGAAGTTCCGTGCACAAAAATAAAGCAAGGGGAACTGAATAAAGTCCTAAAGCATGTAGTGAATATTGTTAATTTTATTCAAGCCAATTCCCTTAACAATAAACATTTCAAAGAACTGCTGCAGGATTCTGAAATCCTTAATATACAGACCTCTTGATGCACACTGAAGGACGATGGCTACGCAAAGTGAACATTTTGGAGAGGTTCATAGCTTTGCTTCCTGAAATAGAACAATTTGTAAACAGTAGAGGTTCATCATTCCCAGAAATAAAGGATGTCAAATGGCTCACCATGTTCCATTTACTTTCAGATATATTCACAAACTTCAATGCACTCAATTTGAAGCAGCAAGGCAAACAACAGCTTGTGTTCTCAATGATGAATGCTGAAATTTACTTTACTTTTTATACTGGCCCAGAAAATAATTTGTATGTTTGGGTCAACATAAGCTTTTGAGAAATTATTTTGTACACTGCAAGTGTAGAGTAAACTCCAAAATAATCTTACAGACTTACATCAGGATCAGCTCTTAAGGCTTGCCGTTTCAGACATAGTTCCTGATTACAGTACTCTAATAGGAGGCATTACATCTCAAATAAGTTTTTAGTATATCTGTTTCTAACTTATCTATTTTAGAAACCAGTTAAACCTCTGTTGCATTGAGCCTTGTTGAAAATCAGGTTAATGAGCATTACCATGCAATGCCTACTGAGATTGCTATAGCATCTGACAATAAAAATGTATTATCAAAATATCACTAGAATGTGCTTTTTAAAGTGTGCATCTTTCTGAAAGGTCAACCGTGGGAATACACATCTACCTCAGTTGTTTGAAAAGCTTCCCCTTGTAGTTGGGTTTCCAGATAAATCTGCTTTTGAAATACAGGATTGTCTACTAATGTTTTGAAATGGTGGTAGTTTTTTTTTTTACTCTAATAATCCCCCAAATCCTGCTTCCCCAGCTGGGCTCATAGGTGCAATGGCCAAAAACCAGACCATATTTTTTGCACCTGAGAAAATGTTTGTGAGTATCCATGCTCTAGTGAGAGTGAGTGAACAGCTTTCACCATTAGCCTCACATGTTCATGTTTTCAAAGGCAAAGGCATTGCAGCCTTGGTTTTCGAGTCTGTTCTCTGTTAATTAGCTTTTGGGGGTACCTAATGATGATAGGATTGCACTAGTCAATGCATGTAATATTAAGGACTCACTTAAACTCCACCTGATGGATGGACTAAAGGAGCAGGAACATTTTCAAGAGAAAAGAATGCTGTACATTAACACTTTTGAGAGCAGCATTGATTTGTAATACAAAGGTATGCTTGAATAATCCTCCAACATGTTTTTTCTGCTAATCATACACTGGGAGAACACAGTGTTAGTAGACCAAATGACAAGGTGAGATTTATTGTGTGTTCGTCCCAGAACAATTGGACTTCATTCGAACTGAAGGCCCATTTAGACACTTAGGTCCATATTTATGACTCGGTTTGCATCGCTCTTGCACCATGCAACGTGGTGCAAGAGCGATGCAAACCTTAAGTGAGATTTTTAAAGCTACACAAAGCCACTTTGTGTGGCTTTGAGTGGCTCCAAAAATGTGGAGTTACACAATGCAGCGCAAGTCCCTGCTTTGCGTTGCTCTGCACTGGGTAGGCGTTCATTGCGCGTTTCATGTGTTTTCCCACGCAACTCCCATGATTTTTGACTCATTCCCAGATTTGCAAGACCTTATAAACCTGGGAATGCACCAAAAAGATAAGCCTCCACAGGCAAGATGTAATGAGAATAAATATCTTTATTTCTCCTTTTTTCTTCCTCTTTCTATGTACACTGCATGCTGCAGTACGCATAGAAAGAGGAAAAAGCCTCTCAGTATTGTGTTTGTGCAGGAAAGTGGTCCTTCCTGCAGAAAAAACAATCCTGCATGCAACACAGGCACCCTTGCACTATTTTGGAAGGATGCCTGCATTGGCGCTAGGCTGCCAAAACAGCCCCAGCACAAGGGAAAAGGACAGGAATGTGCCGTATTGGATCAATACGGTCCATTTCTGCCCTTTCACTGTGACGCAGGGCAGTGCAGCAAGGTGACTTGCTGTGCAGCTTTGCACCACAAAATTCATAAATATGCCCCTCAGACTTTGAACAGCAGGTATGAGTTGGAGATTTCTTGACTCAATATTTAGGTTTCCTTACAAATTGATAGTGCTATTGGCTGCATGTGGCCTCTTGGCTATGATAACTATAGGATTTTAGAGTAAACCTATTCTCAAGTGGATCTGGAATCCCCCACTGGTTCTTTTGTGTAAATGGTACAATTGTAAATTACCTCAAAGAACATTTTCATAGGAGACATGCAACTTACTGGAAATATAAATAAACACCCACTCACATTACAACTAAAGGAACTAACCAACGATGTAACAATAAAAAACATGTCACCTCCACAAATCATCACGCTTGACCTCATAATAGTTCCACCAAAGATTATATCACTAGAACACTAGATAATTCTTTATTTGTTCAGTCATCATGCCATTTTATTACTCACCTCAAAACACAACCTCCAAAAAATACTTAAGTCCAATCACATCAATATGTGAAATACCCATAAATATATATTCCCAACCAACACCTGTTCTGAGCCACTGCTCTGATTACCCTCATCCTTAACCCTAATACCACTGATTACCTCATAGACTATAATGTCTTAACCGAAAACCATCATAAACAATATAACACCTCTTACCCTTAAGTCCATCAGAGCCAGACATCACACTTAATGATCTTAAAAAGATGTACTTGAAAGTAAAACAGTAACAATGAAATAGGAGAACATATGGGGAAAAATTGAATCCTCAGATACAGTCCTGATGGTAAGAGAACAAAAAAATCACATGTACCGTTTGTCCTAAGTAAAGCCAAATGTTTCAGATCAAGGAAGCAGGTTAACACCCCAATCCCCTCTTTAGACCAAAATATTATCTATGAATCCTCTCAGCCAATAGAAATCTGTGGGTTTAGCTCCTTCCACTGAAAACACATCTAAATAATTCTCTATGAGAATTAAAAAGAGTCACAAATAACTAAAACTCTGCCAAACTCCATCCACCACACAAACAGGGTAGAAGAGTCAGCAATCACTTTGATGCAGAATCACTCTGCCAGATCATCATAACCACAAACCTGTAAGTACATTTAATGTTCCCTTGTCAGCACCTACTGCCAAAAGTTGTCCCAAAGAAATCTCCTCTCTGATACACAGAATAGTCAATACCTGACTAGAAAAGCACACATTTCCTGCAGCACTCCAATCTGATCAATATTTTCCTCACTCAAGAAGCCTAATCATCATCTAAAAAACTCCAAAGTGTTACACCGGTGACTGAAGTACCATTTGCAGTTTTGAACAATTCGCGATCCATAATAATGACAAACTGCATCCCTGAGATAACCCCTCTTCAAATTGTAGATGACATTCGAAAAATTATAGATTAAGAGGAGCCTAGTATATTGAATCTTTTGGCAGTGTTCAACACCCATCAATCACAATTCTCTTGTGAACATTCTTTCTGTCAGAAAGGAAATAGGAGGTAAAATGTTCAACTGGTCTAAAGCATTCCAGTTTGTAGGTATGCAAGTACATATGTATGTATTGGTATTTATATAGCGCAAACCCAGCTGTGGAGCAACAGCATTGTATTGTACATTACATGCAAGGTTAGGACACAATCATAGATCATGCATATCAAGTGAGGATTGGATAAACACATTTTAAAAACATTTACGGAGATTGATTGATTTGTCCTGAACCACAGGATATTGGGCTTAGCTCCGAGGCAAGGACTCCAACCTGGGTTCCAAAGGCAGCATCTTGAGCCACTAGGCCACAGCTCCTCCTCACCTGGGATCACAATTTGTAAAATTAGACTCCTTTAAATTCACATTTTAGCCTGTAAATTGTGGCATGCCTCAAGGGTCAATCCTCTCACATCATTTATTGAAACCTCTACAAGGAACCTCTCAGTTTAATGATTCAAGATAAGAACATTTCTTTACATCATTTCCATGATGATACTTATCTGTACCTCAAATTCTTCAACCCCTTTGAATTTAGCAACAATTAGAAACTTCTTAATGAAACTAATAAACTGGATGTCGAAATACTGAATCCGAACAAGATCGAATTCCTGCTTTGGTACTCCAAAATTTCATTTCCTAATTCAAAAATGGCTTGATACACACTCCTTGCTTATCATTTTACCATCAATAGTGCAATTCTCTGGGCTTCATCGTTGATCCAAATCTCAATCTGAGTATAGAGCCCAATAAACTGGCAAAACCTTTATCTTATCAATGTCATCATTAAGGAAAATTGAGCTTCCATATTTTTACACAGCAGTCGCAGCCAGTGTGCCTTCCCACGAAAATAGAGGTAATTCTCTCCAGACGTACGTTCCAGAATGCACAACTGCATCTCTCAAGTCACACAGAAGCACACCTGGTCTCCAGTGGAAAAAAGTTGGACCACATCTCTTCAATCCTAAAATTACTACATTGGCCTCTGTTTGAGGCATGTATTTACTGAAAACAAAAACTTACTTTAAAGATAAACTGCATAATAGGGGTGGGCAGAACTTGCAGAGTTTCACTTCACAGAATGCTGCAGAATTACATAAAAACTGCGAGATTCCGTGGAGTTTCGCGAGCGAACGGAATTCAGCACGCTGCACTGCTTGCACTGATTTTTAGCACTAGCAGCTTGTTCTTCACTGTAAAATCAGTGCAAACAGCACCATGCAGTGAGCCAGATGGCACTGCTTCTTTCTGCCACTCAAGTAGATATTCTACTCTGGTGGCAGCTTTCTCAATGCGAATAGTTGCAGCCTACCACCAGCGTTGAGAAATCTCGCCTGGAGGCATTCTAGCACCCTAAAACCATGCTAGGGTACAGAAATTGTTGCTCGCCAACTTAACACTGGCAAGCTGTGCTGAAAAAAACCCTCTGCATTGTGGTTGTTGGTGGGGTTTTGTCAGAACTCCACTATCCAAGCGAACACTAACTGGGCAAAATTCTGCACACTCCACCGACAGAGTGGAATTATTCACCCACTCCTACTGTAGACCATCCGAAAAGAAATATTTGCAAGAAGAAAATCTCACCTTCTACTTGAGAGTCCTAAAACCAAGAAGACCAAAACCTTAAACCAGGCCTTTTCTTGTATTGTTCCCAGACTATAAAACCAGATCACCGAATGCATTACACTTAACCATAGTTTCCTATCCTTAAGGAAAAAGTTAAGGGGCATATTTGCTAGAAAAAATGACGAAGCGTGCCGCTGCAAACCATCTTGTTGCACCAAGCTGCGGCACTAGGAAAGTGCAGGGATGCATCGTATTTACAGCAACACAACACATCCCTTTGCTTTCCTCTGTGCTGGCGCACAATTGGCTGTCTAGCACCAATGCAGACACCCTTGCACCATGGTGCAAGGGTGCCTGCATTGCAGGGATGATTGTTTTTGCACAGAAAGGGATACCTTCCAGCACAAAACCAATCATTGATGGAGTTTTTCTCTTTCTATGTGTACTGCAGAATGCAGCACATGTAGAAATTTTAAAAAACGAGGAGAAATAAAGGTATTCCTCCTCTTTGAGCCACTTTAGGATCTGGCACATTCCCAGGTTTACGAAAACTTGCAAATCTGGGAATGCATCAGATTCCATGGATGTTGCGTGGGAACACCCACAGCAACAAACATAAAAAGCCCCTTCCATGCAGAGTATGCATGAAAGGGGGTCATATTTACATAGGCCATAAAAAGCCTTGCAGGGTGACTTTGCATGGCCTTGTTAATATGGGCTGGCACACTGAGCCTCCGGAGCATCACAAAAGTGATGCTTCAGTGGCATAAATGTTCCTCAGGGGCATTGTAAATATGTCCCAAAGTATCCATTTGTTCAAGTTGAAGGTACAAGTCAATTTCTATCCATGACTATCCACATTTTATTTCACAATTTTCTTTCTTGAGTACTTATTTGGAATTCTCTCCATCCTATCTACACAAGGTCTATTGCATATTGGGTTATTGGTTGCGGGTGGTGAAACCCTACTCAAGCAGCAACCACAATTCCTGTCAGGGTAAAATCACAAGCGTACCCTAAATTAACCTGTGCTTAACCCTCTGTTAGCTTGGCAGTCAGGCCTAACTAAGAGGCAATATGTAAAGCACTTATGCAGCACTTCAAAGAGTAATAAAGTGAAAACACACCACAGAATAAACCCACACCAATTTTGAAAAGTAGAGTACAATTTAATAATTTTTTTGACACCAAAGCAACAAAAATCCAATCAGTAGAACTGTAGGTATGCAATGTTAAAAATGTAAGTGATAGAGTCTAAAAGTACAAAGCGTCAACTGTAATTATATGGTGGTGCCGGACAAGCTTACCCTAAATTAACCTGTGCTTAACCCTCTGTTAGCTTGGCACAAAGCAGTCAGGCCTAACTAAGAGGCAATATGTAAAGTACTTATGCAGCACTTCAAACAGTAATAAAGTGAAAACACACCACAGAATAAATCCACACCAATTTTAAAAAGTAGAGTACAATTTAATAGTTTTTGACACCAAAGCAACAAAAATCCAATCAGTAGAACTGTAGGTATGCAATGTTAAAAATGTAAGTGATAGAGTCTAAAAGTACAAAGCGTCAACTGTGGTTTTATGGTGGTGCCGGACCGGGACAAAGTCACAAATTCAGGCACACCTCAATGGAGGGTGGGCCGGATACAGAAGCCAAGTTAGCCCACTGAACAAAGTACCTTAAATCCTCGTTGCGGAGCACTGCGAGATCCTGCGTTGAGGATGAGTTATGCAGCGCTGGTTCTGACAAGCTACAGGGTATGCGAGATCCTACATCATCGTTAAGGATGCCATCAATGGGGGGTGTGCAAAGAGAAGTCTTGAGTCGAGAATGCGTTACGTAGCGGCAGTTCTGAGGAGCTGTGATGCGATGTTCACCGTCAGGGATACATCGCGCAGCAGCAATTCCGATATGGAGCTATGAGGAGATGCGTTGCACTGTGTCGGTTCTGCCCAAAGGACCAGAGCTGGGCTGGGTGAGCACCTTCAGGCCCACTTCCAAGGGTCCAGGACTGGAGTGGCACCACTTGGGGGGTAGGACTCAGAGCAGACACAATCCAGGTGCGGGGTTCAAGGTGGTGGGTGCCTTTTCTGTCCTGGGTTCAAGATGCAGGTCCACTTCTTCTCACTCAGGCATCTAGGCAGCATAGTAGTAGGACAGCAGAGTAGCACTCTGCCTTGCTGCAGAGCAGCACAGCAGTCCTTCTGAGTCTTCCACAGGTTGGGAGGTGTACTGCAGAGTTGAGTTTGTGGGTTTAATATTCAGAAGGTTTCCATCCCCAGTTGTGTTTGGAATTTCCTGCCTCCCTGGCCCTAGCTTATCTGGGGGCACAAAAGACTAGTGTCAAACCCTTTGTGAGTGTGCTCATTCAGAGGCTTTGTAATGTGAAAGTGTGGTATGTGAGAGCTCCTCCCCTTCATCAAGTCAGAGATGGCCCATCCTTCCAACAACTATTCTCCCTTTGCCTCACTGTCTGGGAGCAAAAATCAAAGACCAACTGCCAGCCACACCTAGTCATGTGAACCAGGATACAGGCTGTAGGCACCAAACGGTTAGGACAAGAAAATGGCAACTTTCTAAAAGTGTATACCAAGTGTTTCAGTCTGTCTGTTCAGCAAGGTTAGACCACATGGAAATCAACAAAAAACAACAATGAACCTCGTCTAAAACAATTTCACAAACACAAACGTTTTTTATTATGTGATCAAGAAATTTAATTAGCATGACAACATTCCCTTTACATAGTGTATCTTCAACATTTTTCTTTACACATTTTGATTATCAAATCATATACATTGGAAAACATAACCATCAGTCAATGTCACATATACTTAAATAACCCATATCTTATTTCAATATTGTATCAAAAAGTGTAAATCATACATTTTAAAAACAAACAATTTGTGACAAATATAAAATGTACCAGTGAACAACTTTCAGAACATGAGGAGTATCATATTTATCTCAATTGTCCATACTTCTCAAATGAAGCATCAACAGGGGTTAGAACAACTTGCTAGTTAAACCAAAGCAAGGCACCTATTTTTAACAGGTTTACTGCACAAAAAGGAAAATCATACAACTCCCTAATGCGTGGTGTTGACGCGATACGAGACCCGTAGTTTTGGGGTCTCCTCAGGATCATGAACTGGGTACAACTGTGAAAAAGATAAATAAATAAAATATCACATTACACTTTCATCAGTTATGTGGAGATATTTGATATAACCTCAGCACCTCTTATTCACTCAGGGTTTTACCTTTTAAAATGTCTGTTTTGTGAAGCCAAAACTATAGAAAAAAGAAAGACTAGAGGTTACAGTCCAGCTTCAGTCGGATTTAAACTTTTTGACATTCATCCCTTTGTGGGAATGCTACTTACATGATTTATTGGCACTTTGTAATAATAAGAGCACCATTTTCCTATCCTTCACTGGGGCATGCAGAGAGCGCAATGACCTTTGATTTCTTCCAGTTGTTACATCGGCAGGCTTTCATTTGGCATTCCCTTATTTCCAGGAAAAAGCACAATGTCATTCAATGTTTTCTTCTTCAGTTATACTTTGTAACTTGTAACGCATTGAAAGCTTACTTGCTTTATTCTGTCTGCATTTTCAAGCAAGCTGAGGCTGTGATGTGTATTTAAAGCAATAGTCTCATGTTTCACTGATGCACAGCTCATCTTCTCCCATACTGACTCAACAAGCACCACTAAATCAAACTTCACCAACTGCATGAGAAACGCCACTTCTTGAATTAAAAAAACCTGCCTCCAGGTCAACACATACAAAACCGAAGTCCTAATCTTCTGCAACAGCCACTCCCCCCTGAGATGCCTCTTTGTGGCACACCAAACTTGGCCCCCCGCTCACCCCTGTTGACCATGCCAAAATCCTCGGGATCAACCTGGACACCAACCTCTCCATGAGCAGACCGATCAACGCCGTCTCCTCATCATGCTTCCGCATCCTGAAAATGCTACGCAAGATTTTCAAGTGGATCCCACTGAATACCAAATGAATGGTCACCCAGGCTCTTATCACAAGTCGACTCGATTATGGAAAAACCCTCTACATCAGAATCCCAGCCCATGTCATATTCCAACTCCAAACCACCTAGAACGTTACCACCAGACTCATCCTGAATATCCTGTGATATAACCACATCTCTCCAAACCTCAACAGTCTCCACTGGCTCCAAGTCCAGGAAAGGTGTACATTCAAGCTACTCACCCATGCCTACAAAGCTCTCCACAGCACTGATCCAGCTTACCTCACTCACCACCTAAACTTCTACCAGCCCACAATATACCTTTGATTAACATCCCAGGCAAGAGTACACCTCCTGTACAAAGGGAAGACCAGAAGCAGAGGACGCTCCTTCTCATACCTTGCAGCCAAGACCTGGGTTCAGATCCTGAAACACCTCAGAAACTCCCCCTCCCTTGTGGACTTTGGAAGGAAACAGACATGATCTCCTCCTCCTCCTCCCTCAGGCCTGCCCTACTCAACACCCGGATACCCTCACAGGTGATTAGCCGCACTCTTAAAATTTACATAAGATAACATATCTCATTGGTGCTAAACCCCACACAGGTTAGGGAGAGCTGGTTTTGCACATGAGTCTACATGCTGATGATGATGGTTCTTCTTCTTTCAAGGTTGTATATGAAGTGGGGGCTTGGTTCTGAAGGGGCTTCTGAGTGGATGCTATTCATCAGGGCGGTGGTTTCTTCATTTGAGTTGGGCTTCCAGTAGGTTAGCTGCTATTTGGCGATAAAGGAGATGTCCGGCTGGATGGGGGAATTCATATTGGTATGGTGTGGATTGAATGTGCTTGTGATGGGATGATGTCAATGTTGGCAGCTGCAGGACTGGAGAACTTGACAATGGTGAAGAGTTCTTTGCCATTGTGGGAGCTGGCTTTGGCTATGAGAGTTAGGGCCTTTTTCTCTTATAGTTGTTGGTGGTAGAGGTTGAGGACTGCTTTGTATGTGGATCTTGCAATGGTGTTTTTGTCAAGTCTCTATTTTCTCTCACCTTGTTTGCAGTGGTGGTTGAACTCCCTGAGATAATTCGTGTACCAGCTGGGTCGTTTATTGTTTTTGTAGGTCTTCTTACTGGTGGGAGTGGTGCAGTTGGTGCAGTCAGTGAGCCATTTATTGAAGAGCTTGGTGTCAACATTGAGATTACCCAGTATGGCTGGTTGGGCATTCCTCTAGGTTCTTGGTCCAATTTTCTTTGGATATTTTGCCCAAGTGTCTTGATGCCTCTTTGGGTTTTTCTGGTGGGGTGACTTGGTAGGCAAGTATCTTGTAATGTATGATTTAGTGGTCTGACCATGCGAGTCATGTGGGTGGTGGTGATCCTGTTGTTGTAGGTGAAAATAGGGTTGAGGGTGTGGCCTTCTGTGTGGGTTGGTCCTTGGATGAGCTGGGTGAGTCCAAGACTGCTGAGGCAGTGGAGTTAGGGTCTGTGGTTTCTTCCAGGTGTAAATTAAGGTCAGTGAGGAGGCTGTAGTTGGTTGATCTGATGGAGATGGGAGCTATGAAGTATGCAATGTAGTTGCAAAATTCCACTCAGGGTCCCGGGGGACAGTAGTCAAGCATTCCATTAAGGGTGGTGTTGTAGTCCGTTTGTATTTTGAAGTGGAGGTATTCCATGAGGTTGGTGTCCAAGTCCATGGAGGTGGTGCAGTCAATCGTGTTTTTGTAGATGATCACGAGTCCTCCATCTGGTTTGTGGGTTCTGTCCTGGTGTATGATTTTGTAGAAGGCAGAATGGCTGCGGCAATGTCCCGGTTGGAGGCTGGGTTCAGCCATGTTTTGGTCAGGAGTGAAGGTCGGTGTGTTGCTGTTGAGGAGGTCCCAGATTTCGGTGGAGTGTTTACAGAGAGATCATATGAATGAGGAGCATGACGGACAGTTGATGCGGGTGGTGGCATGCGTCAGTTGTTTGGAGGTGGGGGTGTCGGCGTCTGAGGTGTCACAGGTGATATTGCAATGGATTGAGGAGAAAGGTCCTACTGTGATGCTGGGTGATGTGCCACAGCAGTGTCTTTGCTGGTGTGTGTTGTTGAAGTCAGAAGGGATGGTGGAGGGATAGTGGTGGCATTCATTGGCTTGATGGCAGCTGTCGTTGTGGTGGTGCATTGAATGGTCATGGGGCCGGGGTTCCTGGTGCTGGGCCTGGTCCAGGTGTGATGGGCACAGACCTGCTTGCCCTTGGTGCCCCTTCAGCACACCAGTGGCGCACCCACTGTAAATGTCTGTTGTGTAATTGCACTGTGGCCTGCATTAAGTAGGTGCTGGGGTGGGCAGACCTTCTGTTGGTGGGAAGAACGGTGAGTGGCATAAACCCAGTGGGAAAGCCTGGGCACCATGCGCTTTGTTACTTGGTCAAAAGTCAGCAACTGGATCAGGCTGGAACAAGCAAGAGCTGGAGGCCACTGGCAAGTGGCAAGCTAAGTTCCCAGGTGCCCCACTGACGTGGTCACACTGCAGCCTGCATTAAGTAGGTCCTGGTGCGGGTGGGGCTTCTGTTGGCGGGAGGAACGGTAAGTGGGAAAAACCCAGGCAGCGGTGGTGTCACCTGGTCAAAGGTGGCAACTAGGTCAGGTTGGAACAAGCAGGAGCTGGAGACCACTGCCATGTGACAAGCTAGGTGCCCAGGTGCCTACTGATTCTGTCACGCTGCAGCCTGCATTAAGTAGGTCCTGAGGTGGGCAGGCCGTCTGTTGGCAGGAGCAACGCTGAGTGGAAAAAACCTGGGTGGGAAAACCCATGCAGAAGCAGTGTCCTTTGGTATAATTGGCAATTGGATCAGGCTGGAACAAGCAGGAGCTGGAGGCCACTAGAAATTGTCAAGTTAGGTGCCCAAGTACCATATATAGGTTTAAAGTACTCTAGTTTTGACTTAGCTTCCCTGAGCGGTTTGTCGTGGTTACAGGGTAGGTCCAACCAGTCTTACTTTTCGTACTATTTGACCACCAGTTCTTAAGCTGTGACAATAGTTGCTGAGAGTAGGAAATGTCAATGAGAGTTTGGTAAAGGCAGAAGACTGTCCCCTTAAAAATGCCCCAAGTTCTCAGATAATGGAGTATTGGGGAATCGAAGGAGATCAGTTGATTGAGTATTTAATATCCCCCCATAAACAATGCATAAGTTGTATTTCCAATAATGCCAGTTAGTAAGTTTAAACTTCTCCCTGACTTCTGCAAAAGTAATGAATTTCCCATTGACAGTCAGTTGTTCTAACATGTCATGTATTTGCGAACAGCAATGTCTCATGCGTTCAACACACACAGACCCCCAGCTTTCCCCAATAGTTTACATTCCAAAAACACCCAAGACAGGGTCTCTAATGTACCATGTATCAAATAGCAGAGCTGAGCTAAACGGAAAGAGATTCAGTGCATTTCTAGGTGTGACAAATGGAGCACCCACTCTCTACCCTAGCATGAAGTTTGGCCAATTGTAGTCATGGTTTCCTCCCCCTCCAAAGAAAAAGCTTATTCATCCCTGAAAGGTCTGTCAGCATGGCTTTAGATAGCATTAGTGGCAACATTGCAAAGACATAGTTAATTAGTGGCACCATGCTCATTTTAATTATCCGGGCCTTACCCCACAAAGATGAGTGTAAGATCGGCCATCTCCTTGTTTCAATTTGTAAGTGAGAGGGGTTGAGATGTTCTTCCACTACATGCTCGAGGCCTCTATTCAGAAGGATCCCTAGATATTTAATGTTTGACTCCTTCCAACAAAACTGGTGGGTTCCTAGGGTGGCTATTGCACCTCTGGTTAGAGGTATAGCTTCACATTTCTTCCAGTTTATGCGTTACCCTTAGAATCTGGAAAATTCTGATATAAGGTTTGTAAGGTGAGTGATTGGACTTTCTGATTTTGCCAAGTAAGGAGGATATCCTCGCCAAAGAACAATGCCTTAAATTCACCTGCTAGAATCAGAATCTCCTGAATGTCTGTATTTTGTCTGACCAAAATTGATAAATGTTTTCATATCAAAAAATAAAGGGAAAATGAACATCACTGACATTTAATCCTCTTATTGTGAAATGGTGGTGGCCATTACAGGCCACCACTGCTACAGAGTTGAAGAATAGGAGTCATAATTTAGAGATGTATTTTTGAGCTAGTCCCATTCTTCCCAGCATTTGGAACAGTTACCCCTATTTGCCAGAGAACATGCATATATAATGTAAGTGGGCGGCTGAGTTATGTCTTGGAATGAGGCCAACCTGATCAATATAAACAAGCAATGGGAGCACTGTCTTCAATCTATTGGCTAGAACCTTTGCCTATATCTTAAGGCCTGTAGCTCACATACTTGAATGGTTATTTGCCTAGTTTGAGGATCAGTGTTATCTTAGCCTTATTTGACTCTGGTAGAGGTGAAGAATCATCATTTATGTCACTATATAACAGTCATAGCAATGGAGTGACAAAGTCCTTAATAATTTTATAACATTTATCTGGATAGCTGTCTACATTGGGTGCTATAGGGTAAGGGACATGGTCAATAATTTGTTGAATTTCATCCTTCGTAATCAAAGCATCCAGCCTTGTGGGTTTCTGGAGTTATTTGTGGTAGAGTGATGCTTGTTGTGTAATGCGACATTCTGCTGAATACAGAGTTAGATAAAAGGCACCAAATGGCGTCGCAATATCTGCTGGCTGCATAATACAGTCGTTCTTGTTGCTTTAACATCTGAGCTAACAGACTTTCTGCCCATTTATTTATGCCACTGTTGGAATTGAGATAAGGCTCTTTCCTCAAAGGACATGTGTGTCTCATTTAGTTAATATTTATTGTGCAAGAGCTGTTTGAGGACCTTTTAGTAGTGTGTTCTGCCACATTTGGTAGTAAGAAAGAGTATAGTCCGTTGAAGAGCCTTTTGCGTAGCCAGTGTTTGCCTGCCTTTTTAGGATGAGCGCATCTCCTCACACAGAGGATTTGCAAGCTTCCCATAAAATCTGTGGTGAGGTGACAGAGTGTTGTGTTACCTCTATGTATCATTTGACTATCCCCTGTAGCTTCTATTTCGTCTTTGGCAGTTTATATCTAGGGGCGTTAAACCACCATGGGCCCACAGGGATCTATGGGTACCAAAATCCATACAAAGTAGAATTATGTCATAATTAAATGCGCTATTCAGTAAAATATCAGCTTTAGTTATGAGTTTCATGAGAGTGGTTGCAAGTGTTGGTCCAACTTGTCCATAAAAGGATGTAGTACTGAGTTCTATTCCTCTCCAGTATTACTTTGGTTTTTGCCATCGGGTTTAAGATTCTGCCTAACTCATGGAAGAGACAGATTTATCACAAGTCGGGGCATAGACAGAGCCTAGAAGCAATGTTTTCTAATTAATTGAAACTTTTATGAGTATGTAATGTCTTTCTGCATCAGTCCATGTACATGTCACTCTTAGCGGTAGATTCTTCTACAGTGGTACAGCTACCCCGCTTATGTGGCTTAGGTGTATTATACTATTGCCATCTTGAGAGTTCGGCATACAACAAGCATGATATTCCCTCCCCAGTGACTGTCTCCAGAAATTCTTGTTCTCTTCCTATGAGAGTTGTGTCCCCTGAATGAGGGCTATGTTATGGCATAAGCGATTGAGTGAGTTCATAATCTTGTGTTTAATATAGTGATTTAGCCGATTTACATTTAGTGACCAAGAGTAGGGATATCAGTTGTGCGCGGAATGTTTTGGTGGTCATGCTACCTATTGGATACTAACAGCATGCAATAGGGGAATTTGAGATCTAAGGTATATAATTAAGATTGAGAACTATGTGAAGGTGAGTGAAAAGACCCCTACTAGAGGGCATTGTCCGTGGCCGTGACTAGTATATCTCTGGTATATAAAATATATTACACAATGCAGTGTGGCAAGTGAAGTGACAAGACTGTGTACAGAGGTGTGCAACATATTATATTGAAGATGGTGCGTAAATTATAAATTTAAGCTATACCTATAAATTTAGAATTTCTAATGCTTGTATAGTTTAAGTTGGGTTTGTATAGCAAGACTATTACTATTACTTATCCTTATCCTTAACCTTTATTTTTTTCTGTGAATTTAAATGTTTTTGTTTTTTTATTGTTTTGATACGTACTGTTGAATATCATTTAGTGGAGTGTCGTATAGTGCAGTACAGCATCATACAGCCTAGTGTCATAAAGTGTAGTGTAGTAGAGAGGAATAGATTGGAGTTAAGTACAGTGGAGTGGCATAGTGTACAGTGGAGTAAAGTGTTATTCAGTGAAGTGGTGTGGTGTGTCATATAGTGGAGTGTATTATCGTAGAGTGGAGTGGCATGTTATACAGTGGAGTGTCCTGTCATACAGTAGAGTTGAGTGTCGTACAGTGGAGTGTCGTGAACCGCAGTGTCATGGAGTTGAGTGTTGTGGAATGTAGTGTCATCGAGTAAAGGCATAGAGTGGAGTAAAATGTTGTACAATGTAGTGGCATAGAGTGGAGTACAGTGGAGTGAGGTGTCATACAGTTCAGTGTTGTGTAGTGTAGCGTCGTCCACTAGAGTGGCAGAGAATCTTGAACAGTGTAGTGTCGTACAGTGGAGTGTCGTAGAGTGGCGGGCCATACAGTGCACTGTGGTATAGTGTAGTACAGTGGAGGAGAGTGTCATAGAGTGGAGTACTGTTTCATATAGTGGAGTGGTGTGTTGTAGAAAGGACTGGAGCAGCGTGTCCTAGAGTGTCAAACAGTGTAGTACAGTGGGGTAGAGAGGATGGACATAGAGTTGAGTAGAGTGGCATAGAGTATAGTACGATCTTGAAGAGTGGAGTTGCATAGAGTACAGTAGGGTCTTATACAGTGAAGAAGCATACAGTTGATTGTCATATAGTGGCTTAGAGTGAGGTGAAGTGTTGTGCAGTGGAGTATACTGGTGTAAAGTTGAGTGGAGTGGTGTGGCATAACTTACGTGGAGTAAAGTATAATAGGGTGGATTCATGTGTGGTACAGTAGAGTGGCATGAAGTGGAGCAAAGTGGAGTGGTGTGGTGTAGCATAGAGTAAAGTTTCATAAACTACTGTGTTTTAGAGTGTTGGAGTGTTGTACAGTGGAGTGTATGAGCATAAATTGGAGTACATAGTTGTACAGTGGAGTGTACAGGGATAGAGTGTAGTACAGTTTTGTAGAGTAGAGTTGTATAGAGTGGAGTGAGTGCTGTACAGTGGAATGGCATAAAGTGGAGTGTTGAGCAGTGGCTTAGAGTGGCGGAAAGTATTGTAAAGTGGAGTAGAGTGGAGTGCAGTTGAGTGGAGTCGAGTAGGACAACGTGGAGTAAAATGTTATAAAATGGAGTGCTATGTTGTAGAGTAGAGTGGTTTGAAGTTGAGTAGATTGGCCTGGCATACTATACAGTGGAGCAAAGTGTCATAGAGTGGAGTGCTGCATCATACAGTGTTAGAAAGTGGCGTAGAGTGGAGTAGAGTGGACAATCACAAAGTACATTTGAGTGTTCTACAGTGGAGTGGTGTGGAGTAAAGTAGTGTGTGTTACAGAGTATTAGAGTAGAGTGACATAGAGTCTCATAGAGTTGAGTGACAGAGAGTACTGTAGAGTGGAGTGGAGTGGAGTAGAGTAGTGGAGTAAACTAGAGTACAATGGAGTAGTGTGTCATAGAGTAGACTACAGTAAAGTTGGGTGGAGAGGTATAGAAGGAGTTGCATAGAGTGGAGTAGAGTGTCGTAGAGTAGCATAGAGTAAACTAGATTGGGGCATACTTGGATAGACTGGAGTACACTGTTGTACAGTGGAGTGTTATAGAGTGGAGTATTGTGTGTTAGAGTGGAGGGGCATAGAGTGTCGTTGAATGGAGTGGAGTGTTGTAGTGGAATAGCGTGGATTAGAGTTGAGTAGAGTGGAGTGGTGTACCCTGGAGTAGTGTAAAGGTGAGTCAGTTACAGTGGAGTGGCGTAAAGTGGAATGGCGTAGAGATGAGTTGCATAGAGTGGAGTGGCGTAGAGTGGAATAGTGCAGAGTGGAGTGGTGGAGACTGGAGTGGAGTGGCGTCTTATAGAGTGTTGGAAAGTGTTGTAGAGTGGAGTACAGTGGAGTGGCATACAGTGGAGTACAATGTTGTAGAGTGGAATGGAGTACAGTGCAGTGCAAAGGATTGTGGCTATTGCTTGACCAGGGCTCACACCCTAAACAACCAACAACCCAATTTCTTAAAGTACCTTTAATTTCCGCAGTCTCAACATCTTCTGCATTGCAGGCAATAATTGCAGCAGCATCACCTCCTCTTTTGCATTGACTCAAACAGGACCAGCATCATAACATGTCCAAATCACTGAGCCAAGTATGTGAGGTATGCTTCCTGCTATTACTGCAGTAAGCACACATTTGAGAGGTTTTTAACTTCCATGTCCCAGCTCCACATTGCCCTAATGATATCTTGTCTACTTATACCATAATACTGTCCTCAGCATAATAAAAATGTGTTAGCGAAAGGTCACAAATATGGCCTACCTTATCATTTTATTTTCTTCTTTGTGGGTCTGGTGTCACCAGCTCATCTGCCACCACAAACCCCATACTTTGCTGTAAATGATGCCACTCCAGGTGCATGAAAGAGCCTGGTACGTTAACATCCATGCCAGTATATAATAGTCTTTGCATCTTCCCATCTGCAAGTGTCAGATTTTATGCCCTCATACAAACTCTTTCATCACCAAACATTTTTGTACTGAGCCATTTTGATGCTTCTATAGGTTCAATAACTCACTCTGAACATAATTTGTTTAATTCCAACGCCAGCGCCTCTCTCATCTGCAGAGGAAACTCCCTTACCTTATGTACTTTGGGAATTGAACTTTCCTTAAGGATGATACAATGCGAAAAACCCTTCAATCTGCCAAGTTTCTCTTGAATCACATCTGGAAATGCCCTTTTCCATATATCTCCATCAGAAACACTCATTATCATCACCTGTTCATGCCGATTCAGATCAAGTGTAATTCCCAATTTCTTTTTGTTCTCTTCAACCTAGAAGCGACTTGTCTTTTTCCACTACATAAATATGGCCTGTAACTTTTTTCCATTAAATTTAGCACAGATTCAAAGCAACCCAAAACAGGTAATTTTGTTCCACAATAACACACTGGGGTTACTTTGTCTTGTTCCAGTTCTGTATTAGGTAAAAGGCAATACATGTTTTTATCAATTATAGTGTGTGCTGAACAGGAAAGTGCCCACCTGTCCAAATGCATACCTGCAACTGTTACTTTACTTTTGGGTGATTATATATATCATAAAGTTCAGTATCTGCTGCTGCATCACAACACATTGCATTTCATCACTATATACATTTTACTCGCTCACAACTAAATCCTCATCATCATCTGATGAGCTCTGTTCAATCATCTGGATGCCATTGTCACTATTTATTTTACTATCCTTTCTCCTTTCATTAAGATTAGCTTTGAAATTTGCCAAAGCATTTACACCAATATCATTTTGCTTTCACAGCAGGGCAATTCTCATGTGTAGCTACATGTCTAAAACCTCCACATCTAAAACATTGAGTTCTGTTTCTTTCTTCATAGTTGTCAGATGATTTTGACTTGTATGAACCCTTTTTTTAGTCACAACATTCACTTCCTGTGCACTTGCCTCACAACAATCTACACCTGAAATATATTTATTTTTGGACTTCAAAACAGATAAATAGGATTAAGTGCCTCCCATCTTTTTAGCAATTGATATTTGATATTTATTAATTTATAAAGCGCCCGAATCACCCCATCAGGGGTATCTCCGTGCTATGACTGCTGTAACCAACCAGGGAGGGACGACTCAGAACATTAGGGTTTTCAGCAGCTTTCTGAATACCAGGTAGTCGGTGCATTGGCGTAAGTGAATAGGAAGTTGGTTCCAATAGAGGGGGCTAGATGGAAGAAAGCTTTGCCACCCATGCAAGCTTTTAAAGCGTGGGATGTGCAGAAGTGCTTTGGACCCTGACCGGAGGGACCTGGATGGCAGGTACCTGACAAATTTGTCTGATAGATAGCTGGGGCCCAGGTCGTTTAGAGATTTATAGGCAATGCAGCAGATCTTGAATTTAATCCTCTTCCGTACCGGAAGCCAGTGCAACTTTTGAAGTAGGGGAAGAGAAGCTGTTCTAGGAGGGGCATTGGCAACCAGATGGGCCGCAGTGTTCTGGACGACCTGCAATTTATTTAAAGAAACTTCTTTGGCTGAAATCAGCAGAGCATTGCAGTAGTCCAAGTGGCTTAGCACTGATGTCTGGATCAAAGTTTTCCGCGTGGAGGATGGTAAGAAAGGAAAAACTCTTTGGAGGAGACTAAGTGTATGGAAGCATGCCCCAGCCGTAGTGGTGGCGTGCTCCTCTAGTGTTAGTTTCTGATCTATACGGTCTCCTAGATTTTTAACCACCTGTTTTGGAATTGGGGCAGAGCCCAGTTCCTCTGGTCACCATCTAGGGGACCATCTCGTCACAGCATCTCCGAACAGCATTATCTCTGATTTTCCTGCGTTAAGCTGGAGAAAGTTGTCCCTCATCCAGTCAGCGATGACCCTCATACCCTCCGTAAAGGTGGTCTGAGTGTTAGGGTTAGTTTTGTCGAAGGAGAGCAGAAGCTGAGTGTCATCAGCATAGGAGACAGGACTGAATCCTAATTTCCTCAGTAATCCCGCCACGGGAGTAACATAAATGTTAAATAAAGTAGGGCTCAAACAGGAGCCCTGAGGTACTCCCTTGGTCACTTTTGTGGTCTGCGAACGAAAAGGGCCCAGGTTGATGGTCTGGGTTCTATCAGACAGGAAATTGGACAGCCATTTTAAAGCATTCCCTTGGAGGCCTATGTCCCTAAGTCTCCTGAGTAGGGTCTGACGAAAGATGGTATCGAAGGCTGCAGATAGGTCAAGCAGCACCAAAGGTACTGCTTGACCCTTGTCCAGGGACATTGTGATGTTATCAGTAACTGCAACCAGTGCAGACTCTGTACTATGTCTGGGTCAAAACCCCGACTGAGAAGGATCAAAGCAGTTCGAGGCTTCGACAAATTCAGACAGGTGCTTGTTGATGTGCTTTTCCAGGAGTTTGCTCTGTAAGGGGAGCAAAGAGATAGGGCGATAGTTGGATGCATCTTCCAAGGGGGCTTTAGGATTTTTCCTGATGGGGATAATCTGCGCTGCTTTCCACTCTAGAGGGAGACTACCTTCCTTCATAGAGCTGTTAAGAATTGAGCAGATGGGGGCAGCGAGTTGCTTGGATAGCAGGGAGGTGGTTTTGGCAGGGATAAGGTCTAATGGGGACCCTGATTTAACTATTTTTAATAGGGATTCTTCCTCATCAGGCGTAAGTGCCGGGAAATTCTCCAGTGTTACAGTATTAGGAATAGTCAGTGGATAGTCTATTTTAGTGCCTTTCTGGGAGTCACTGGTCGAGGTGATTTTGTTATAGATCATTTCAATTTTCTGGGTGAGATGATTTGCTATATTGTCGCATAGGGCTTGGGTTGGAGCCTCTTCAGTGTCGCATGCCTTAGGATTGGTAAAAGATTTTAAAATCTGGTAGAGTATTCTAGGGGTGTTCCCTGCTTGTTCAAGTTGCAACGTAATATGCATTTTACGGGCGGATTTCAGATTTTTATGGTAAAGAGTCAATGCTTGTTTGAATCTTTCTTTGTCTTGTAAGTCATGTGAGAGGCGCCAGTGGCGTTCCAGTTTTTTACAATGACTTTTTTCAGTCCGGAGTTTAGCAGAGTACCATGTTGTCTGATGGCGGCTGATAGATAGTGAGCACTGTTTTAAGGGGGCTAGGTGATTGACAGTGGTTTTCATATTAGCATTGAAGGATGCTAAGCGCTCCTCCACACTATTGGAATCGGAATTCTGTGGTGGTATAAAAATATCTTGAAACTGGTTGGGCGTACGTTTATGCCACTGTCTGTACCACCTTTTAAGATGTGATTTAGGGACAGTATGTACCTTAGAGCCACTGATTTGGAATTCGATCAGTGAATGGTCTGACCAAGTCAGGGGGCGAGTTGCTCCACAGTAAATGTTGGGAGAGTTAGATCTAACGCATGCCCTGCAGAGTGAGTGGGTCGGTCGTTGATCTTAATTAATTCGAGTGTGGACAGGTCTGTCAATAGTGAAGAGGCATCTTGGTTAGCAGTATTTTCACTGTGCACATTAAAATCTCCTAAAAGTAGAAATTGTCTAGTCGAGATGACATGCAGGGAGATAAGTTCCAACAGTTAGGGGGCAAAGTTAGAGAGTGGCCCCGGGGGTCTATATACAAGAGCTCCTTTCCAGCTGAGTTGTGGGTGTAGGTCAATTCTGAAGACTAGAATTTTCATTATGTCGTTGCATAATTCATCTAAGATGGAGATTTTGATGGGGTCTTTATAGATGATAGCTATTCCCTCCCTCCCCCCCACCCTGCGAGGTCTATCTAATTTTTGAACGCGATAGCCTTCTGGGAGAGCCACCGCAATTGCAGGGTTAGAGCAGGGTTTTGTCCAGGTTTCTGTCAGAAACCCTATGTGAGGGAATTGCAGTAGCTATGCCCAAAGTACGTTCATCTATGCTCAATAACGATTCCTGAATTTTAAGATTACTTGTCCTGTTGATCAACTGATCTCTTATGATTTCATCATGCATGCCCTTAAACTTGCATGAAGCTGCTAGCACATGTAAACATCCCACATACTGTTCAATATTTTGTCTTGGCAATTGATCCCTGGAGAAAAATGTATGGCGCTCTACAACAACACTAACTTTATTACTGTGATGCTCACTTAACACTTTGATGGTCCTTTCATATACATCATGATCTTCATCATCCTCTTCTTCTTGTGTGTCAGGAGAAGGTAAACTTCTCAAAATTTGTTTTAGGAATAAAAATATCACCTCTGATTGCTTTGAAATATTCTTCAAAAGCATCCTTCCAATCCTTCCATAACATCACAGTTTGTCCATGATGCTGCAGAAACATAGGTGGAGCAATAACAGATTCCATTGTATATGATAGTCACAGAAATTTTAAATAAAGAAATAGCATAAATAAAGTAGTCACCTATGTCAACAAGGAAGTTAAAATAAAAGGGTTAACATAAATAAAGTGGTCACCGTTGACAGAGATTTTGTTCTGGAGATAGAGAGCAATTTTGTGTTTCTTAAATATTGTAGAAAGTGTAAGATTTCTTTCCATTCTTTTTTTAGCCTGATAAATGGTTGCCCTTTCTTTATTTCAATGCTTAGTTCTCTTTCGATATCGATGAACACATCTTGGGCCAGATGTAGCAAGCAAAATTGCGGTCGCAAACGCTGAAATTCTGCGAATTTCAGCGTTTGCGATCGCAATTCAGCTGTGTGCAATGCAGGTAAGTAGAAACCCACTCGCAAAATAAGGAATTGCAAAATTTACGATTCCCTATTTTGCGCAAGCATTCAGAGAATCGCAATTTGTGATTCCCTAAATGCTATTCTGGGAGACATCGCAAATTGCGATTTTGCTATAAGGAATCGCAAATTACCACCAACTTCAGGTTGGTGGTAAATTGCGATTTCCTTTAAAAATTCAATGTTATGCATGTTTCGAAGTACCATGTGGCGCACATACATGCCCTTTGGGCATGTATGTGCGCCACATGTGCACACCTGCACATTTCAGGGGTGCAACAGGGTGTCCTTTAGGAACCCTTGCATCCCTGAAATTGCATGCGCTATTTGCTAGTACCTATTAGGTACTCGTAAATTGCGCACGCTATTCCCATTCTTTCCTATGGGCCTCTTGGCCCATAGGAATGATTGGGAGGCCATTCCTTATTTGCGACTTGCAATTTTCGAGTCGCAAATAAGGAATGCGTAGGAATCGCTATATATTAGCAGATTCCTACCTACTTAGCAGTTTGTGAGTCCTTAATAGCGATTCGCAAAAAATCGCTATTAAGGACTCGCAAATTCCTATTTTGCTACATCTGGCCCTTAGTCCTTTTACTATATTGATGAAACCCTGCAATGAAGATGTGAGTCGCATACTTCAAAACTCCGTCATGTAAGTTCACAGATTAGTTCTTTTTATTAGTTAATAACGTGAGTCAGTCTAGGTTGAAGCCTGCTTTTCCAAGGGCATGTTGCATTTATTTAGGTTTTATGTTTTCTTCTGATCACAACAGAGCATCAACACTGCACAGTGTATGTATTTATTATTTTTTTCTTGTGTGCATTCTAAGCCAGTGCTGAATTGTAGGTCATTTCTCGCAGTTAGGTAAATAATGACGCGCTCATGTTGGGTTTATTATGTCTGCGGTGCCCTCGAGAGGCAACTTCAAAACCCACACATGGAAATTGGCACTTGCAGCTCACGTGGCTCTGGGCCCTTGCAGCCCTCAAAACTCGTGCTTGGAGACTTCAAAAGACATGCTTATGTGAACCATCAGCATTACATTTAGCCGGTCGTAGTAAGATTTAACGTGGATTTCCTTATGCTACGATTGTCTCAGGGAAATGTCTGCGATTGTCTCAGAGCAAGTCAATAAATCAAAGTAACTCACTGTTCAGCTTAGAGTACATTCCTTCCCTCGATACATAGCACACCAACGCTCAATGTGATCCAAATTTCTTGTAAACAGGGTTCAGCAGCACTGATTATCGCTAGTCGCCAGTGATAATGCTGATCCTTATCTTATCTTTTCTTAAGGATCCTCAGGTCGCCAGGATCTTTTTACCTGCGGAATAGTGTAAAGGGAAGAAAATCCTGTTCCGTTATGCAATCATTTCTTCTTCAATCTAGTTTTCCTACAAAGACCACTGACTCCGAATTCAGTTTCGTGGGTTTATTACAGCCAAGAATAACTGCACATGCAAGCACCTCAACACGAGGTTAAAGAAATAGATGGGCACTAATACAAATAGCATCCTACGCAGGAGTCTCATCCGACTCAGGATGAGAAGAATCGTTAACTCCAGAAGTATTAGACAAGCAATAACAGCTCCAATCTCTATGTTATTCCTCATTTATCTAAACAAGCAGAAACCATTAGCTGTCCCTACTCTATCACTAAGGTGACATACCTACTTAACGAATTTCCCAGGCAAGAGTAAGTAAAGGTGTCAGCATGTGAAGACTTCCTGAGAAGTACACTCACATAATAATTAAGCTCAGATTTAAGATGCTCCTTCACCAAATCCCTCTCTGTCCTTCTCTCTGTTCTCTCCTACCTCTTCTCTGCCCTCCACCCTCGGGGCACTATCCCTAATACAAAACCCAATACAATTGAACACGCCTTTTGTCACGCCTCTTTGGCCAGGTCTTCTTTCTTGTACTTTTCCATCGAAACGGTTACTTCATCCTGGACGGTTGCGATGACCTTGAGTCCCAGGCACCTTCTCCGCTTAAAGTATCATCCCTAAATTCCATTGCACTCCCATTTCCATGCCTCTCATCGCTCTAACTTATGAAACAAAGAGCCAGTCTTTAACTAACGAGGCATGTGTCCTTGCACCTGCAACAGAAGATACGTTCAACAGAAACCCTCTACTGTGCTAATTAAATCTAATTTCGGTGCCAAGAGAGCCTTTCCAAGAGAACCTTCTCTGCCTGCAAAATAAGCTAACATAAGAACAAACAGGCCTTCCCCTGGCGTATATGCAGTCAGGACTTTACACAATTTAAACACACAAATCTTAATCACTTCTATAAGCATTGGTTCATTACATTTCATATGCGAAGAGAACTACATGTGCAACTTAATATGGTACACGTTTAAACTACTGCATCTCGATTACACATGGGCTGATTCATTTATGCATTATTTTACACACGATTCAGTTAAGCATTACGTTTGCATGGTTAAAATAGCACAATTACATTTCTTATTCATTCTGATAACTGCGGTTTATAACTACATTTTACTAGCCATTCATGGATATATAGCTGGATATATGCGGGTGCGTGCTATCAGTGATTATGATGCACCCCTACAAATTTCACAAGAACATGGCGCTCTATCAGTTCCCCCTTTGATGACTCCTGTCATCACATTTTATTCAACTCCCTTGGAGAAAGAACCGACCTAAACAGAACTTGTTGCCATTTTCCCTGATCTGTGATTCTCCATTTTCTTGAGTCTCTGATATTGACTGTCCCGTAATCTAGCCATTCTCGTCTCATTTTCTCTCAGAGCTCTCTCAACTCGACCTGCTCGATACCACTTGTAAGCTTTGATCAGACCCCACAGGCAAACCACCACGATAAGGAGAGGTCTCAGAACATAGCCAAGAAATCCCTTTCCCAAATTCGCAAACCAGCTTCGCACTTGACCAAATCCTTTGCCAACTTTCTCCCAAGCTCCCTCTTCAGTCAAGTCCGCTATCTTTGTGTGAATAGTAGTGATGTTACTTATATATTTCTCCAGATCCTTGCTGTGGTGTGGTATATAAGTACAGCACTCTTGAACCCTCAATAATTTACAGACTCCGCCCTCTTTTGCCAGTAAGACATCCAAAGCAAGGCGGTTCTGCAAAACTATTGTCCTTATCGACAACATCTCCCCCTCCACCAGTACCAACGATTTTGCTGTGTTCATCGATAGTTCGTCTATCACAGTCGCCAGTCTCCGAATCTTCACATCATTCAAGATCACCCCCAAACTCGGTATCATGGCTCCAAAGATATCTCCCACTATGACCCCTGCACTCGCACCTCTTCTCACTCTTGAATGCTTTCTACCTTCCAAAAGTTCCAAATCCTCTGTATGGTAAATCTTTGGAAATATTATTCCCAAGTAACATGTACCATACCAGTTCGCAGGTAACCTCACATAGGCATTTCTTCCACACACAAAATACACCGTAGGTATCACTTGTACAGGGCCCTGGAGAAAATTCTTAGCCACATCTGCCATAGTGAAAACATGATCACATGTACTCTGTCCCACAGGAACCTTTTCATAGTAGGTCTGATATCGTCTCACCACAGCTTTCCCCTCTGCTCTTTGTCCAAAGCTATAGGACCATAACTTCCTTTTGTCCGGTGCAATTTTTCCTCATCTGTCCAATCCACCTTACTATGCCCCGTGTCTCGTGTCTCTGTCAATTTTCTATACCTGTCTTCTACCTGATCTACAAACTTTTTCTCTACATCTGATAATGAGCACGTCAAATTATGTCGGTGGGCATATGCTGTGTCCAATTCCAAAGACGGTATGAAGAACTTCCTAAGTCTATCCTCTGATTTATAGTAGTCGTACTTATTCAAATGTTTGTAGCTGGGACTTCAGGAAGCACTGCATCGTAATTGGAAAAGAAATACTCAAACTGATCTCTTTCGTAAAATATACTAAGCAAAAGACTACATGAAATTCCATATGTCAGTGGAAGATGCTGATATCTAATACCCTCATCCACTGAAGCAGGCAACTGCATACACACATAACAATCTTTCGCATCCATCGCATCCACATACTCGTATAGCAGCTTGGCGTAGGCTTTAAGCTTAAAATCACTTCTAGACAAATCTACATGCAATCTACGACTTTCTTCTATCAGCAAAGCCTTGTCAGCTCCTATGTTTACCTCTTTTCGGCTAGGTGTGGTAGGTGTCGGTGTCCCTGGCACCCCCTGCACTGCTAGCTCATGTGGAACCGTATATGAGACTACAATTACTACGATTATAGAAACTATCACAACCCCTATAAGTATGCCTACAATCATTTTAGATCTACTATTTGGATCTCCAACCTCCATGATTTCGAAAGTTCTCAAAAGTTCTTGGTTTCAGCAATGAACACTCAAAATGTCCTTGTCCTCCACTCGTGACTTGCTTAACCAGCTCGAGCAACTTTGAAACCTCTGGAAATCCCGATATCGGCCACAGTCTTATTTACATAGTCCAGAAAAAGACTTCCCTAACTTTCGTTCCTCTTCGGTGGAAAGTCCCTAAGTTTACTCTTCTTCCACTCGGGCCTAGGTTATCTTCTTCTTTTAGACTTTTATTTACACAGGTTATATTTCATCCATGATAAGATCATTAGTGAGCACTTCCAGAACATGATACAAAAGTTCAAGACGCAGGATTATCATTTCATGTGAAGACGGCTCAAACCCAAAAGATGGAAATTCGAGTCGATGCAAAACCAGTTGTCGGACTTTACTCAGAAGAGGGGGATTCGGAACGGTGAGGGTCAGTATTCCTTCGACTTTGAGCCCTAGCAACAACAGCACCACCTTCACCACCACATTCGGGCTCTTGCTGACCACCTGCACAGACCTCAGTCTCCCCGTACTCACTACCCCCTGCATCAGTCACTGTGTAAGTCCACTCAGGGGTAGAGTATCTCCGGCAGGGTACTCTTGTTCTCTTCGACCTTCTCTGGCCCTCTTGAGTCTGCTCTTTGTCACTTGCTTCCGTCTCAGACGTCTCGGACACTGGAGCAAGATCTCTTTCGGGTGCCAACCTTAGATTCAGTCGCCTCTGGCTTTCAGGCCAACCTTCCTCAGTTCTGGTCGTTCTTCCGCCTTCCCGTGCTATACCCAGTGCACCACTTCCTCCTTCTGCTGAATCTGACTCTACTCCACCCACTGAACCTCCTCTGTCTTCTCTGTCAGAGTCGCTGTTCGGATTGTCGAAACCCCCTTCAGCTTGTTCTGGTGCACCACCAGCTGTGTCAGCGACCCTTACAGCTTGACTTGTCATCTCATGTGGCCCTGCCACATCAGCTGGATTTTCATCTACGAGAGGAGCTGTTTCTTCCAAGGGTGCTGAAACTCTGCAGGTATGGGAGGCGTGTACCCAGTTCGGCAATCCTCCACACTTCACTGCTGTATTCGTTACCAGTATCACCTGATACGGGCCTCGCCAGCGAACATCCAAACAGCTCTTCCTTACGTGCTTTCGGACAAGCACCCAGTCGCCGGGACACCGGTCGTGGCACAGATCACTTCAGGCCGGAACAGCTACAGCTTGTACCTGCTGGGACACAGAACGGACCACATCAGATAGTCCTTTACAGTAATCGAGAATCAAGTCATCAGTGATGTTAATCAAAGCTGTAGCTTGTACTGCTGGCAATCGCATTGCCCTCCCCATTAATATCTCGTGGGGGGACAATCCGGTTCTCCTATCTGGGACACTTCGCATGCTCATTAGGACAAGCGGCAAAGCGTCGGGCCATTTCAGGGACGTTGATGAACACATTTTTGCCATCCGGGCTTTCAAAGTTCCATTGACCTGTTCCACCATCCCAGAAGCCTCTGGTCGGTAACTGCAATGGAGTCTCTGATCAACATTCAATGCGGCACAGAGTAACTTCATGATTTCACTGTGGAAGTGTCTTCCTCTATCTGATTCCAAAGAGGTTGGGATCCCGAATCTCGGGATGAGCTCCCTCAACAATAACTTAGCCACTGTGAGAGTGTCACACCTGCGTGTTGGGTAAGCCTCCACCCACCGTGAGAATACACATACAAGCACCAAGATGTATCTCAACCCATTGCACTTAGGCATTTCCACGAAGTCTAATTGTATCCTATTGAA
This sequence comes from Calotriton arnoldi, assembly GCA_963921515.1. Taxonomy (NCBI): domain Eukaryota; kingdom Metazoa; phylum Chordata; class Amphibia; order Caudata; family Salamandridae; genus Calotriton; species Calotriton arnoldi. Next base: position 47,940 of record CAWUFW010015355.1, on the reverse strand, counting down.
GGGCCCTCCTGACCTCCCAATGTGACTCAAGGTGACTACTGTTTTCTTTCCAGCATTCATCTGCTGACACGTGACACACCTCTGACATACTGTTTCAGCCATTGCACGAAATCATGGATTATACACGTCTGTCTAAACATGCGCATCATTGCATCTCTACCAAGGTGTACCGGTTCATGTATCAGTCTTGCCATTGGACTCAGCAGATTCTCTGGTAGTACAGCTCTCCCATCACTGGAGACCCAAACATCCACATCCCCTCTTTCGCACCCTGCTTTGATCCATCCATTCCGTTCCTGATCTGAAACTTCATCCTGCAGTCGCTTGAGCTCCTCCCAAGTGTCTGCCATGGCCAACATCATGTTGAGCTCGGTTCTTTCTTGGCTCTCTCCTGTGTAACCCTCTGTAAATATGCATCCCTGTTCTGCACAGAAGCGGGCAACTTCGTCCGCGTAATTATTTCCCAAAGACACAAAATCCTCCCCCTTCCCGTGTGCAGTGCATTTTACAACAGCGATTTCCTTCGGACATTGCAATGCATCTAACAGTTGTCTTACATGTTCTCCATTCCTAATGGGTGAGCCAGATGATGTCAAAAATCCCCTCTGGGACCATAGCTGTCCGAAGTCATGAACTACACCAAACCCATATTGACTGTCCGTATAAATCGTGATTCGAATTTGATCAGCGGCCAAACAGGCACGAGTCAAAGCAATGATTTCAGCTACCTGCGCGGAGCGTACTCCTTTTAGGCAGGCCGCCTCAACCACTCCTGAAATGGTACATACAGCAAACGCTGCTCTTCGTTGGCCAACACTGTCTCTTAGGCATGAACCATCGACAAAGAAAATTTCATCTGGGTCAGTCAATGGTTCATCGACAATGTCAGGTCTTGGTTTGGTGCAAAGTTCAGTCACGTCAAGACAATCATGGTCCGCACAATCTTCATCATCCTCATTCGGTATGGGCATCAATGTCGCAGGGTTTAAGATAGAGCACCTCTTCAGAGTCACATTTTCTGCGGCGAGTATGACTTGCTCATACCTTGTTAACCTGTTATTCGTCAGGTGCTGAGTCTTAGTCCTGGTCATCAATAACTCAACCAAGTGCGGCACATATACAGTCAATGGATGACCCATTACAATACTTTCACATCTTTCAATGCTGACACCTGTTGCAGCAACGGATCTTAGACATCCGGGCAACGCAGAAGCTACTGGATCTAGAGTAGCTGAAAAGTAGGCAACTGGTCTACGGACACCTCCATGGTTCTGAGCTAAAACTGCTAATGCACATCCCTCTCTCTCACAACAGAACAGTGAAAAGGCCTTGTTATAATCAGGCATTCCCAGAGCTGGGGCACTACACAACTCCTCTCTCAGTTTTAGGAATGACATCAAGCACTCCTCGTCCCATGGTACCGGATCACTCACATCCTTGTGCGTAAGCCTCTGTAAAGGTTTTGCTCTCAAGGAAAAACTAGGTATCCACTGCCGACAATAGCCGACCATTCCCAAAAACATCCTGACTTCTCTCTGTGTGGTAGGCACTGCCATGTTCATTATTGCCTCAATTCGGTCCGGTGACACCTTCCTCTTGCCTTTTTCTAATCTGTGTCCCAAGTACTGTACCTCATTCAAACAGTACTGCAACTTATTTGGAGACACCTTGTGCCCGTTCTCTGCTAAGTGGTTCAACAGGGCTACCGTGTCTATCCTGCAAGCATCTTCCGTTTCCGAGGCAACAAGGAGATCGTCTATGTATTGCACAAGAACTGAGTTCTGCGGCAATACGAGACTCTCAAGATTCTTTTTCAGGATCTGGTTAAAGATCGATGGACTTTCTGTATACCCTTGAGGGATACGACACCATGTTAACACACGATTTTCCAGCCGGAATGCAAAAAGAAATTGGCTTTCCTCATGGAGCGGTATCGAGAAGAATGCTTGACACAAATCAATGACAGTAAACCACTCGGCTTCACACGGGATCTGAAACAGTATCACTGATGGATTCGGTACCACTGGACAACAAGGGACAACTATCGTGTTGACCTTTCGCAGGTCTTGCACGATCCTGAATTTCCCGCTCGGTTTCTGTAGTCCCATAATAGGTGAATTAAAGGGGCTACCTCTAATCTCCTTCAGAATGCCTTTTTTTATGAACGTCTCGATTACAGGTTTAATCCCTGCGATCGTTTCGGGCGACAGATTGTACTGAGGCGTTCTAGGGAACTCAACATTCTGTTTCACCTGAATCTGCACAGGTTCAACTCCTTTAATTAGTCCTATCTCTTCTCCTGTGAAGTCCCATACCTCAGGTGACACAGTATCTCTCAAATCCGGTGGAAGTTCCTCCACGGTCACCATTGGATACAAGTCTATACACAGATGCTGATTAGCAACTTTAAAGGTAGCATCATCATCCCTCGTCTGAACCTCCACTCCCTTAGGCGTGCAATAAATTGTACAGTTCAATTTACATAACAGGTCTCTTCCTAGAAGACAAACTGGACTCGTATCGCATACCACAAACTGATGTCTAGTTTGGAAGGAACCTATCCGTACTGGAATCGGTTCGGTCATCGGGCTGTTTATTCTTTTGTTCGCCACTCCAACAACTTGGATCGATTGTCCTGAGAGGGGTAGGTTGGGGACTACTGCTGATCTTACAGTAGACCGGGTAGCACCAGTGTCGACCAAAAGTGTGGTAGGATGACCATCAATGTCTGCCTCCACGAAAGGTCCTCTCTGGTCTACCTCCAAGACTGCTCCAAGAGTGCAGTCTTCCTCCCCCCTCAGGCACCGTCAGGATAACGGGTCGGGGCTATACTCATCATACCCTTCGAAAAGGGGCATCTGCTGATAAGTTCGTATGTTGTGCAGGATCCTCGGTGGCTGTGGGACCTGTACTTGTTGGTTATGGGCCCCCCCTTTCATCGATCTGGGCCTCATTACAGTTATGACTAACTCCGTCACGGGTGCCTGAACCCCTTCCGCCTCCTGCTGCACTTGGTTGGCTGGGTTAAAAGGGCACTCGCGCTTCCAATGCCCGATCTGGTGACAAAAATGACACGCAGTGGTCTTCTTCAGTGTCACCACATCCACCCCCGTCTTGGGATCTATGGGTTTCCCCTTTCCCTGACTTTGCCCATTCTGGTTCCCTTGGTAATTTCCCTGTCTTCTTCCTAAGGTCCCCCCATTAGGCTGGACCTGAGCTGTCTGCATCTGAACGAGCATCAATTTGTCCTTTAGCTTCCGATGCTTCGAGTCCACTTCATCACTACAATACCTCGCATACCACAAGATTTCATCTACCGGCTTGTTCTGCCAACAGATAAAATGGTGCTGTATCATGAGGCTGACTTCTGGTCTCAGACCCAACACAAACTTTGAGACAAACTGTCCCATATCCTTGGGGTCTAATGCATCCAATCCACTATACTGTTTAAAAGCTTGCAAGAGTCTCTCATAATGTTCGTGCACCGTCTCTTTAGGTTCCTGCACAGTTCGGTCTATCTTAACCTAATCTATATCTTGAGGCGAAATCTTCAGTTTCAACCATGTAATCACCTGTTCGAACTTTTTCATAACAAGGGGTGATGGACCATTCGTGACAGCATCCCTTTCAGGTTCAACAGTCAGCCACTCAACGGCGATTTTACAAGCTGTCCACAAATCTCCCGGCACCACTATGTCAAACAAGGTGTTCCAATCAGTCCACAGCACCTTCGAGATTTTAACAAACCACTCAACCTGTTTGTACCACTCCACGGGCTTCTCCCTCAGCCGAGGAAAGTCATTTGTAAACGCAGCCAAGTCACCTCTACTCCACGGCACATATACGTACCCTCCGTTCTGTACCTCCCGTAAAGGAAAGTTTCCAACGCCCGTCGACCCCCCCCCCCCCGGAGGCGGCGTTTCTCCCTCAATTCTCTTGGCTATTTTCTTCTTTGACCACCTCTCCTCCCATTTGTCCAACAAGTTCCATATGCGCATCCCTACAATCAGATCTTTGGTGTGCGTCCTTAATCCTGTGATCCTTTTCTCTTCTAATTCCTGATCACTATATTGCAACCTATGTGGTCCTTGCAATGTTTTTGTTTTATTCAAGTCTACCTCATATCTCCTGGCTAATGCCGTCAATTTCTCATGTGCTATCCTTGCTTTCCGAGTTACATCTTTTGCTATGAAAAGCAGCTCATCTGACCCATAAATTTCTATTCTTTCCAAAGGTAGACTTCCGCTAATCATTTCATCTACTTCTGCTTTTAACCTTACTACGTCCAGCAACCTTGCCTGTACTGCACTCTTTAGTATTTCTCGACAAGCTGCACCATTCTGCTCATCATAGTCACCACTTTGTTCTTGTGACCTGCTCTCTTCTATCGTGTTCCTGAAGCTTGGTCTGGGTTCGGAAATTTCTCGTTCCCTGTCACCTGGCATTCTATCACTTTGGGTTCTTACTGTTGGTGTCCACATCCTCAAAGCTGACTTAGATTCGTGCAAAGATCTTGGTCTGACTGGTCTCTCCTCCTCCTGCCTAAAAGAGGAGTCTGCAGTGGCTGGTAATGGCGTACTTGTGTCTAATGGCTTTGGGAAGTGAATCCCTTGTACTCGAACCCATTCTCACTAGCGCTGGTTCTTTCTTCTCCTCTCGTCTGTACTGAACTTCCTTCTCTCACTCGGTCTGGGTCATATACCGGTACTATAGGGCCAATGGTGACCGGTACTGTCAGGAGTCCGGTAATCGGGTATTCCCTATCGAAGGCTGTGTTGCCGCTCCCTCTGTTCCTGTGGAAATTCTTCCCACTACCCTCATGTTAGTCTGATTCTGCATCTCACCAATTTCTACCGCTGATGTTGATTTTCCCTCTTCTAAATCTGGATTAAATGGGGGTGGTCTCTCGGCTAGCAACCTATCTAACAGGCTATCATCTGTATCACTGTCGTCCTCTTCAATCCTTGTTATCTTCCCACCTTTTATTAACAGTGGGTACAACCTGTCTCCTTCGATCATTTCCACTCTCCACCTTTTCTGCAGTGCATCCCACCTCGAATCCTGAAAGGCCCTGATCGATTTCTTCACCCTTTCCTGGCTCTTATCTCTTTTCCTGTCATACACTGCCCTAATCCAAGCATGTATCGCCTCGAACTGTGTCGGTCTAGGCAGTGGTCGTAAAGAAGCCATTATAGTTTTTAGCTGGTACAATACCTCTAACCTGAAAGTGCCATAGCGTGGGAAAGTCAATTCTCTTTCCCCTTCTGTCATTTTATGCCAGTTCTCAAGCCAAATTATGGTATGCAATCCTACATTCGTAGCCATATAATGTGCCGGTGTATCCTCGGGAGGGGCTTCCTCTCCACCCCGAGTAACCACATGTCTGTCACCTCTGCAAAGTTCGCGTAAAACTTTAAAACATTTCATGGTAAAGCAGATATCTGTTCGCACCCAATATTTTGTTTTTGCTTCCTGGTTCAATCCACCAATGCCAGCGCGGCTCACACCAACCAGCCTATCGCAGCGCGGCACTGTCTGACGTCACTCTTCCTCCGCTCGCAGCAGTTCCCCTCCTTGCTAATTCTCTCGTTCTTGTTCGCACGTGTCTCAATCACACTCTGAAGCAATGGTCCGTACTCCCGAACAATTACCTCTCTGACTGTCGGTCCTCCAATGACCGATCAGCCTCTCGAAATTGTTGACCTCAATCTGGCAACCGTCTGTCCGCGTAATGACCGGACAATCACCTTTAATACAATCGATAGGATTCAACTGTTCTAAATTCTGCACACAACAACCCACCACCAGCATCGGTTATTCACACACTCACACATTTGTTCCCTATCCTCAGTGGTTTGATCAATGACGTCTCGTGATCCCCACCATCTCTGGTCAACAATCTCTATTCTGGGTGTCTTCTACACCACAATATCTCTCGGCCCCGCGCGCGCTCATGGTCCGATCCTCAATCACACAACTCTCATTCCAACTCCGCAAAACATTACACAACGAGTAAACACCGCAATGTAACAACCATCACTCTTTTCATACTCACTCTACCACGAACTGCTACTTCCGCCGCACCGTCACTCTCCGTCAGTTCTCAGCGACCGCTGACGTCCTCCTCTTACGATCCACTGGATCACCATCACTGGGGTTCTATGGGGCAACTAATCTCTCGTCCTAATCTAGATCTCCCTTACTATCAGAGATAACCATCCTACTCTGCTACCAACTGATAACGCTGATCCTTATCTTATCTTTTCTTAAGGATCCTCAGGTCACCAGGATCTTTTTACCTGCTGAATAGTGTAAAGGGAAGAAAATCCTTTTCCGTTATGCAATCATTTCTTCTTCAATCTAGTTTTCCTACAAAGACCACTGACTCCGAATTTAGTTTCGTGTGTTTATTACAGCCAAGAATAACTGCACATGCAAGCACTTCAACACGAGGTTAAAGAAATAGATGGGCACTAATACAAATAGCATCCTACGCAGGAGTCTCATCCGACTCAGGATGAGAAGAATCGTTAACTCCAGAAGTATTAGACAAGCAATAACAGCTCCAATCTCTATGTTATTCCTCATTTATCTAAACAAGCAGAAACCATTAGCTGTCCCTACTCTATCACTAAGGTGACATACCTACTTAACGAATTTCCCAGGCAAGAGTAAGTAAAAGGTGTCAGCATGTGAAGACTTCCTGAGAAGTACACTCACATAATAATTAAGCTCAGATTTAAGATGCTCCTTCACCAAATCCCTCTCTGTTCTTCTCTCTGTTCTCTTCTACCTCTTCTCTGCCCTCCACCCTCGGGGCACTATCCCTAATACAAAACCCAATACAATTGAACACGCCTTTTGTCACGCCTCTTTGGCCAGGTCTTCTTTCTTGTACTTTTCCATTGAAACGGTTACTTCATACTGGACGGTTGCGATGACCTTGAGTCCCAGGCACCTTCTCCGCTTAAAGTATCATCCCTAAATTCCATTGCACTCCCATTTCCATGCCTCTCATCGCTCTAACTTATGAAACAAAGAGCCAGTCTTTAACTAACGAGGCATGTGTCCTTGCACCTGCAACAGAAGATACGTTCAACAGAAACCCTCTACTGTGCTAATTAAATCTAATTTCGGTGCCCAGAGAGCCTTTCCAAGAGAACCTTCTCTGCCTGCAAAATAAGCTAACATACAAACAGGCCTTCCCCTGGCATATATGCAGTCAGGCCTTTACACAATTTAAACACACAAATCTTAATCACTTCTATAAGCATTGGTTCATTACATTTCATATGCGAAAAGTGAACTACATGTGCAACTTAATATGGTACACGTTTAAACTACTGCATCTCGATTACACATGGGCTGATTCATTTAGGCATTATTTTACACACGATTCAGTTAAGCATTACGTTTGCAAGGTTAAAATAGCACAATTACATTTCTTATTCATTCTGATAACTGCGGTTTATAACTACATTTTACTAGCCATTCATGGATATATAGCTGGATATATGCGGGTGCGTGCTATCAGTGATTATGATGCACCCCTACAAATTTCACAAGAACATGGCGCTCTATCACCAGTGAAGAAGCTGCAACAGCCTTTTGATAATAATAAGGATTATTCAGAAGAGATGTACACGGTAGTACAACTGGAACCCACAGTGCAATAATCAAACTGACCTCTTACAATCCTATATTCCTATATGGAACTTCTCCTTAACATTGTAATGATTAAAGTTACACTACTTATAAAATACAACATGTACACTGGATGATCAACTGTTATGGGGACCTCCTGGAAGACAGCCTTAGACCTTGATGCCACTGGGCCTGGGGACTCCACGAAGTTACCCTGGTCAAGAGATCTGCCACTGTAAGTGTCTTCCTGGATGGAGTTCCTCAGGGTTACTACCACCTCTTTCCCTGAGGCTTCCCCCAGAGATGTTTCTAAAGGAAGGAAGTCTGCCTCTGGGTAGTGAAGGAAATGACCAAAAAAGGGCCACCCGGGTTTCCTACAACCACCTTATAGCCTTCCCCAAAATGAAGAGTCGGTCAGACAGTAGAGAATGCAAAACAATCGTTTATTACACTACTCTGCAGAGGAGTCCAATCTGACCTGCACCCTAAGATGTCTGCCGAGGGACTGGCCCCCCAACAGTCAGCAACGCATAATCACTCCTCCCAAAGGTCTCCTAACCACGCCCACAATGGAAAGTTACTGGCTTAGGCCGAACATGAACAAAGGAGGCACAGAGGTATGGACTACCACCTGCCAGATGGGTACATGTTATCACTGTCTCAAGGTTGCAGTGCTGGGTTTCGGCGGCTCCTAACATGGGAGCCGAGCAACACACAAGGATAGGTATGCGAGGGCAAAATGGCCTATTCATTAGTAAGTCGGAAGGCAACCTTGAGCAGAAGAGAAAATAATAACTAAATACAGCGTTCTGCTGAGGCAAGCAATACGAACAGTGAGGCCTAGTACAGACACAGCCTAATTAGGATTACGAAATACAAAATGGAGTCACACTCGCTAACTGAAGCCCACACATTGTATGGATAACTCAGTGGGTTACATGACATGAATACGAATGATGTCTCATTTAGCCGCACACTGCTAACCTAATATAGTGTAAAACGAGTATATAACGAGAATGGGATTTCAAATCTAACAGACCCTCCTTTTAGCAGGGGAGGCTAAATGCTTTATTGGCTAGCAGGTAGGGTCTTTACAAGTAGGGAGAATAGGAAATGCATAATGACAGTAATATCCAAAAGGAATAAGCAACACACGTATCACAGTATACATTTCTAATATTCAAAAATACCCTCATCTATCTGCATGATATCCTGTAGTTCCTGCATCATCATCATATTAGAGACTTTATCATTATGGCCTGACAATTTAGGGGCCGGGGTGAGTTTACTCACACAATAGGTACAGCATGCTGGAAGGCAGTTGACACATAGGCAACACGTGAAGATGACACCTGCGATAGCTACTAGAAAAAGAAGTATCTTTCAACCCCAGGATGACATCAGACCCCAAAAACACGCTGTCAAGGACCATGAGCCATTCTCCTGATGAATATCGGATGCAAGCCTGTGTAACTCCTGGATAGCGGAGTATACGTTAGGGGCGTGGTCTGGGATGTAAACACAGCAACTGCTGCCTATGAAACGACAAGCTCCACCCCTATCTGCAAGGATGACGTCTAAAACCATATGATTCTGAAGAGCAACAAGTCTTGTAGCCTGAAGCTCAGTTGTGAGGTTGGTGAGTATACCTGCTGTAGTGTTGATGACCCCTTCAACAACCCTGGTGAGGTGACGAATGCTGACACTATTATACATAGGTCCCCAGAAAGGCACGATACCTTTCATGGCATCCATGAATTGCTGTAGAGTAGTATCTGTTTGATCAATATCTGCTGTGTCAATAAGCCTCCTGATTCGGGACAAGTATACACTTCTCCGCTGCAGCCTGTGGTCTTTGTGATAGTTGGACGGTGCAATGTAGACAGGAGGTAGAAGGAAAGAGAAATAACACCGACCAGACCATCCCCTAGGGAGCCAGGTGTAAGCCTGCTCTCCACAAACAAAATATACATTAGGGGGGGTGAGCAAAGGTGGGCTACTAGTAGTGTTTAGTCGATAGGTATAGTTGCAACTGCTCTGACCCACTGGAATATTCCCAGATCCTTGGACACAGAAACTAGCTGCTGTATGAACCACAGGTACGGGCAGGGCTTTATCTTCGGTGATATTTCGTGCATGGAAACATTTAAAATATTTGGTAACATTGAACCCCTGAAAATCCAACATTTCGTTTTGCAGCCATGTGGCATTCTTGTTTCCCTCATAAACATTCATGCAAGCATGTGGATGTAAGGTACCCTTCTTTCCTCCTGTCCCAGGTGTATAACCCTGGTGTACTACTATGTATTCCAACACTGCCTCATAATCAGCCTCTGTCATATTCATGGCGTCAGTATGATAATGTATATACACCATGGAAAGCAACAGGAACCATGCCTCACAACTACTTAGGTAGGACAGTGGTAAAGACACCAGCAAAATCGTTCTTGTGCATGACTGAGGGGAGTAACCCACACACCCAACAATTCATAGCATTCGTTGTATTGTGTACCTGGTGAAGCATTTGCAGGAAGGCATTTTCGACATATGTCTGTCTATGTCTCTGTTTATGTGGGGGCAATGTAACGAACAGATGCTCAGGTGAAGCCGGGGTAGTCCCTATTAAGGTGTTCACAGGATGCTGTTCTTCTAAATACCATACTACTCCAAACAGTGTTATCATTACTATGAGAATGAACACTACCACTACTATCTTGCTCTTAATGGACCAACTAGACCACACAGGACCACCCTGCCCTGGTGGCGGTGCCGCTAGGGGCTGTTCTTCTTCCATGAGAGCACGGCCAAATAGGAACTTGAGAAAAACCTTAAGAACTGGAGCCACAAAAATACAATCGACCAGAGGAGCACAAGTTACCCAGCGTCCTTTTTAGAGCCTTGCTGGCAAGCTCCTATCGTTCATCAACAATTGATCTTTGAAGCACTCCCTCGTGGGGGTCGCGCGATCATGGCCCTTGCTATAAACAAATCCTTCTTCTCGCAGGATAGGGCACCCGCCCTCCTGGGCAAGTACCCTCAACGATCCTGTCCAGTGTCTCAGGCAGTGCACCAGTGTCGTTCACCCTAAGCTGACACAGGCACCGCAGACGTAGACGTAGTGCCTATACCCTGATATCAAGCCAGTCCCTCACTCAACTCACAAGCCCTAAGAAGGGCAACCAGCTCCGCAGCTTGGGCTGATTGGTATGGACAAGGGATGTCTCAACTATAGTGTGTAATGTTGTAATTGCATATGCTGCAGTGGTGGTGCCATCTGGTAGTTTGAAGCAAGAGCCATCGACATATAGTTCCCCTTGGGGTTCAGATAGGGGAATATCAGTCAGGTCTACCTGTCCTTTCGTTTCCTCTTCCGTTCTGTATACACAATCATGTGCATCTGTGTCATTGCCCGTCGAAGGGAGGGGTAGTAACGTGGCTAGGTTCAGAGTGGCACATCGTTTGATGGTAATGTGCGGAGCAAACAAGGTCAATTCATATCCGGTCAGGCGTGCACTAGTAAGGTGCTGCGTCTTTGTCTTATTCAAAAGGGTATCCACAGCATGGGGTACCATTACCGTGAGAGCAGTATCAAGAACGAGCCCCGCCGATCGTCTGATAGAAACTGCCACCGCCGTGGCAGCTCTCAGACAGCTCAGGAACGCTCTGGCTACGTTATCCAGCATTGCAGAAAAATAAGCGCAGGGTCTTTGCTTACCACCAAAGCCCTGTGTTAGAACAGGAAGCGTGCAACCGTCTGCCTCATGTACGTAAAGCACAAAAGGCTTCTGGTAATCAGGATTACCAAGCACAGGAGCAGAGCAAAGCGCAGCCTTTAATTGCTCAAAAGCATGCTGGCATGCAGATGTCCAAGGCAGGGGTTCATGCACTTCTTTAGTGGTCAGGTAAAGGAGGGGTTTTGTTAGTAAGGAATAATTGGGGATCCAGTGTTGACAATACGAGGTAATGCCAATAAATGCGCGCACTTCACGTTGAGTCTTGGGAACAGGCATATTAGTGTTAGCAGCTATGCGCTCAGGTGTTAGCTTGCGACCCTCCTTCGACAGAAGGTGACCTAAGTAGGTGACCTCCTGTCGACAATATTGAAATTTAGAAAGGGGCACCTTATGGCCATAATGTGCCAAATGCAACAGCAGTTTAACGGTGGCGTCTCTGCAACCATCCTCAGTAGCAGAGGCCACAAGGAGATTGTCCACATACTGCAATAGCACATTACCAGTGGGAAGCACCAAAGAATCCAATTGACTTTTTAGAGCTTGACTATAGATACTAGGACTCTCTGTATAGCCTTGGGGAGCATGACAGAATCTAAAACTCCTGCCGGCTAATGCGAATCCAAACAAATATCTGCTATCTGTATGAATTGGAATGCTAAAGAAAGCATTCTTCAAATCGATGACGGAAAAGAACTTTGCTGACGGGGTAATCATTGTCAATATCGTGGTAATGTCTGGGACTTCAGGATATTGGGGTACAACTATTTTATTGACCTCTCTGAGGTCAATTATAAAACAATAAACATCCGGGTGAGCATCAGAAGAGTCCAAGGGGGCCCTCTTAAGAATCGGAAGGAAAGGGCTGTTACACACATTCGCTACTGTCTCCTCAACCACACCAGACTTAATCAAATCCTATATTATTTGCAACAAAGCCCTTTCTCCTGCTTGTGAAATCTTATACTGGGGAGTACGTGGCAATACAGCATTATCCTTAACTGTAATAGAGACTGGCTGGATCTGGAGTAACCCTACATCCGTGTCTCCTGCTGCCCATAAGCTACGGGGCACGTCCTGGAACTCTGCGGGGAGGGGTGCATCTTTTGCAAAGCATTGTTTTGCGCAAGCCACTTGTGGCCCAACAGTCATGTAAACACCATCCGGAGAACAAAAGATGGTGGCATGTACTCTCTTCAACAAATCCAATCTCATCAAATTCTCCCAACAATTTGTCGCTAACAGAAATGGCGAATCCACCGTAAAGGGACCAATAGTCAGAGCAAGAGGTTTGGAAATGGGGCTAACAACCGGCATGCATGAAAAACCTCCCGAAACATTGTTTCGGCCAGACAGAGCTGCCCCTGGGACCAGCGAATGAAAAACAGAGCTATTCATAGCACCAGTGTCAAATAAGAAAATCTTGGGCGTGCCCTGCAAATCCGTAGTGATATAAGGTCCCCGCTGATCTACAGGCACTTGAACCGGTCCCTTACCCTGTCCCTGGCTGTCCTAGCTTTGGGACATCCCCGTCACTTCGTCCATGTCATAGTCGTCATGATAGTACTGCCTTCCCCGATGGTCATCAAAATAGTTCTTACTCTGCTGATCATACGATGCATCCTCAAACTGACCCTCTCTGCGGCCACCTCCTCCTCTACCACATCCTCTAGAACCCCTACCTCTCGGGGCCTCAACTTTCTGCCGCAACTCCGGACACTAACTTCTCCAATGCCCCTCCTTTTTACAGTATGCACATTGGTTATACCCTACAGGGGCCCTGATGTACTGTTCCGGTCAGACCCGGATCCCCGCTGAGCGGGACCCGAACTCCTTCCTCTACTGTTCCCCCTTGCCACCTGCTGCATCAATACCCTCGTCTTCAACTCCTTTGTCTTTTTCTCCACCTTCTCTTTGTCCTCATTCTCCCTATGCTCATAGTACTGTGCCATACTCAATATTACTGACGGGGAGGAGGTGGTCCAAGTACTTTCCGCGGCCTGCAATCTAGTCGCAATCTCAGGAAGTAAATTAGTGACAAACCTGTTGACAAACAGACCAACACCACCCTCCAGCGATAGATCCTGGCCACTAAAGTCCAGAAACACCCCTTCAAACCTAGTAAAGAAATTGGACACACTTTCATCCTTCTTCTGACGACATGCAGTCAACTTGTCCCAATCCACTCGTCTTAGCGGGATAAGGGAGTGCATGTAAGTGATAATGCGTCCCGGCAAGGCCAATAGCTCCGCTTTCGGCTTCTCGCCGGGCTTGCGCTCCTTATCCCATGCCCTAATCTCATCCCATGTTCCACCCAATTCCACCACATGGTCCTGCATATGCACCAGTCTCCATATATCCACCGGTACCAAAAGACCGAAAAAACAACTTATATCAGCTAATGTCATCACTCTGGAGGAGGACGCCTCCGTCAATTCTTTATAGTACGCTGTCGGATTTTTCTGAGGGTCCGGTAATTGCCCTTTTAGGGATATTACCTCACTCCTCTTCCAAGGAGTGTAGATCCACTGTTCCTGGAAATGGGCCACCACCCGTGGGCGAGTAACAATATTATTCCCATCTCGCAACTCTGGTATTTCGGGGTGGTAAATGGGATGAACTTCCCTCATGGGGAACTCTGACACTGTTGTCGGGACCTTCTGAAGCAATCTACCCCGATAACCCACCAATGTCGTCACATTACTGAAAACCTCATTTGGGGCCATATCTGTAGTATATACCCTGTCCCGAATGTCATAAATTATCTGTGGTGCAATACCCTTAAAACACTGTTCCCATAATCGTATCAGCGTGGCCGACATATGCTTACGAGCATGTTGCTGTATAAACGGCTCGTAATCTTTCATCACACTCCACACATCTTCCACACTATAAATCGGATTCCGGGCCCACTGTGCAGCCTGGTCAGCCACCATTCTCTTTTCCTCATCAGCCACAGCAGAGCGTACCAACACTTTATCCATGCGTTCACGTGCCGCCGCCCAATTCACTTCATGCACTCCACGCACAGGCGTCTCTGTATTTTGCGATGCCTGAGGTAACACACTCAAAGGGGAAAGAGCAGACGAAGAAACAGGTACCATCGCACTCAAAGACCGTGCCGCAGGAGTAAGAGGAGGCGTGACCACGGGCACGGAGCGGGGAGACAGAGTAGAGGAATGGACGGCACCCGCCCATATAGCTGGCGAGAGTGGGGAAGAAGCGGGCGGGGCCGAGGCTGAAGCAGTAGAACTAGAAACAGAAAGAGTAGGAATAACAGAATCCAAGGCCAAAGACTGAGGTGTCGGAATTACGGGGTATAGTCGTTCGGGGGCATAGGGAGGTGGGGGTCGGGAATCCAACAATTCCTCAACGAAGGCATCACCTTCCTCTCTAGCCACATAACACTTATCACTCTGCAAGTGAAACTTCCTGTCTGCGAACTCTATGCCTTTCTCAATCTTTTCTCTATCATAAGCCATTGTCTTCTGCGTTATCGTTTGCGTCTGCCCCCTCCGGGCTTGCTTCTCTACTCTCATACGTCGTTGCTTCGCTTCCTTCTGCCATGTTCTCAGAGAATCAAACATCGACTGTCTGCTCTTTTTGGTGAACAATTTGTCCTGCAAGTAATTCAATTTTTGCTCATCAAATGTGCCAGTAAGCGGCCACTGTAGATAGACATTGTCCCTCGTATATTTATTCCACAACGTGCTAAACATAATAGGGCCAGTGCCATGCTTGACGTATAGATCAAAATTTGGGGTACCCTCTGGAGGCGCCGGCTGCCTCTCCTCCAATCGAGCTTCAGTGGAACAACACCGACATCCAAAAAACCCTAACTTACTTAGACAAGGCATCTTAATATAAGACACATACACTGTCCCCAACGGACAAACAGAACACCAACCAACAACTGATCCAAGAACCAAATCCAAGCGGTCCAAAACCGCACAAGACAGTCCTCAGACTGTACCAAGACAGGAAGACAGGCTCTAGCCCCAGACCTTTTCAAGAGTAAGCGGAATTTCCAATTGACCTGGCAGATTGTTTGCAAACAGCCCCAAACCTTTTCAAGAATGGGCCGAATTTCCAGTTGGCCTGATAGACCGTTCACAAACACTCTGTGTCTTTCAAGGGTCCGCAAACCCACCAAGTTCAAAACAAGACAGTCCGGAGACTATACCAGACACAGCCCGTAGGCTTGTGCCGTTCAACCATGGCGCCACATTTTCCAAGAATTCAAGTCACTCACCTGGTGCACTCAGGTCGAGCAATATTATTCTCCACTGCCGACTCTTCGGACCAAACGGTCAAATCCAAGGTTCCGCCTTCTAAGGACTCCGTCCGGTGACCACTAGACGAGGAGTCGCCCGATCAGCCGGGCAGGGCAGCTAAGAGAACTGGGCTCTTATCATGTGGGGATCCCCGATCCGCCCGACCGACCGGACACCACCCCGACCCTACAACCCGATTAAGGGCGAGTCGGGTCACCTTGCAGAGTCCCTGTTCGGGCACCAACTGAAGGAAGTGACCCGAAAAGGGTCACCCGGGTTTCCTACAACCACCTTATAGCCTTCCCCAAAATGAAGAGTCGTCAGACAGTAGAGAATACAAAACAATCATTTATTACCAATACTCTGCAGAGGAGTCCAATCTGACCTGCACCCTAAGATATCTGCCGAGGGACTGGCCCCCCAACAGTTGGCAACGCATAATCATTCCTCCCAAAAGTCTCCTAACCACACCCACAATGGAAATTTACTGGCTTAGGCCGAACATGAACAAAGGAGGCACAGAGGGATGGACTACCACCTGCCAGATGGGTACATGTTATCACTGTCTCAAAGTTGCTGTGCTCGGTTTTGGCGGCTCCTAACCTTTGTAGAACTCAGTACTGCTATACTAGACATCCTGGTTCCACCCAGCTACTCTATCATCAGTCAAGATCGTGCTATCCATCTTGGGGGCTGTATTGTTTGTATTTATCAATCAAACCTCTCTGTCAAACAATCACTTTCTTCTCCAACATCTGCCTGTGAATATATGATGATCAATATCTCTACCAAAGACAACTCCACCTGCACTCTGCACACTTTTTACAATCCCCCAGGTGATAATCTTACCATCATTGAACAAATCATGGAGATCATCTCCACCAACCTTGCCCCATACAACAACCAGATTTTCCTAGGTGATTTCAACATTCACTGGAACCACGCTAAGGATCCAGTAGTAAATTGCTTTAAGGCTTTCCTCCACGACCTCAACCTGACCCAAGTCTGTAATCGCCCTACTCATATAAAAGGGGCCATCTTAGACTTAATCATAACCAAGGAAAATACCATACTATTGGATTCTATTTCACCATGCGACTGGACCAATCATCACTGCATCACCTTCTCCATTGTTGAAAAGGCACCCATTCGCAAAGGCCAGCCCATGAAACTAAACATTGGATCAGAAACACCCTCAATCTCAATCCAGACATGATATCTGCCACCAGCCTTAACCTCTTGTCTCCTCCCACAGACATGGTTGACGCTCAAGACCTCACTAAGCACCACTTTAGCTCTATGTCTAACATCATGGACTCCATTGCACCCAAACGATTAAAGAGAGTCCCTATAAGAAGAACTAATACCTGGTTCAACTGTAGCCTTAACTAGGAAGTCTGCACCCTTAGACTTGCAGAGAGAGTGTGGAGACAGACTCCATCTCTTTCAAACCTTAAACTGTTGCGTAAAAAAGAAGGAACATCGGGGCATATTATCAAGGACGGCGATAAAATTATTGCCGCTTTAGCGGCAGAAAACTGCCGCTAAAGCGGCGATAATGGGCTTGATAATATGCCCTGGAGAATTCCAATAGAAGCCCATGTTGACACCAGAACATGGACTTCTATTGGAATTCTCATGGGCATATTATCAAGCCCATTATCGCCGCTTTAGCGGCAGTTTTCTGCCGCTAAAGCGGCGATAATTTTAACGCCGTTTCTTGATAATATGCCCCTAAAATAGGTGGATCAGAAGTGCCAAATCATCCTTTTTCCATGAGCAACTGGACACAGTCATCAACTGTCCCAAAAAACTCTTTGAACTGGTGAAACAACAAACTAATGGGAAACATAAATCCTCCACATCGGACACTACAACCCTACCTAATTGTCAAACATTTTCCTCCTTCTTTTTTGAGAAAGCTAAGTCAATTGACAATGAGCTCCACATTGCTGTGAATTGCTTACCGCCTGAAACCCCGACACGATGCATCTCCACCTCGCAGGAAATTTGTCCTTGCAACCTTCTCTTTAAACCTAAAAACAATGCCTCATGGTCCATCTTTCAGACATTTGAGGACTCTGACATCTCAAAACTACTGTATTTCACTAAACTTTCCAACCACTTCAATGGCCCTCTCCCCTCCATATTCCTCAAGGAAACTTCACACCTCCTGATACCCCTGTGGACCAGATTTATCAACACCTCTCTTAGACAAGGCACCATGCCAGACTGTCTAAAAAGTGGGCAAGTCACGCCTATCCTAAAAAAGTCAGTTGCGAACCTCTCTGATCCCAACAATTTTCTCCCCATTTCGAGCATCCCAACCTTAGCCAAGCTCCTGGAAAAATGTGTTCATCAACAACTCTGCAATCACATTGACCAGTACCAACTCCTCTACCACTGCCAATCTGGTTTCAGACTAGGTCACAGTACTGAAACCACCATGGTCCACATTGTCGCCGATGCTTTACGCTTTCTCGATCATAATGAATCCTGTCTTTTAATCCTTCTTGACCTATCAGCAGCGTTTGACACAGTCAAACTTGAAACCTCTTAGAACTTAGGATGGTCCTCTCTGGTACTGTCTTAAAATAGTTCTGCTCATTCCTACAAAACAGATCTCAACAAGTCCTACTCAATCATGACTTATCTGATCAGACACCGGTCACTATCGGCGTTCACCAAGGTTCTTCACTTTCCCCCACTCTGTTTAATCTTTACATGGAACCCCTGACTGAAATCCTCAAGTACTGCAACAGCTCCTACCATATGTACACTGATGATACACAATTGTAAATGAAGATTACCTCCCCTAAAGACATCAGCACTCTCAATAACATCTTGAACAAAAATCAACACTGGTTAACTCTTAACCACCTCAAACTTATCGCCCTCAAAACCGAATTCCTATTAATATCGCCTCCCAACCCCACCTCTAACATCAAAGGCTGGCTCCCACTACTCACCGCCTTGAACTGTACCCCACATATCGTTGATTCAGCAAAATCCCTAGGAATAACATTAGACAACAACCTCTCCATTCTGAACCACTTCAGCTCCACAACCAGAGGGGCCAATTTCCATCTCCAAGTCTTAAGAAAACTAAAGACTTTCCTGCCCAATACAGATCTCAAGATGGCGGTTCAGGCTCTCGTGATCTCCAAACTTGACTACGGAAAGGCTACCCTTGTTTGCCTACCGAAAATAAAACTATCACCGCTAAGGGCTACCCTCAATGCGGCTGCACAGCACATCACAGGCATAAAGAAAAATTATCACATCACCCCGGCCCTCCACTCTTTAAACTGGATACCTTATGAATCTAGGATCCTCCTTAAAATAGCATGTATGACGTACAAACCCATCCACCGCAACACTCCTCGCTACCTGGCTCAGAAACTAGTTCTATCCAGAAGGAATAGAGCTTCTCGTAGTACATGCTCCCTACTGCAGAAACCCCAAAAAGTTCACAAAAAGAAAACCCATAGGAGAACTTTCTCTGGAATTGCCCCAAGAATTTGGAACTCTTCCACCAGAGATCAGGACTATCCCTTCATTCACTCTTTCAAAAACAAAGTAAAAACGAGACTACTGAATAACCTCCTTCCTATCTGAGGCGACAATCTATGCCAATTTGATTTAATTGCTGGTGTTTTCACTATGTGTCTTTGTATTATCTTTTCATGCTGCATATTACTATATTTTGCTCCTTGTATATTTGATGCTATTCATTAGGTTGTACAGCGTTCTGACACGAACATTTTGTTCATGTTCGCGTTTTATAAAACTTCATAAATAAAAATAAAAATACTCCTCCAAGATAGCTAGGAGTATACCTTTGCCTTATTAAAAGGTGGATGTTTGACACACATTTAGTGGTCAAAGGGTTAACCTGCTGTTCCACATTCTACTTCACCTCACATTGCATATTTGATATCATTAGTAATAATTGCCATATGTTGTGTAGATTTAATTTTGGAAGGAGAGGGTTTCATTTGAGCTGTGTCCGTCAGACATATTTAAATGGTGGTACATGTAAAAGTCGATCTAAGTCTTGGACTCAAAAACGTAAAATTGAGAGTGCTGTATGTTAGATCACATGCAGGAAATGGCACAGAAGACTAGTATATGTACATCTGATGAGATCATGCAATACCAATAAATATGAAAGATTAACACATGACGTACAAGGAATATGGGATTGATAGAAAATTCTGTACATATATACAAAAGGATACAAATTACACCAATAAAGTGCATAATAATAATAACATCACAAATATGAATTCATTGTGGAGTTGGCGTTGATTTGGGTGTAATTTCATAGAATTGCAAGTGGCTTAACCTTACCCTTTTAAAAGTGTGTTTCAGTATTCACATATCCCTCTCTTGGCCACTCATTAATTTTCCCTTTCCTCCTCCCATTTTATAGTAGACAGTCTCCATTTTCCAGCCCCTCCCCTTACCATTCCTATATTTACTCCTAAAATGTATACCTACATGTACAGGGTTCTAAGCACACATGGTGGAGACTAAGGGCCATATTTATGACCCGGTTTGTGTCGCTCATGCACCACTCAGCGTGGTGCAAGAGTGACGCAAACCTTAAGTCATATTTTCGATGCCACGCATAGCCATTTCACATGGTTTGAGTAAGTCCAAAAATATGGAGTAACGCAATACAGCGCTAATCACTGTGTTGCGTTACTCTGCCCTTATGCGTTCCATGGGCGTTGGGTGGGTGTTCCCATGCAACTCCCATAGATTTTGACGCATTCTCAAATTTACAAGACCTTGTAAACCTGTGAATGTGCCAAAAAGATACACCTCCCCAGGGGAGGCGTAATGAAGAGAAACATGTTTTTTTCTCCTCACATGTTTCTCTGGCAGTATGCAGCACACATAGATAAAGGGAAAACCTCTCAGGATTCTTTGTACACAGGAAGGCGTCCCATCCTGCTCAAAAACAATCCGGCCTACAGTTCAGGCACCCTTGCACCATGGTGCCTGCATTGGCTCTAGGATGCCTAAAGGCGCCAGCGCAAGGAAAAAGGGCAGGAATGCACCATATTGGATTAACACAGTGCATTGCTGCCATGTCCCTGTGACGCAGGGCAGCGCAGCAAAGTGACTTGCTGTGTTGCCCTGCACCACAAACCTCAAAAATATGGCCTTAAGTTTAAAAACTATCTCCTTTACTCCTGCCAGAAATTCTCAAAAGGATCCCTGGCAGGTATACATGCATTTATGACTGTGTAGTTAAATGGGTATTAAGTAATTCTAGAAAAGAACTGGAAAACACCCCTTCCAAGATGGAAAGCAGTGTAGGTCACTCCTACATTTCTCCATTGATAAAAATGTTTTACCCTTTAAGGGAAAAAAGTATGCATTTGCACATAGGGCTCCATTCCCACTGTGTGAAATTCTATGCGATGTAGTATCCTGCGCAGGGGGAACCTATCACTATGGAAGACATCACATTACATTCTCAGAGATATACCTGGAAATCTCCATGTGGCACAGCTTTCTAGGCATATTTCTGGGGGTCTAACATGCCATATGTAGGTATTGCTCTGCTATGTACAACTTTGACTTGCCTGTTACTCGTGCATGTGTTAATGATTGTGACTTCCAGTGGGGGCGTTTGGAGTTGGAGTTTCAAAGTGACCTACTTAACACAGAATACTTACAGACTTACAGTGAAGCCTCCAATTTAATTGACAACAGCAAAGTAGCAGACAAATTCTGTGTTACTCTTGTAACGCGGAATTACTTATAAATCCTGCTGTTCCTCTGGCGTAATTAATCTGCAATTAACTAAGGAGGTCATTACGATGGCGGACGGAAAAACAACCGACCGCCATGGTAGCGGGAAAACACTGCCCGCCGCTACCGCGGGAAAACCGACGGCTAGATTAGGATCCTCGGCGGTAAAACTCCAACCACGGCGGAAAGGAGACCCGAGAATCCGCCGTACGCCTGCGGAAATGGCCCAAACCCGTCCACGGTGGTCGGTTTCGCAGCGGAAACAGCCCAAACGCCCGCAACCACAGCGGAGACACCGCCATCAAAATTATGATATTCCCGACATCCCCGCGGTGCAGTGCGCTGTTTCCGACCGCCGCGGTCGACAACATTGAAGAATCAGTGAGACGGCGGAAGCGCCATAGCTGAGCCACCACTGCGGACGCTCCGTTAAAAAAATGGCGGTCGCTAGAAAAACACACAACATGGCCACAAAGTGCACCAACCAAACAAGGCATGCACCCAAAAATAGCTAACACAGCCCAAAGACACACCCCCATGGGAAACTCCAAAACTACAAATCCCTGGTTCACACACACACCATACCTGCTACCAATACCCCATCCTGACACACCCACAGACACCAGTATAAATCCAGCCCCCAACAGACCACAATCCTTTGCAAAACTCCACAACTGAGGGGACATCCACCACAGATGACAGGAGAGGCAAATCTGCACAACACACACACATCACCACCACCACCACCACTTCCACACCTGCACCTCTAACACCTTTGCACAGCACACACCATACACATCACAACCACCACTATCACTCCCAAACCTGCACCCTAAACACCTTGACACATCACACACCAT
Organism: Calotriton arnoldi; assembly: GCA_963921515.1. NCBI lineage: Eukaryota > Metazoa > Chordata > Amphibia > Caudata > Salamandridae > Calotriton > Calotriton arnoldi. The sequence continues at coordinate 25,662 of CAWUFW010015355.1, read as the reverse complement.
GTCACCACAGAGAATGCCCAAATTCACTGAGAGTGAGTTGAGGGTCTTGGTCGATGAGATAATCAGGGTAGAACCACAATTATTTGGTAACCAGGTCCAACAGACACCACTAGCAACAAGGACGCAAATGTGGAGAAGGATAGTAGAGAAGGTCAAAGCAGTAGGGACCGTGCCACGCAATAGAGATGAAATCGTGAAGAGGTGGCACGATCTGAAGGCAGTGGTCAAAAAGAAGAGAGCCAAGAACCATGAGCTGGCTCACAGGACAGGCAGTGGCCCTCCCGTTCCACTCAAAACATTCACTGAATGGGAGGAGAAGGTGCTTGGCATTCTACATCCAGAGAGTCTCTCAGGAATACCCGGGGGAGTGGAGGCTGGTAAGTACAAACAAATGCCTAACATCACAAAAATGTACTGTCTTGCACTATTACAAAATAATACCTCCTAGGTACAAATTCATTCATGTGCACAACACTCCCCCAACACATCTCTCACAGATACAACAGACACTCCCCCTGAAGCCCCCAAAGGTAGTTAGCAACATCACCATGGGTACATGTGTACATGCTGCCAGCACTACAACTCCCACCAGGCCCCCTTGTCCCACAGCTGAGCAGGATGTAGCCCTCCCCCACCCAGAAGCATGCCTCAGCCATTGTGTGCTACACCCTCACCTAACAGGTAGGTAGCCATCTTTACAGGGAGGTGGGTGGGTGTTTGGGAGGCCTGCACTACAACTCCCACCAGGCCCCCTTGGCCCACAGCTGAGCAGGATGGAGCACTGCCCCCACCCAGAAGCATGCCTCAGCCATTGTGTGCTTCACCCTCACCTAACAGGTAGGTAGCCATCTTTACAGGGAGGTGGGTGGGTGTTTGGGAGGCCTGCACTACAACTCCCACCAGGCCCCCTTGGCCCACAGCTGAGCAGGATGGAGCACTGCCCCCACCCAGAAGCATGCCTCAGCCATTGTGTGCTACACTCTCACCTAACAGGTAGGTAGCCATCTTTACAGGGAGGTGGGTGGGTGTTTGGGAGGCCTGCACTACAACTCCCACCAGGCCTCCTTGGCCCACAGCTGAGCAGGATGGAGCACTGCCCCCACCCAGAAGCATGCCTCAGCCATTGTGTGCTACACCCTCACCTAACAGGTAGGTAGCCATCTTTACAGGGAGATGGGTGGGTGTTTGGGAGGCCTGCACTACAACTCCCACCAGGCCCCCTTGGCCCACAGCTGAGCAGGATGGAGCACTAGTCCCACTCATAGGCATGTGACGTCTGTGCAGCCGCACATGACACCATGCCACTTAGTCCACAGTCACCAACACAAATAATGCAAAACAGTTGTGTTGTAGTCACCATGCACAAGTCTCTGTTCAAAATTGACCCACATTGTGTACACTGTGCCAGGCATCACACACTGCAACACTAACAACGATCATGCTGCCCTGCAGCAGTGTCTGGCCGTTTGTATGGCAAAGTGCAAATCACCCATGTCATACCACAGTGTTGCGATGTAAACAGTGGAAGTGCAGTGCACCCAAAAACTACACTGCAGCTGGGACTCACAATGCTAAACTAAGCACATCCCAAATGTCCTGCAACACACCCAGCTGCCACAGTGCTGCACTGAATTGCAGAACAGCACCTTGTCTGAATTAAATTATCAAAGGTGTCTTGTTTGGACCACCAATGTGTGTATGCATTGACAATGTTCACATCTCACACTGTCTGTCTGAACAGTGCTGGTATAGTCTGGCCCCAAAACCACACATTGTCTGCACAGGGCTGAGTACAACATGTCAGTGTATGGATGCCCTGGAACAACTGCTTCACCAGTACTGGGCTCATGTTCTCAGGTCCACAAATACCATGAAACCATGACAGTGTGGAAATGTAAGCTGGGTGAGATCTTCACCCTGCTGTATGTCACCACTGTGCTACGAGACCATACCCCTTGCCCTATTGTGCCTTCAAATGTCGGGGGAGTGAACCCCACAGCCAGATAGCTGGGACAACAGTGATGGGGGGCTATACCCCATGACCAAATGTAATCTGAAATTAATGGGTACAAAAAGCCACACACACATCATGCTCACCACACGCACATTCCATCCAAAGATTTCTACCAAGTCACATAGCCATGTCATTGCTCACCTTCACCTCAAACGGTAGTTAGCCATCTTCACAGTGAGACGGTGTAGTGTGTTTGGCTATCCGTCCCACAAAATGCAACATGCATGCTGTTCCACCACTATGGAGGATGGGACACTACACCCCCAATAAGAAGCATGTGGCAGGCAATGTATGCTACCCACCCAACTCACAGGTAGGTAACCGCATCTCACAGGTCGGGGTGTGTGGGGCTGGGAAGCTTGCACAACAACTCACACGGGCCCACCTGACCGCCAGCACACAAGACCCATTACTTCCTGGCACCAACATGCATGTGTCAGTCATTGCAATGTACACTTCAAAAGAACTGGCATGTGTGACTTGTCCCACACTGGACCAAGATGGAAGCCCTCATCCTACACATACAGAGAGGTCTCACAAATTCAAGGAAAACACAGCAAACACAACATATCAACAGCCACAACATGCAGCCAGATATGCATTTAAAAAAACATGTTGGCAGAGGACACCAGGCCTCTCAATGCACAACTGCACACCCAGATAGCATTGGCAACTATAGTGTGCACACACCTAAGAAAATGAAACTGTGACAGCAACCAAAGTGTGAATGACTGAAACACATGTCGATGGAACTCCGAGCACAACCATGCACACCACTACATGCCATCTGACAGTAGCAGTGGTCCAGACCACCTAGGATCTAATTAAAGCAAACTTAAGCATGTCTGGAATTGCAAATACAGATATCTACACCACATTGAAAAGGTATGCATGAAACTACAATGCTCACTCACTGTGCAGAGTGAACCGCTTCAAGGGCTCTACAAGTGACACATACGTGTAAATGGATGACATATGATTGATCAATAACAGGATGCCAACATGAGACTGTCAATGTCAAAAAATTATATTGTGCATGTCATGTCTTGACAACTCCCAATATGGACAAGTAATGTATGTACCACAACAGCTTGTAATGCATCACTGGATGTCGGTCAATGCTAATTTGTACAGTGAACAACTGCTGGATGTACAAACAGTTGATGTAACACTGCTAACACAAACTTTGATGGGTGCAACACAATGACCATTTCTCATCTGACCCACAGGTGACCAAGAACTCACTGCAGAGGATGACACCACCCTGCAGAGCCAGTCCCCCCCCCCCCCGGAACAGAGACAACTGGATGAGGACTCCCTGGATTCCTTGGATGAGGAGCTCCACGCTGGCCCATCTGAGGGACAGGCAAGCGCAACATTCTACCCCTCCACCTCCCCCTGTTGGGCAGCAGGATGACACTTCATCATCCTCCCCTGCATCCACAGAGGGGGGTGAGTCCTCAGACACCACTGCCCCTGCAGCAGTGGCCCCTCCAGTGAAACGCAAGAGGGGCCGTCCAAGGAAAGGTCAGGGGGACTCACGTACCAAAGCACCTGCCAAACGCTAGTCCCCGAACCAGCCATGATGGCAGACCACTGCACCACTGCATTGACCTTTTGGACTATCCTTCACCACACTGCCATGTGAATGGCATCCATCTGTTGGACTGGGTCTCCACATAATTGTGGGGACTACTCAAGTATCTCATTTACCATGACTGTCAACTCACTTCTTCAATTCCCCCCTTCACATTTTCTCCACCCTCGCATGTCACAGTTGTAAATAAATACACCTTACACACGTTGTTGAGTCTGCTCCGTCTTTAATACAGGAGGTGCAACCTTCACCGTGTAGGACATGGTCCAGGGGAATGGAATGTAGGTAACAAGTGAGATGCTGAATGGACCTAGGGAAAACCGCAGAACACTTGTATGGGTGTGGCATTGCACACATCACACAACACTTGTCAACAAGGTACTCAGATCTACAAACTTTACACAGAGCAACAGTCACCATAGAGACAATCTGTATCACACTAACCAATCACACATACATTGGCAGGCAGCAATGAGTCAACACCAAGCTGCAGTCAACAAGCTCACATACACCCACACAGCAACAGCAACACCATCAGACCATTTTGTCCCTTCTACATCGTCACTCACCTTCAAGTGAAGTAGCGGGTGATGAGCTGTCGATGCATGTCGACCCCTTCCTCGTCTCCACTGCCCTCGTCACTGGATCCGGCTTGATTTGCAGGCGGCGGCCTTGGCTGCTCATCATCGTCATCCAGGATCAGGGGTATTGCCTTGCGAATGGCCAGGTTGTGGAGCATGCAGCATGCCACCACTATCTGACACACCTTCCCTGGCGAGTACATAAGGGCACCCCCAGTACGGTCCAGGCACCGAAATCTTGATTTTAGGAGACCAAATGTCCGTTCTATCACACGCCGTGTCCTCCCATGGGCATCATTGTATCGCACATCAGCTGGCGTGACGGGGTTCCGCAATGGGCTCAGCAACCACGGGCGGTTTGGATATGCCGAGTCACCTGGGTGTGAGAGACACAGATTAACCTTGCAGTCCCAAAATGCAACACAACAGCATGTCACACACACACACCACTCTAATCCACTATGCATTCTCACCCACAAGCCATGCACGCTCAGGAAGCAGATTGGCCATCAACTGAGGAACGATGCTGCTGCGCAAGATGTGGGCATCATGGGCTGAACCGGGAAACTTGGCACACACGTGTGAGATGATCATGTCCGCCAGGCACACCACTTGAACATTTACCGAGTGTGAATGCTTCCTATTGCGGTAAACTTGTTCACGTGCCTGTGGTGGCACAAGCCCAACATGTGTGCAATCAATTGCACCAATGACATGGGGGATATGTCCAAGGGCATAGAAATCGCCCTTCACAGTCACCAACTCAGGCCCCCTGGGAAAATGGATATATCTGTCTTTGTACAGCATCATGGCCGACAGGACATCCCTCAGCACCATGCTGAACATCGACTGTGACATCCCGCCTGCACTTGCGACCGTGTGCTGGAATGAGCCTGTTGCAAAGAAATGCAGGCATGCCATCACCTTAGATGTTGCGGTGAAAGCTGTTGGATATGTCCGACGTGGCTGCAGGTGGGGCTCCAACATGGCACATGGGTTCTGCAGGGTTTGTCGGTCCAGCCTGAATTTGCGGATTATATCCTCATTCTCTATGTCTGCCAGGACTGTGAACAGACGATGGATATTGGGCCTCCTCCTCCTAGGACAGATCAAAGTGCACAGATGTCAATGCAGAAGACCATGAAATGTGCATCACATCAATTGTTTCTACAGACACATTCCCAAGTCTTACAACATGCACCATTAACCGACAGGGCACTTCACAAGTAGGTACACATCAGGCACACTTCTCGTACACCTGTCCCCTTACCAGCAGCAATCATCTGTGCACCCCTCCGGCTCATTCGCATGCACAGTGTGATGTACTAACAGAAATGTGTGCATACCTGTGAGTATGACCCCCAGCATATGTCACTAATTGCAATACTACCCGAACACACCATGTTGCTGGCCCTGATACACCTACCAAAACAGGTTGCACATGGCACACTTCAACTACACACTGACCACCAGCTGAGCGTGGGGGACATGTGTGTGCATGTGCATTGGACAATGTGCCAGTTGCTGATGCCCCTAGTTCAGTAAATGAGATGACAGTGTGTGTTACATTGCACACACAGACATTGACCATTATCTACATATGCTATGCAACACATTAACTGGACAGTCTACATATCATTACACAGCACATGTGACATGTGCGAGTGTATGTGACCATGCAATGTACTGGCGACCCATATATGGTATGTGTTGGTGACATGGAGTGACATGTCCCTTTAGTGCATTTGCCCTCATGAGGACCCTTCAATTGTTGAGACACTGGGCACTGTACATGTTGGCCTATGCAGAGAGCTGAAGGACACGTTAGGTGCAGCACAGCTACTCCACAACTCCATTAACGCTCACTCCAGGCACTGTCTGGCAGATATATGGCGGTGCCTACCGCCTGGCCCCTGTGGTGTGGCGCCGCCCATAACCCAGGCACGATCGCGGGTGACACCGCCAGATTTGTATGTAACAATGGCGGTCACCATGCACCGCAACCCAAATCACGGTCACTCCAGGCACTGTCTGGCAGGTATATGGCGGTGCCTACCGCCTGGCCCCTGTGGTGTGGCACCGCCCATAACCCAGGCACGATCGCGGGTGACACCGCCAGATTTGTATGTGACAATGGCGGTCACCATGCACCGCAACCCAAATCACGGTCACTCCAGGCACTGTCTGGCAGATATATGGCGGTGCCTACCACCTGGCCCCTGTGGTGTGGCACCACCCATAACCCAGGCACGATCGCGGGTGACACCGCCAGATTTGTATGTGACAATGGCGGTCACCATGCACCGCAACCCAAATCACGGTCACTCCAGGCACTGTCTGGCAGATATATGGTGGTGCCTACCTCCTGGCCCCTGTGGTGTGGCACCGCCCATAACCCAGGCACGATCGCGGGTGACACCGCCAGATTTGTATGTGACAATGGCGGTCACCATGCACCGTAACCCAAATCACGGTCACTCCAGGCACTGTCTGGCAGATATATGGCGGTGCCTACCGCCTGGCCCCTGTGGTGTGGCACCGCCCATAACCCAGGCACGATCGGGGGTGACACCGCCAGATTTGTATGTGACAATGGCGGTCACCATGCACCGCAACCCAAATCACGGTCACTCCAGGCACTGTCTGGCAGACATATGGTGGTGCCTACCGCCTGGCCCCTGTGGTGTGGCACCGGCATGGACCATGCCCTTGCAGCCAATGGGAAGCAGCCTCGCGGTAGCCTGATGCGAGTTTGAAAATCGCGGTAGGCGTGCACCACCCCCGCGGAGGCGGTCACTGGAGGCATTCAAAAGATGCACCACCGCGGTAGCGCGCACATGCATCCTACGGTGTGTCACCGGCATGGACCATGCCCCTGCAGCCAATGGGAAGCAGCCTCGCGGTAGCCTGATGTGAGTTTGAAAATCGCGGTAGGCGTGCACCGCCACCGCGGAGGCGGACATTGGATGTATGTGAATGAGGCAGACCTGGTACACCAATTGCAGCACCCTGGGACCACTGACACAGCCCCAGGGGCCTATATATGTGTGGGAGGGCGCACCACATTCCCACAGCTACCAGGGACTGCTGACTGACAACCCTCCACCTGCTGCTGCTGCCTCAAGGGACTGCTGGCTGCCACCCTCCACCTGCTGCCTCAAGGGACTGCTGGCTGCCACCCTGCACCTGCTGCTGCTGCCTCAAGTGACTGCTGGCTGCCACCCTCCACCTGCTGCCTCAAGGGACTGCTGGCTGCCACCCTCCACCTGCTGCCTCAAGGGACTGCTGGCTGCCACCCTGCACCTGCTGCTGCTGCCTCAAGGGACTGCTGACTGTCACCCTCAACGTGCTGCTGCTGCTGCCACATGTCCATTGTGATGTCGAGGACTCAGAAGATCCGTGCCAGTCCCTTCACCAGTGAGGAGCTTGGGGTCCTGGTAGACGGGGTGCTTGCACAGTACCCAAGGCTTTATGGCGGCCCTAATGTCGTGGTAAGTCTCCCAGACTGTGAGTGAGAGTGCAGGGTGTGCACACGTGGGGTGGAGGTGCTTCGGTATGTGTCAGTGGTTGTGGGACTCTGACATGCACTGCCTATCATGTTTACTACAGTGGGAAGGGCTTGGTGGGCTCTTTCACACGTTACCCTGCATGCCTATCCTGAGTAGAGGGACATGTCCTGTAGTGTCAGCCATACAGTGCAGCTGCATTTTGGTGAAGCAGGAGTCTGGCCAGTTAGCGTTTGTGTGAATGGCTGTGTTGCTCCCAATTAACCCACTCAGTGTCAGTCCACCTGCCCTGCACAGTCCCCACTGAATGCCACATGTCCACATCACTGCATGTACAGTGTGTACCATGTGTGTTTGGCTCACGCCTCTTCATCTAAGTCCCATCTCTGCCATGTAGATTGCACAGGAGCAGGCGTGGGAGAAGGGTGTGTGTATGACAGTTGTTGTCACTCTATGTGAGTTCCAGGACACAGTGAGGCTTTCACAGGGCTAGGACACTTAGGTCTGCGCAGTGTTGGACACAGTGAGTCCAACAACAAGATACATGTTTTGCTATCTTCTCTATGTGTAGTTGTAGGTAACTGCAGACAGTAGCTGCAGGCAGACTACACGTTGCTTGCTGTGTTGGTATCCTGCATGTGAATGGGATGTGGAGGTTCTGTGTCCACCATCGAACATGCATGCCTGTACGTCTGATTGACCAATGACATTGCACCATGTTTAGAGCAATTGTTGGCTATGTGACAGTTGTAGCTGGAGTTTTGGATGAGTCACTGTCGTGCTACTGCATTTTCGTTGTGTTGTTATTGTGCACTGTGTCACTGGAACCTCACCCCTCTTGTCTCCCATGCCTGCAGCTGAAGGTCCACCAGCGTAAAGCCGTGTGGAGGGCCATTGCCTCCAGAGTCCGGGATCTGGGTGTGTCAAACCGAAGGCGCACCCACTGTCATAAAAGGTGGGACGACATCTGCCGGCTGAGCAAGAACGTGGCCGAGATGACGCTGGGGCTGCTCCCTCGGACTGGCAGGTTGGCTAGGCGCAGCATGACACCACTAATGGCCCGCATCCTGACTGGCACACAACCTGAGCTGGACAGACGACTGAAGGAGCATCAGCAGCGAGCCAGGGGTGAGTATGTGTTGCAGGCTGCCTTTGGCTGGGAGTGGGTGCATGTGTCTACAGAGTGTGCAAATTGTCAGCTGTGTGACGTTGGTTGTGTGGTGCAATGTTTTGTGAGTGGTGTAGGAGAGTAGGATCTGCTTCACATGGGTACCCCCACTTTTTGCTGATGCTTTACTGTTTTTCGACTTTAGTCTGGCTGGGGCCCTGCTAATCAGAACCCCAGCCTAGCTGCTTCCTCTATAAAATGGTTTCCATGTGCCTTAGGCACATCTCTGATTGGAATCTGGAGTGCCCTTATAAGTCCCTAGTATATGGTATACTATATACCCAGGGCATAGGTACCTCAGAGGCCTGCCAGGGGCTGAAGCATGTATTGTGCCACCCCTGGAAGGCCAGCCAAAAGGACACCACAGGTCTGCTACTGCAGCCTGGGTAAGGTGGTGCATGCACCCCTTACTGTGATATAGGCTACCTATAGCACTACATACATACACACATATAAATCTATAAGTCACTCCTATGGCAGGCCTTATCAATCCTGAAGGCAGAGTGCGTGGTTCCTATGTGAGAGGGTGCCCCTGCATGAGCAGGGCCCTTCTGCAGCATTCGGAGACCCTTCTCTGATGCTGTTTGTAGTGCAGCCTGACCATATACTCTTAAGCGCATTATTACCTCGCGGTAAATGCTAACTTTGGGATGGCTGCACGGAAACATGTCGTGTTTGGTGTCAAACATCTTGGAATACTACCCCCCGCCAGTTCTGGCGGCGGGGGTAGCATTCCACCCTTCTAGAGGGAGAGACATGTACACACCGGTATACCCGGTACTGACTTTCCAGAGCCCTGGCATCACAAAATGGATGCCGCTGCCACAGACACGAGTCTGGCCTCCTGCTGCTGACCGAAACTCCGGCAGGGGAGGCCTGGACAATAGGTTTCCTGTCCCAGGGAGGTGTAACCACCTCCCCAGACAGGATAGTGTGTATTGGGGCTGGGCGGGAGCACTCTCTGGTGCTTTGAAGTCCTGCACTGGGGGCACATTTGGTGTCCCTGTGCATACCCCAGTTCAAACCGGCTCAGGGGCTTCCAGCCCCTGCTCTGGCGCAAAACTGGACAAAGGGAAAGGGGTGTAACCACCCCTCTGCCCTGACCCTCCCATAGGTGGGTCCCCAGAGTATGTCCAACCCCTATCTTAGTATAAGTATGGGACCCCAGTCCTTAGGACTTTAGATTTACCTGGACGAAACTCTGACACAGAATCCTGGACCTTCGACGCTCTACTTCAAGATTAGAGGACTGAAGAATCTCCCTTGGGGTCAAGGAGTGACTCCCCTGCTTGGCAGGCACCAAAGAAGCAATTGTCCGGTCTGCATCGCTGAAGCTCCCGCTGGACGCCGAAGTCTTTGTATCACCAGAGGTGGATTTTTAGACTTCCCCGAGGCTGCCCTGAGTCCCCAGCAAATCTCAGGCCCATAACTGTCGAGGGTAATGTGGAACCGTGACCCCTGGACACCGATCGCATTTGCAAGTGCATCCTCTTCTGGGTCGTCCACGAAGTTGTGCTTTGGGCACCGAGTAGCCCCATCCTCCAGCACCGACTGTACTGAAGATCACTGGCCTTCTCTCCACGAGTGTCCTGTGAGCCAGCTCCAAGTGCGTCCACTCAAGGCTCCTTTGCGGTCGCTAGTCCATTGGCTAGTAGGCCCTCCCAAAGGCCAATCTTCTTCTGCTTGGGCTCCCTGGTTGCTCCAGGCGTGCCCTGACTTACCCTTGCTGGGTGAGTCCCACAGACCTTGCTGGTCTGCACCATCGTCCTTCTTCCATTTCCACAAGACTTGCCGTTGCCAAGGCTTGTTGGGTCCAATCCGGTCGCCGATACCCCTGCAATCGACAGACGTCATGGGCAGCTCGAATCCAGCTCCTGGTTGTCGTCGATTCCTCCTGGACCTCGTGGCTGAAGAGTCAAGATGACCGTCAACCTACCTGAAGCACTCGACATCGGTGGGCATCTGCTCATCGCCTTTCTGGTCACTGGCTAGTGACCCAGACTCTGTCCCCTCTGCTTTCAGGTTCTTCAGATCTTCAATCCACCTTTGGATCCACCCGAACACTTTCGACTTGGCCGCCAGCAGCACTTTGCAGCAGATCGCCATTGAAAACGACGACGAAACCCGACTCCGAAAGGCACCTATGCACCCGGCTCCCCTGGGTGAGGTAACTCGAGTACTCCGGTGCTCCCGTGGGTATTGACACTAGAACAGCCTGGTTCAAAAAGGGTTTGTTCCAAGTCCTCCTCTAAGTGTCCCTTTTCTTTAAAATTCCAACCGCGACTTTCCCCATAGAAGTCAACGGCGATTCGCGTCTGTGTTCTCACACTGCACGCGTCCCCCGTGGGTCCCCTGTGTCACTACCTTGGGTGGTTCCTTGTGGTCCAAGCACTTCTACAGGCTCTAGGCCCTGTGTCTAGCTCAGTTGTGGTTCTTATACCACTTTATTGGTATATGGTTTGGTACGCCCCTAGGGCTCAAACGTGTATTTGTGCTATTACTGTTGATATTCGACTTGTAACTTATGTACTTCGAACTCTAGCCTCATAAAGAGACTAGAGGGGTGTGTTTAGCAATAAATACATATATTTTGAATATATACCTGGTGTGGTCCTCTTTCATTTGGTCATTCAAGAGATTATAGACTGGTAAAACAAGCTGCTTTACATTCGTTCAAGACTTAGCCTGAAGGCTGCTCTCCATAGCTACCACTAGGATAGCTTTCAATAAAGGTTGTCTTTAACCTATCTCCAATAAGGGGTTGTTTGGACTGGTGCAAGGTGCCCACTATAATTAGTGGACAGCATATACCAGGCCAACTTCTCACATTGGTGTGCAGCGTGTGGGATTCCAGCTTGCTATTGGTTTACCAGATAATCTCAATTTAATTGATCAACTGAAAACCACTAAGGGTACCTAAGGTACATATAAATCAAGCTTAGTATACAGTAAGTTCTACTGAACTTAGAGTTGTGTGTTAAGGGATAGCACACCCTTTCTACAACTCAAGAGAGTTTAGTAGGCCACACTAGAGTAGGTAGTGCATACACCACACCTCACTAGTAATGTCTTCAAAGCCAGGACCCAGTGAGTCCTTGCCAGAAGCCAGTGGGCTTCTTCCCTCCAAGTATGATAAACTCCCATTCTTGGAATTGAGAGCATCATGCAATACTAGGAAGCTGAAGGCAGGCAAAAGTGCCAGCACCCAACACCTCAGAGAGGTGCTACTAGCTGATGATCTCAGCAGGCCCCTAGGGTCTGAAGGGGTAGGCAGAGAGGGTGGGGCAGAAGATAAGGAAGGGGTCAGGGGTGAAGAAACCCAGGCCCCCCCCTCTGAAACTGGCCAGGAAGGTGAAAATGACCTTGACCTGGAGAACCCAATTCCTCCTGTGGAGGAGGAGGAGGATCAGAATGACCTCCCCTTTGTCCCCCCAGGAAGAATTGTGAGTGTGCCCAGAAGGTCTAGATCTCCTTCTCAGGAGTCTAACCACTCTGACACCTCAATAGGGACCTCTGTCTCCTCTCATAGGAGAGAATCCTCTCATGACAGGAGAAAGAGACTGATTGAGTATGAGCAAGCCCAGCTTGAACTCAGAAAACAGCAGTTGGCTATAGACAGGAGTCCCTAGATCTCTACAAAGAGAGAAAAAGATGGGACTAGAGTCCCATGGTGGCAGCAATTTCCCCAGAGATAGGGAAAGGTCTTATGACCATAGAAACCTGAGCAAGATTGTCCCTCCCTACCAGAGTGGGGATGACATCCACAAATGGATAACTGCACTGGAGAGGGCCTGTAAAGTACAGAGGGTCCCTCAGGAGCAGTGGGCAGCAATCTTGTGGCTCTCCTTTGCAGACAAAGGTAGAGATAAGCTCCTCACTGTTAAATGAAATGAATTTGAAATGAAATGAATTTGTACTTGTAAAGCGCACTGATACCCTGGGGTTTCCTGGCGCTGTACGCATACCGCTGTGGAACCCTACCTGGCTTTTCCCTGTGAAATGTCCACTCCTGGGCACCCCCAAGGTGAAGCCAGGCATCCCAGTGCTGGTGGGGCCGTTGTGGAGATTAAGCAAGCTATTGCCCAGAGTTGCAGAGTGGGACCCATGATTAGAATAGGCACCGAGGCGAGAATTATCAGGTCCGAGGAAGTTGAGCCCAAGACCCGCCGAGGCGGGAATTGAACCCTGGTCCCGGACCAGATCTCTGCATCAGGGTCTGCCGCTCTAACCATTGAGCCACACTTCTCCACACCGCACACCTCCACTCCACACCATAAAGAGGAGGATGCTGATAAATACACAGTCTTAAAGAGTGCTCTGATTGATGGGTTTGGCCTAACCACTGAACAATACAGGTTAAAGTTCAGAGATACCCAAAAGGCACAGACTCAAGACTGGGTGGACTTTGTTGATTGTTCTGCCAAGGCTCTGGAAGGTTGGTTATTGGGCAGTAAGGTATGTGACTTCACAGGATTGTACAATCTTATCATGAGGGAGCAGATCCTTAATAATTGTAAAAATCAGCTGTTGCATCAGCACCTGGTGGACTCTGATCTGACCTCTCCCCAAGAATTGGGAAAGAAGGCAGACAAATGGGTCAGAGCCAGGGTGAGGCAGAAGGTACAGAACCAAGGTGGTGACCCTAAGAAGCAAGATTCTAAAAACTCTGATAAGGGTGGGGAGAAGGGTAAAGTCCAGAAGTCTTCACAAGGCCCCCAAAAATCTTCTTCAGGTGGGGATTCACAGTCTAACAAGGGAAGAGGCCAAAAGAAACCATGGTGCAAGGTCTGTAAGCAAAAGACCCACTGGACCAGTGATTGCACCAAGTCCAAAGACTCTACTCCAGCCCCCACCAATGCCCCTAGGGCACCTGCTCCCCCTAGTGCAGTTACAATTGGTGGTGGGACTACACAAGCCAAGGGTTTAGTAGGGTTGACCCTGGGTAAGGAGATGAGCTCTGACCTAGTCAGAGAACTCACTCAGGCTGTCCTAGTCTGTGATGGAGGCATGGATGTGACCTCCTCTGTGAGTCCCAGTAATCTGGGCAAGTACAGGCAACAGCCCTTAATCAATGGAAAAGAGGCTTTGGCATTTAGGGACACAGGGGCAAGTGTCACCATGGTGACACAAGACCTTGTAGATCCTGGGCAGATTATACTTGGTGAAATGTACCAAGTGACCGATGCTAGCAATGTCAGAACAGACTATACTCTGGCAGTTGTTAACTTCTCCTGGGGAGGGGTAACTGGCCTTAAGAAGGTTGTGGTAAGTGCAGACCTACCCGTTGAATGCTTGCTTGGCAATGATTTAGAAACTTCAGCTTGGGCAGAAGTGGAGCTCAGGACCCATGCAGAAATGCTGGGCATCCCTGCAGATGTGTTTGCTGTGACCAGGTCACAAGCCAAAATGTCTAACACTGAACAGGCCTTGGATTCTGGAATAATGGACCAAGTGCCCTCCAAGAAGAGGAGTAGTAGGGTAAAGGCAGTGCCTTCCCCTTGGCTCAGAAGGAAGATCAGTCTCTTGAGGGGGATGATCTCAGTCCTGAGGAAGGAACTGTCCCAGAGGAGCTTGAACCTGACCAGGCTGAGTTCTTGGGGACAGGGGCCCTTCCAGGGCAGATCTGAGCCAGGAGCAGCAGAGCTGCCCCTCTCTTGAACCCCTCAGACAGCAAACTGCTGCTGAGGCTGCTGGGAAAGCTAGTGGTCCCCATACAGTGTATTGTGATGATGGACTCTTGTACTCAGAGTGTAGAGACCCCAAGCCTGGTGCCACCAGGAGGTTGGTTATACCTCTGAAGTTCAGGGGCTTCCTATTGACCCTAGCCCATGACATTCCCTTAGCAGGTCACCTGGGCCAGAACAAGACTTGGGACAGAATTGTCCCTCACTTTCACTGGCCCCACATGTCTGAAGACACCAAGGAGTTTTGTCGCTCCTGTGTAACCTGCCAGGCCAGTGGCAAGGCAGGGGGCACTACAAAGGCCCCCTGATACCACTACCTGTGGTGGGGGTTCCCTTTGAAAGGGTGGGGATTGACATTGTTGGTCCCATGGATCCCCAAACAGCATCTGGGCACAGGTTTATCCTGGTGGTAGTGGATCATGCCACCAGGTACCCAGAGGCTATTCCCCTTAGGACCACTACAGCACCTGTGGTGGCAAGAGCCCTCCTGGGAATTTTTTCAAGAGTGGGCTTCCCTAAGGAGGTTGTATCAGACAGGGGTGCTAACTTTATGTCTGGATACTTGAAAGCAATGTGGAAGGAGTGTGGAGTGACTTACAAGTTCACCACACCCTATCACCCACAATGCAATGGTTTAGTTGAGAGATTCAACAAAACCTTGAAGGGCATGATTAAAGGGCTCCCAGAAAAGCTTAGGCGAAGATGGGACATACTCTTGCCCTGCCTTTTATTTGCATACAGGGAGGTGCCTCAAAAGGGGGTTGGCTACAGCCCTTTTGAACTTTTGTTTGGTCACCCTGTCAGGGGTCCATTGTGCTTGGTGAAGGAAGGATGGGAGTTACCTCTCAAGCCCCCAAAGCAAGACATAGTGGACTATGTACTTGGTCTCCGCTCCAGGATGGCTGAGTACATCAAAAAAGGCAACTAAAAACCTTGAGGCTAGCCAGGAACTTCAAAAAGCCTGGCATGACCAAAAGGCTGTACTGACTGTTTACCAGCCAGGACAGAAGGTGTGGGAGTTGGAGCCAGTGGCCCCAGCAGCTCTCCAAGACAAATAGAGTGGACCCCATACCATTGTTGAACAGAAGGGTGAGGTTACCTATTTAGTTGACCTAGGAACACCCAGGAGTCCCCACAGGGTTCTCCATGTCAACAGGTTAAAACCATATGTGGACAGGGCAGACATGGGCTTGCTCATGGCTACTGATGAGGGACAGGAGGAAGAGAGTGACCCACTCCCTCACCTGCTCTCACAGAACCCTGATGATGGGTCAGTGGATGGTGTAGCCTTGGCAGGCAGCCTCACTGCCCAGCAGCAAACTGATTGCAGACAGGTGCTCAATCAGTTTAGGCACATATTCTCACTGACACCCAGTCACACCACCTGGTGCACTCATGAAGTGGACACTGGGGACAGTCTGCCTATTAAAAATAAGATTTATAGGCAACCTGACCATGTCAGGGACTGTATCAGGACAGAGGTCCAGAAGATGTTGGATTTGGGAGTTATTGAACCCTCAGATAACCCTTGGGCTAGTCCAGTGGTCCTTGTGCCAAAACCTCACACCAATGGTGGGAAAAGAGAGATGAGGTTTTGTGTGGACTACAGGGGTCTCAATGCAGTCACTAGGACTGATGCCCATCCAATACCTAGGGCAGATGAGCTAATAGACACTTTGGCCTCAGCCAAGTATCTAAGCACATTTACCTGACAGCTGGCTACTGGCAGATCAGACTAGCTGATGATGCAAAGCCAAAGACAGCATTCTCAACCCCTAGTGGGCATTATCAATTTGTGGTGATGCCCTTTGGTCTGAAGAATGCACCTGCCACTTTTCAGAGGTTGGTGAATACAGTCCTTACAGGTCTGGAAGCCTATAGTGCAGCATATCTAGATGATATTGCTGTCTTTAGCTCCACCTGGGAGGATCACCTGGTCCACCTCAGAAATGTTTTGCAGGCCCTGCAGAAAGCAGGCCTGACTATCAAGGCCACAAAGTGCCAGATAGGGCAGAGTCAGGTTGTGTACCTGGGCCACCTTGTGGGTGGAGGCCAGGTTCAACCACTGCAGAGCAAGATCCAGACCATCATGGACTGGACTGCTCCAACTACCCAGACTCAGGTGAGAGCCTTTTTAGGCCTGACTGGGTACTATAGGAGATTTGTCAAGGGGTATGGATCAATAGTGACACCCCTGAATGACTTAACTTCCAAGAAAATGCCCAAAAAGGTTCAGTGGACAGTTAGCTGTCAAAAGGCATTTGATGACCTAAAGCAGGCCCATTCTACAGAGTCCTGATTACTCCAAGAAGTTCATTGTCCAAACAGATGCATCTGAATTGGGGGTAGGGGCTGTACTGTCACAATTGAATGATGAAGGTCAGGATCAGCCAGTAGCTTTTATTAGCAGAAGGCTGACCCCTAGAGAGAAACGTTGGTCAGCCATTGAGAGGGAGGCCTTTGCTGTGGTCTGGGCTCTGAAGAAGTTGAAGCCATACTTGTTTGGTACTCACTTCCTTGTTCAAACAGACCATAAGCCCCTCTTATGGCTAAAACAAATGAAGGGTGAAAACCCCAAACTACTTAGGTGGTCCATTTCCCTACAGGGGATGGACTTCACAGTGGAACATAGACCTGGGAGTAACCATGCCAATGCAGATGGACTCTCTAGGTACTTCCACTTAGAACATGAAGACTTAACTGGGCAAGGTTAGTTTAATGTCCCTACGTTTGGGGGGTTGTGTAGGAGAGTAGGATCTGCTTCACATGGGTACCCCCACTTTTTGCTGATGCTTCACTGTTTTTCGACTTTAGTCTGGCTGGGGCCCTGCTAATCAGAACCCCAGCCTAGCTGCTTCCTCTCTAAAATGGTTTCCATGTGCCTTAGGCACATCTCTGATTGGAATCTGGAGTGCCCTTATAAGTCCCTAGTATATGGTATACTATGTACCCAGGGCATAGGTACCTCAGAGGCCTGCCAGGGGCTGAAGCATGTATTGTGCCACCCCTGGAAGGCCAGCCAAAGGACACCACAGGTCTGCTACTGCAGCCTGGGTAAGGTGGTGCATGCACCCCTTACTGTGACATAGGCTACCTATATCACTACATACATACACACATATAAACCTATAAGTCACTCCTATTGCAGGCCTTATCAATCCTGAAGGCAGAGTGCGTGGTTCCTATGTGAGAGGGTGCCCCTGCATGAGCAGGGCCCCTCTGCAGCGTTCGGAGACCCTTCTCTGATGCTGTTTGTAGTGCAGCCTGACCATATACTCTTAAGCGCATTATAACCTCGCGGTAAATGCTAACTTTGGGATGGCTGCACGGAAACATGTCGTGTTTGGTGTCAAACATCTTGGAATACTACCCCCGCCAGTTCTGGCGGCGGGGGTAGCATTCCACCCTTCTAGAGGGAGAGACATGTACACACCGGTATACCCGGTACTGACTTTCCAGAGCCCTGGCATCACAAAATGGATGCCGCTGCCACAGACACGAGTCTGGCCTCCTGCTGCTGACCGAAACTCTGGCAGGGGAGGCCTGGACAATAGGTTTCCTGTCCCAGGGAGGTGTAACCACCTCCCCAGACAGGATAGTGTGTATTGGGGCTGGGCGGGAGCACTCTCTGGTGCTTTGAAGTCCTGCACTGGGGGCACATTTGGTGTCCTTGTGCATACCCCAGTTCAAACCGGCTCAGGGGCTTCCAGCCCCTGCTCTGGCGCGAAACTGGACAAAGGGAAAGGGGTGTAACCACCCCTCTGCCCTGACCCTCCCATAGGTGGGTCCCCAGAGTATGTCCAACCCCCTATCTTAGTATAAGTATGGGACCCCAGTCCTTAGGACTTTAGATTTACCTGGATGAAACTCTGACACAGAATCCTGGACCTTCGACGCTCTACTTCAAGATTAGAGGACTGAAGAATCTCCCTTGGGGTCAAGGAGTGACTCCCCTGCTGTCCGGTCTGCATCGCTGAAGCTCCCGCCGGACACCGAAGTCTTTGCATCACCAGAGGTGGATTTCCAGACTTTCCCGAGGCTGCCCTGAGTCCCCAGAAAAGCTGAGGCCCGTAGCTGTTGTGGGTAACGTGGAACCGTGACCCCTGGACACCGATCACATTTGCAAGTGCATCCTCTTCTGGGTCTCCCACAAAGTTGTGCTTTGGGCTCCGAGTAGCCCCAGCCTCCAGCACCAACTGCACCGAAGATCACTGGCCTCCACTCCACGAGTGTCCTGTGAGCCAGCTCCAAGTGCGTCCACTCGAGGCTCCTTCGCGGTCGCTAGTCCATTGGCTAGTAGGCCCTCCCGAAGGCCAATCTTCTTCTGCTTGGGCTCCCTGGTTGCTCCAGGCGTGCCCTGACTTATCCTTGCTGGGTGAGTCTCACAGACCTTGCTGGTCTGCACCATCGTCCTTCTTCCATTTCCACAAGAATTGCTGTTGCCAAGGCTTGTTGGGTCCAATCCAGTTGCCGACACACCTGCAATCGACAGACGTTGTGGGGCAGCTTGAATCCAGCTCTTGGTCATCGTCGATGCCTCCTGGACCTCGTGGCTTAAGAGTCAAGACGACCGTCAACCTACCTGAAGCACTCAACATCGGTGGGCATCTGCTCATCGCCTTCCTGGTCACTGGCTAGTGACCCAGACTCTGTCCCCTCTGCTTTCAGGTTCTTCAGATCTTCAATCCACCTTTGGATCCACCCGAACACTTTCGACTTGGCCGCCAGCAGCACTTTGCAGCAGATCGCCATTGAAAACGACGATGAAACCCGACCCCGAAAGGCACCTATGCACCCGGCTCCCCTGGGTGAGGTAACTCGAGTACTCCGGTGCTCCTGTGGGTATTGACACTAGAACAGCCTGGTTCTAAAAGGGTTTGCTCCAAGTCCTCCTCTAAGTGTCCCTTTTCTTTAAAATTCCAACCGCGACTTTCCCTATAGAAGTCAACGGCGATTCGCGGCTGTGTTCTCACACTGCACGCGTCCCCCGTGGGTCCCCTGTGTCACTACCTTGTGTGGTTCCTTGTGGTCCAAGCACTTCTACAGGCTCTAGGCCCTGTGTCTAGCTCAGTCGTGGTTCTTATACCACTTTATTGGTATATGGTTTGGTACGCCCCTAGGGCTCAAACGTGTATTTGTGCTATTACTGTAGATAACTAACTTATAACTTATGTACTTCGAACTCTAGCCTCATAAAGAGACTAGAGGGGTGTGTTTAGCAATAAATACATATATTTTGAATATATACCTGGTGTGGTCCTCTTTCATTTGGTCATTCAAGAGATTATAGACTGGTAAAACAAGCTGCTTTACATTCCTTCAAGACTTAGCCTGAAGGCTGCTCTCCATAGCTACCACTAGGATAGCTTTCAATAAAGGTTGTCTTTAACCTATCTCCAATAAGGGGTTGTTTGGACTGGTGCAAGGTGCCCACTATAATTAGTGGACAGCATATACCAGGCCAACTTCTCACAAGTGGCCTCTGTGCTGGGTGTATGTGCCATGCTTTTGCCCAAACGGCGCTTCATGAAGTGAGTTTTAGCACTGTGCATCTCTCTTACATTTGGAGTTGTGGCCTTCAGGTACCTTCTGCTGTGGGGTAGTGTGTGAATTCTGATGGATGGGAATGCCAGTGTGCCAACTGTGAATGTGTGTCAATGAATGCGTGCAATTCCAGACCTCAGATGTCTGCCAGTCAGACATCTGAGGCCAATGTGCAACAGTAGATATGCCCATGGACTCGATATGGTGGATGGCATGTGTGCAGGGTCATTGTGGGCTGGTATGTTGTAGTCTGTGTGGTCCCCTACTGCTCCACACATGTAGGTGATGTGCACCATGTCTTGGTGTTCATCCTTGCCAACATCGGGACAGTGTGTGTGCACAGGCCATTTTGGGGATGTGTCTGATGTGATCCAAGTGCAGGATGGTGTGCTGTGTGAATCACCTGGGGCACTTATGGCAGGATGTGTGCCGGACATGCACCGTTGTGTAGAAAGTTTGGGTGGCAAGATATATGTGTGCACAGGGTGGCATGCAATGTGCTGCACACCTCTTTCTAGGATCCAGATGTATTGGCACGTGTTAGTTCTGTTGATGCCATTCATCTCACAGTACTTCTCTCTCCTATGCAGCAGCTCCCGTATGTGCAGAGGGAGAGGGGACGGACACCAGTGGTGAGGCTTCCAGTGCAACAGCCGCACCGGAGCTGACTGACACAGATGTGACCAGTGCCGAGGAGGGGGACAGGAGTCTGCTAGAGGATTCACAGCTGGAGACACAAAGCTCTACCTCATCTGACGCCAGCGGTGACACATCCATGTTGGGGGGTACAGGGAACGGGGACTCTGCCTCCTCTTCCGCCACACAGCGTCCAGTGCCCAGCCTCCCTTCAACCTCCACTGGTGCTGCCCGTGTCCGCACGAGTAGGAAGGGAAGAGTCACCTTCACCCCAGGCACAGCTGCCCCAGCCCATGTCAGCCCTGCTGCCCTCAGTGCAGAAGCAGTCGAGCTATTGCGCCAGCTGTGTGTGGGGCAGACAGCACTTCTCAATGCCTTCCAAGAGCACGACAAAAAGTTGGGGCAGGTTATAGCTTTCATGGAGGGCTTACATTCCGACGTAGGTGGGCTACACCGGACTGTGCAGTCCTTGTCATCAACTGTGACAGCAGCCCTGCAACAGGCACATAGTCAGGGAGCGGCTCCCAGCACTCGGTCCGGCCCCGTGTCACTGTGCACCTCTGACGACAGTGACAATGCCCAACGGACCCCAAAGTCCCGATACAGAACCCGCAGCACACAGGAGCTGCAGCAACCCAAGCGTACTAGGGTGCAGACACCATCCCCACATAAGAGTAAGGCCACCCCAGAGCGCAGAGAGAAAAGCCCATCAGGCGACAGCAAGGGCCACAAAGCAAAGAAAACAGCATCAGGGTCACAGGCCTCACCTTCCTCCCCTGCCAAAGACTCCCCTGTCCCAAAGACGTCTCGCAGAGGCAAAAAGACAGTTTCCACACACACTGAGAAGGTGTTGCCTGCAAACATTACACAGGATGAGGGCCCCATGGATAATCCATCCTTGACCTCCACTTCCATCCCAAGCCCTGTGAAGCCAGCACGGGAGGACACTGTAGGGGGCAAAGCTGGTGGACAGAGGGAGGCAGGGCGGCGGCAAACACCAGGCAAGCGCACAGCGGGTTCCAGCATGTCCCCAGAGGGGGTCACCATCCACACCAGAATCAGCTTTGGTGTTGGGGTCACCTGTTGTGTCTGCCCCAGTTCCCCTCAATCCCAAGACAGGGAAGCCTTTCAGGATCGCCAAGAAGTGGAGAGCACCCCTCCGCAATCTCCGGCACACACTGTGTCTCACCAGGGCATGAGTCCACCTCCCCGGGCCACCACCGCACCTGGTCCAAGCAGCCCCCCAGCTACCACATGCACAGTTGTCTCTTCCACAGTTGTTACTCCCACTGCCCAGGGCAGTCCTCCAACTGACCCCAACACACAGTCAGCTCCAAGTCCGACAGACAGCCCCATCTGAGTGGTGGTCACCCTCACACACCTGTCTGTCCACAGGGGTGCGTGTGATGCCCATTGTCAGGCCCATTACTCTGTTGCTGGGCATGGCATGGTAGAGTTGCATACATTCCCTGTGTAGCTTCTGATGTAACTACTCTGCACATTGTACTTGCCTTGTGTTTCACTGCTGTGTGCCCCCTGCCTGTGCAGCTTCTCATGGACTCACTCTGCACTTTGTCCTGCCCACTGGCCTTGTCGTTCACTGCTGTGTGCCCCCTGCTTGTGCAGCTTCTCATGGACTCACTCTGCACTTTGTCCTGCCCACTGGTCTTGTCGTTCACTGCTGTGTGCCCCCTGCCTGTGCAGCTTCTCATGGACTCACTCTGCACATTGGACTGGCCACTGGCCTTGCTGTTCACTGCTGTGTGCCCCTTGCCTGTGCAGGATCTCATGTACCTCACCTGCACTTTGTCCTGCCCACTGGCCTTGTTGTTCACTGCTGTTTGCCCCTTGCCTGTGCAGGATCTCATGTACCTCACCTGCACTGTGTCCTGGCCACTGGCCTTGTTGTTCACTGCTGTTTGCCCCTTGCCTGTGCAAGGATCTCATGTACCTCCCCTGCACTGTGTCCTGGCCACTGGCCTTGTTGTTCACTGCTGTGTGCCCCTTGCCTGTGCAGCTTCTCATGTACCTCACCTGCACTGTGTCCTGGCCACTGGCCTTGTTGTTCACTGCTGTTTGCCCCTTGCCTGTGCAGGATCTCATGTACCTCAACTGCACTGTTTCCTGGCCACTGGCCTTGTTGTTCACTGCTGTTTGCCCCTTGCCTGTGCAGGATCTCGTGTACCTCACCTGCACTGTGTCCTGGCCACTGGCCTTGTTGTTCACTGCTGTGTGCCCCTTGCCTGTGCAGCTTCTCATGTGCCTCACCTGCACTGTGTCCTGGCCACTGGCCTTGCTGTTCACTGCTGTGTGCCCCCTGCCTGTGCAGCTTATCATGGACTTAATCTGCACATTGGACTGGCCACTGGCCTTGCTGTTCACTGCTGTGTGCCCCCTGCCTGTGCAGCTTCTCATGGACTTAATCTGCACATTGGACTGGCCACTGGTCCTGCTGTTCACTGCTGTGTGCCCCTTGCCTGTGCAGGATCTAATGGACGTCATCTGCACATTGTACTGGCCAATGGCCTTGTTGTTCACTGCTGTTTGCCCCTTGCCTGTGCAGGATCTCATGTACCTCACCTGCACTGTGTCCTGGCCACTGGCCTTGTTGTTCACTGCTGTGTGCCCCCTGCCTGTGCAGCTTCTAATGGACTTAATCTGCACATTGGACTGGCCACTGGCCTTGCTGTTCACTGCTGTTTGCCCCTTGCCTGTGCAGGATCTAATGGACTTCATCTGCACATTGTACTGGCCAATGGCCTTGTTGTTCACTGCTGTTTGCCCCTTGCCTGTGCAGCTTCTCATGTACCTCACCTGCACTGTGTCCTGGCCACTGGCCTTGTTGTTCACTGCTGTTTGCCCCTTGCCTGTGCAGGATCTCATGTACCTCACCTGCACTGTGTCCTGGCCACTGGCCTTGTGTTCACTGCTGTTTGCCCCTTGCCTGTGCAGGATCTCATGTACCTCACCTGCACTGTGTCCTGGCCACTGGCCTTGTTGTTCACTGCTGTTTGCCCCTTGCCTGTGCAGCTTCTGATGTAACTACTCTGCACATTGTACTTGCCTCGTGGTTCACTGCTGTTTGCCCCCTGCCTGTGCAGCTTCTCATGGACTCACTCTTCACTTTGTCCTGCCCACTGGCCTTGTTGTTCACTGCTATTTGCCCCCTGCCTGTGCAGCTTCTCATGGACTTAATCTGCACATTGGACTGGCCACTGGCCTTGCTGTTCACTGCTGTTTGCCCCTTGCCTGTGCAGGATCTAATGGACGTCATCTGCACATTGTACTGGCCAATGGCCTTGTTGTTCACTGCTGTTTGCCCCTTGCCTGTGCAGCTTCTCATGTACCTCACCTGCACTGTGTCCTGGCCACTGGCCTTGTTGTTCACTGCTGTTTGCCCCTTGCCTGTGCAGGATCTCATGTACCTCACCTGCACTGTGTCCTGGCCACTGGCCTTGTGTTCACTGCTGTTTGCCCCTTGCCTGTGCAGGATCTCATGTACCTCACCTGCACTGTGTCCTGGCCACTGGCCTTGTTGTTCACTGCTGTTTGCCCCTTGCCTGTGCAGCTTCTGATGTAACTACTCTGCACATTGTACTTGCCTTGTGGTTCACTGCTGTTTGCCCCCTGCCCGTGCAGCTTCTCATGGACTCACTCTGCACTTTGTCCTGCCCACTGGCCTTGTTGTTCACTGCTATTTGCCCCTGCCTGTGCAGCTTCTCATGGACTTAATCTTCACATTGGACTGGCCACTGGCCTTGCTGTTCACTGCTGTTTGCCCCTTGCCTGTGCAGGATCTAATGGACGTCATCTGCACATTGTACTGGCCAATGGCCTTGTTGTTCACTGCTGTTTGCCCCTTGCCTGTGCAGCTTCTCATGTACCTCACTTGCACTGTGTCCTGGCCACTGGCCTTGTTGTTCACTGCTGTTTGCCCCTTGCCTGTGCAGGATCTCATGTACCTCACCTGCACTGTGTCCTGGCCACTGGCCTTGTGTTCACTGCTGTTTGCCCCTTGCCTGTGCAGTATCTCATGTACCTCACCTGCACTGTGTCCTGGCCACTGGCCTTGTTGTTCACTGCTGTTTGCCCCTTGCCTGTGCAGCTTCTGATGTAACTACTCTGCACATTGTACTTGCCTTGTGGTTCACTGCTGTTTGCCCCCTGCCTGTGCAGCTTCTCATGGACTCACTCTGCACTTTGTCCTACCCACTGGCCTTGTTGTTCACTGCTATTTGCCCCCTGCCTGTGCAGCTTCTCATGGACTTAATCTGCACATTGGACTGGCCACTGGCCTTGCTGTTCACTGCTGTTTGCCCCTTGCCTGTGCAGGATCTAATGGACTTCATCTGCACATTGTACTGGCCAATGGCCTTGTTGTTCACTGCTGTTTGCCCCTTGCCTGTGCAGCTTCTCATGTACCTCACCTGCACTGTGTCCTGGCCACTGGTCTTGTTGTTCACTGCTGTTTGCCCCTTGCCTGTGCAGGATCTCATGTACCTCACCTGCACTGTGTCCTGGCCACTGGCCTTGTTGTTCACTGCTGTTTGCCCCTTGCCTGTGCAGGATCTCATGTACCTCACCTGCACTGTGTCCTGGCCACTGGCCTTGTTGTTCACTGCTGTGTGCCCCCTGCCTGTGCAGCTTCTGATGTAACTACTCTGCACATTGTACTTGCCTTGTGGTTCACTGCTGTTTGCCCCCTGCCTGTGCAGCTTCTCATGTAAATACTGTGCATATTGAAATGCCCACTGGCTTTGCTGTTGCCCAAATTTGTTGTCTCAATATGCAAATTGTGAATAAACACAGTTGGTCCTGCAGTGAGTTGTGTCAGTGTCCTTCCTGAATAAAGTTGTTTCTGTGTGTGCATGGTTTACTGTGTCACAGGCTCAGTACGCCACTTCGACATTGCCAATGGGTTGTGTCACATTT